>OW119931.1:78324220-78411720 GCA_933210815.1 Meta bourneti
TTCTCCACCCGTCTTCGTCCCTCAGCAAGCCACGCACGTCTTTCGTGAATTCTCCGCCGCTGTCCAAAAGGTCGCCTCGGGTTCACCGTGGGACCATTCTCTCGTCACGGCTCGTGACAATTGTCTCTTTCTCCAGACGTTTTCCGATGGAACGACGCCGCCACCAGCACACCAAAGCGTCGTGGAACGACTTTTCATCGGAAATTCAGATGTGGAGGACCAAGTCCCCATGGACTTGAGTTCCCCACTAGACTTTTACACGTTATTGGAATAATAGAAGGACCCATCTGTAAATATGTGTAAATATTCGTTCTTCCTGTAAACGTTGTTTTAATAATAAAAAAAAACCTCTCACGAACCATCTCGTCTCGAAGGAGACGAGATGGTTCGTGAGAGGTTTTTTTGGTTACCCACTGGACCAACGTTGGTGGTGTCAAATGAAAACTTGGAAAAAAAAATTAATTAATTCACCATGAAGTTTAAAAAAAACTCACGAACCATCTCGTCTCGAAGGAGATGAGATGGTTCGTGAGTTTTTTTTTGGTTACCCACTGGACCAACGTTGGTGGTGTCGAATGAAAACTTGGAAAAAAAAATAATAAATTAATTCACCATGGGGTGTGGAAGTTTGGAGAAGGTGTTGTCTCTCCGAACCGTGGTTTTTAAATCTGTTGTGGCCTCAAATGTCTTCATGATGGTGTGCACGTTTGGAGAGGCCAGCTCAGGTGTCGTCGTCTGACCGTTGTTCAAAATTACGTGGTGCCGTCCTCGGATCTTTCCCTTTGGGGATTGATCCCGGACCGTCACCAATAGCCCGTTGTGTTGCTCCAGTGTGACGTTAATACCGATCCATACAAATGGAAAAAAATTGAATAATATTTCCCCCCCCCCAAAAAAAAGATTTTTTCCAAGTCGAACCTCTCACCAATGTTGGAGTGTACCCTCTCGATTTTTTACAGAATCGAGTTTTATTCGAATGAATAAAACTCGATTCTGTAAAAAATCGAGAGGGTACCGGTGCTTATATATTTTTTGGACCGACTGTAATCACTCTATTTGCAGCTTCTCTCAATAGCAATGTAGTCTTATATTTAACGTCTATGGGTTTGCCTAATGCGTGAGCAGTTACAGTCGGTCCAAAAAATATATAAGCACCGGTACCCTCTCGATTTTTTACAGAATCGAGTTTTATTCGAATAAAACTCGATTTTTTACAGAATCGAGTTTTATTCGAAAACTCGATTCTGTAAAAAATCGAGACATTGGTGAGACTTGGAAAAAATTGGAGAAATATTATTCCATTTTTTTCCATGATCGGTATTAACGTCACGCTGGAGCAACACAACGGGCTATTGGTGACGGTCCGGGATCAAAGGGAAAGATCCGAGGACAACACATTTTTAAATCTGTTGTGGTCAGATGACGACACCTGAGCTGACCCCTCCAAACTTGCACACCACATGGTGAAGACATTTGAGACCACAACAGATTTAAAACCACGAAGGTGTTTGATCCACGGTCAGATGACGAGACAACACCTGAGCTGACCCCTCCAAACTTGCACACCAACGTGAAGACATTTGAGACCACAACCGATTTAAAACCACGGTTCGGAGAGACAACACCTTCTCCAAACTTCATGGTGAATTAATTTTTGACACACCACCAACGTTGGTCCAGTGGGTAACCAAAAAAAAAACTCTCACGAACCATCGAGACGACGTGAGAGTTTTTTAAACTTCATGGTGAATTAATTTATTTTTTTCCATTTGACACCACCAACGTTGGTCCAGTGGGTAACCAAAAAAAAAAACTCTCACGTCGTCTCGAAAGTGGTTCGTGAGAGTTTTTTAAACTTCGATTTATTTTTTTTTTCCATTTGACACCACCAACGTTTGTCCAGTGAATAACCAAAAAAAGTTTTTTAAACTTCATGGTGAATTAATTTATTTTTTTCCATTTGACACCACCAACGTTGGTCCAGTGGGTAACCAAAAAAAACTCTCACGTCGTCTCGAAAGTGGTTCGTGAGAGTTTTTTAAACTTCGATTTATTTTTTTTTCCATTTGACACCACCAACGTTTGTCCAGTGAATAACCAAAAAAAGTTTTTTAAACTTCATGGTGAATTTATTTTTTTTTTTCAAGTTGACACCACCAACGTTGGTCCAGTGAGTAACCAAAAAAAAAACCTCTCACGAACCATTTTTTCAAGTTGACACCACCAACGTTGGTCCAGTGAGTAACCAAAAAAAAAACCTCTCACGAACCATTTTTTCAAGTTGACACCACCAACGTTGGTCCAGTGAGTAACCAAAAAAAAAAACCTCTCACGAACCATCTCGTCTCCTTCAAGACGAGATGGTTCGTGAGAGGTTTTTTTTTTATTATTAAAACAACTTTTACAGGAAGAACGAATATTTATTTACAACAAATTTTTACAGAGGGTCCTTCTATTATTCAGATAACATGTAAAAGTCTAGGGAGGATTCTTGATTCATGACGCTCAAGTCCATGGGGACTTGGTCCTCCACATGTGAATTTCCGATAAAAACTCGTGGAACGATGCTTTGGTGTGCTGATGGCGGCGTCGATCCATCGGAAAACGTCTGGAGAAAGAGACAATTGTCACGAGCCGTGACGTGAGAATTGTCCCACGGTGAACGTGAGGCGACCTTTTGGACAGCGGCGGAGAATTCACGAAAGACGTGCGTGGCTTGCTGAGTGACGAAGACGGGTGGTTGTTCCACAGGCATGGAGAGGAGCGGCTCTCGCTGATTGACGACGACGGGTGGTTGTTCCACAGGCATGGAGAAGAGCGGCACTCGCTGATGGACGACGGGTGGTGCAGAAGAAGGAGACGACGCTGCGACAACAGGCATGGAGGGGAACAGCACTAGCTGATCGACGACGGGTCCAGGCACGGAAGGCTGGACAACAGAGGTGGAGGGGAACGGCACGGAAGGCTGAGTGATGACGGGTCCAGGCACGGAAGGCTGGACGACGGCGGGTCCAGGCACGGAAGGCTGGACGACGGCTGGTGACGTCCCCATCGGGTCGAGCAACTGGATTTGAGTACCCAGCCGCGCGGCCGTTTCGCTCGTCACCACGTCCACGGTAAAAGCTGAAGGTTGAACCGTTACTATCAGATAGGTGACGTGAGGTCGCACCAAGTAGACCTCGTGCGGTTCCATCACGTGCATTCTGTAATGGAACTGGTCGGTGGAACGGAATGCCCGTTCGCGGAGCATCGGGCGACCATCCCCCTCGAGACTGTAGAACAGGATGGGTGCGTGGGACGTTTGGTACACGTGGTAGGTACCCTCGCCCACCGTCCGCTGTCCGAACGTGAAAAACTTTTTCACGAAATAACTGTTTTTGTGGACGAACGCGGTGCGAACGTCCGTGTTGGATTTCGTGCGCATGGATAGCGAGAGTCGGCCTTCCACCTTTTCCCAAGCCACGTTCCTGGGTTCTTGAATGTTCTTATGGGCTCGCTCCACGGTGTAAACGAAGTTGGCCGTCAGTTTCTCGTCAAAGTTTTGACGCAGAGTCCAAGAGACGAGATGTTTGTAGACGTTGGCCACGCAGCACGCTATCTTTCCGCGTGCAACGTAATCCATCCACATGCGTTTGCTGCTAGCCATGCAAAGAGGCAAGACGGTGTCGGAGACGATCAACGGGAAGGCATCCAGCTTTTCCTCCATGATGATGAGTCGAGAGAGAGAGAGCAATGGTTAGCCGTGTCGCGATGCAGCAGTTTATATAGCGCCACCCGAACCGGAAACGTCGCTATCACTTCCGTCAACAGGAAGCGGGTGGCGATAAGGATTTCCGCAAATCCAAAGCGTCGTCGACGCTACTGTTGTTGAACCATTCGTCGATGGGATCGAACAGTTCTCGCAACTGATCTTCCGTCAAATCGGGCTGCTGTGCAAAACAGTCCTGGTTTAAATCAAAGACCAACTCCTCGCGCTCTTTGGCCAGTGGTTGCGACTCTCGGAGGCTGGAAACTTTCTCGGGCGTCTCGAAGGGGTCGTCGATCCAACTTTTACTCGACGCGGGATCCTGAAATCGGAAACGCTTCTCGTTCTGACGGGCCGTTTCGCTCGACACCACGCAAAGCGAAAACAGAGTCTGTTGCACGGTCATGAGGACGTACAGCGTGTCCTCGTCGACCCGGTAGGTCTCGTGGGGTTGCAAAACAAACCTCTCGTAGAGAAACTGGTCTTGCCAGCGAAAGACCCGTTCGCCGACAGCGGGATCCGCTTTGGATCCCACCGATTTGTTCGGCAAGCGATAGAAAAGCATCGGGGCGTCGGACGTCTGGTACACGTGGCAGGTCCCTCGTTCGACTCGTCGTTGGCCAAACGTAAAGAAGGCATTGACCAAAAACACGTCGGGGTCCAGCAGGTAGCAAGTCCTCACGTCCGTATTGCGGCTCCTCTTCACCGTCGGCTTGGACAAGCGACGGTGAACTTTTTCCCACTTGACGATGTTGGGTCTAAACGGATTCAGCTTCTTGGCTCCCATGGCGTTGTAGAGATAATTTTGCATTCGCTTCGCGTCGAAGGAGGTCACTCGCCACGAGACGCGGTTAAAAGAAGGACTCTGACTAGTCACCAAACAACTGACCTTGCCGATGCAGACGAGCCTCTCGAAGGCACATTTGGAGCGTGGGACAAGGAGGGATCGCAGGGCACTGGAAACGGTCGAAGGAAAGCAATCGTGCTTCTGGTCCATGGCGACGGAGAAGTGCAGTGTCGAAATTAAGATTTGGCAAGTCCTTCACGTTGCGAGCTCTTATACTAAAAAAAAAAAAAAAAAAAAAAAAAAAAAAAAAAAAAAAAAAAAAAAAAAAAAAAAAAAAAAAAAAAAAAAAAAATTTTTTTTATTTTTTTTTTTTTTTTTTTTTTTTTTTTTTCAGATTAAAAAATTACAACTGCATTAGTGGTTTGAGGATTCCATCTTAATATAGATGTAACCGATACTTCCCCATATAATGTGGACTCTGCTCGGCGGGGGTCCTTCCCCATTAAACTCCACTGTCAATGGTATCCCTTTAGCACATCTTCTCGGAACCACCAACGGCTCTTTCTTTATTTCCATTTGTCCATCCAAGGGTTCTTCTCCACTGGCCTTTCCCGGCTCCACATCCAAGGTAGGTTCCTCATTCCTTCTCGACGCTCCTTCCTCGTCCATTTGCACTTCGCCAGCATCCTCTTCTGGTTCCGCTAAAATCTGGTCAGGTGGACTGTCCTCCATTTCTCCAAACAACGCATTCCTCGTCTGCTCGGACATGTCTTGCACGGTTCTGTGATCCCCATTCATTCGTCGTGCCGTTTCCAAAACGTATTGCGTAAACCCGTCAATCCATTCGTTCAGACTGCACGAGTCCCGATCACCACGCACCATTTGGAGGAGAGGACCTCTACGATGACTCGTCGAAAAGTTAAATGGTTCACGTCGAACGAAGCCTTCTTCAAACAGCATCATGCGGAGTCGTTCGGCGAGCACAGTTCCACCCCTAGAAGAAGAGCGAATCGTGTCGAACATTTCTTGGGTCGTGAGGATACGAGTCGACATGGACCCTCGAAAACGAGGCGGCGTGACCTCCGAGACGTAACGCCGTGGACAGTTCCTGTAGTGGGTAGTGGATTTGTAACCTAGTAACGTGTGGACGTTGGACGTTCTCCAGTACACCTGACCGTCGAGGATGCCGATGCAACACGATAGGGTGACAGTGATGGCTTCGTAAACGCGGAATTGCACGTGAAACCACATCCTTCACAATCTACGAGAGCAGGGATAGTTTGGAGAAGTCTCTGTTGCAGCGTTGAAGACATTAAAGTCTAGAATATCGGTGCATCGGTCTTTATATTAAAAAAAAAAAAAAAAAAAAAAAAAAAAAAAAAAAAAAAAAAAAAAAAAAAAAATTTTTTTTTTTTTTTTTTTTTTTTTTTTTTTTTTTTTTTTTTTTTTTTTTTTTTCTACTATTTCGTAGTACAACCAATATTTTGAATTAGGTGATTCAGAGAAAATTTCATTTGGACAATCGATGTTTCCAAAATAGCCTTTTCTCGTAACATGGTTCTCATTAACGATGGGTCATTTTACATTCTGGTTAAAATATCAATAGTGATTAACATATGGTTGAAACGATATGTAAATTTGTAAGCTCTTGTTTCAGGCTCAAGACGCAGTACCAACTAATAAGTCTTTATCGCAAGCTCCACTTTGGTTGCACGTGGTGAGGAGGAAAGCATCCTATTAAGTTTTTGTTGTAAGAGACCATGGCACCTCATAAAATTTGCTAGACCTCGCCTCGTGTGTCTGCACACTTTTCTAACGTTGTAGATACGTGGCCATCTCCGCCACCGTCCCTGCAAAGAATATTTCGACCGTTCCTGTTCACTCGATTTTGATGTCTTCTCTCGCCTCGTGAGGTTGCGTCGGCCTTACCGTTCTGAATTTCATCGTCGTTTATTCCGAGTAGGTCCAATCCGTACTCTTTTCAAAAACACCGGATATCCGCCGTCCTGCGGAAACTGCACCTATATCCTGTCGTCCTGCTATAAAACGAGCATCCCGACAGCGCATCCTCATACCCAAATTCTCTCGATATCTTCGTCATGAATTGTTCCATTTGCCACCAACTCTTGTGCTTCGGGCAGAGATGTGCCGCTGTTGGGGATTTTTTCGTCACTCGATCCTGCTTTTGCCGCGACTGCAACGTCCTCCTCCGCTGCGGTCACACTTTTCACGTGGACTGTCTCCAAGGTCCCATCATGGCTCAGGGGCAGACTCTGCCGGGGGACCAACACTTGGATCCCACCCTCAAGTGCTGCCCAGTATGCGACAAGACCCTCACGCACAGCGATCTCTTTCACGCGCTGAGGGTACACAACTACTTGCGCCTTGCTCCCATGCCCAAAGAACTCGGGCAGGAGGGGGTGTTGACCGAGGAGGTCTGGCATTGCGACGGTTAGTCTAACTCGCAATTCCCTCTCGTTCCATAAAAGAGAGGGAGTGAAAAAATGGGAGAGTCGAGCGTTCGGAGGAACGCTCGACTCTCCCATTTTTTTGCGCCACTCGGCCTACCAATCTTGAAGCTTCAAACAAAATTTTGCACATTGCTCGCCAACCGATCCATGGGGGTCACCGGATATCCGAAAATAGCCTTCCTGCGGAAACTGCACCCATGTCCTGCTGATAGCTTTCCACATCATTCCCATAAAAGCAGGATCATCGTCATGAATTGCTCCATGTCTTGCTGTGCTTCGGGCAGAGGTGACTTTGCCATCGATAGAGCGGTATTATGCAGAAAAATGCTCGGTCATGCTATCCTGTGGACACGCTTTCCACACTTCTGCTGTAGAGAATTGGGTACAGCGGATTAGAGAGGGGTGGAAAAATGGGAGATTCGAGTGTTTCGTTCGCAGGAACGAAACACTCGAATCTCCCATTTTTTTGCGGCACTCGACATGCCAATCTTGAAGCTTCCAAACCGATCAAGACTTTGGAAAGCTGGTCCACGATCTGGGTCGACAAAACGAGACGGTGAGAGGGGGAGGTGATGACTGTTTCTCCCGGCCGCCGCTCGAATCTCAGTCGAAACACTTCCGCTCCCCAATCGCAAAGCTTCCACGAGTGCAGTTGCATTTTTTTCGTCAAAGCGTCCACCTTGACGTTCAGCTTTTCATTCTCCACCGTCAAAGCATCCACCCGTCTCTCCACCTTATCGAATCGAGCGTTCCAAGCTTGTTCGAACCCCCCGAAATCGGCTTGTTCAGCAGCCATTCCAAGTCTACTCACTTCCTCAGGATCCTCGAAGCACCTACCCAGGGGCATGATGGAACTTTGTCTTTGGACTTGATGCAAATGGTGTAGGCATTATATCTTAAAAAAAAAAAAAAAAAAAAAAAAAAAAAAAAAAAAAAAAAAAAAAAAAAAAAAAAAAAAAAAATTTTTAAAATTTTTTTTTTTTTTTTTCTTTTTTTTTTTTTTTTTTTTTTTTTTTTTTTTTTTCTAGTGTCGAATGGGGAGGATAGATACCTGGACCAGCTTTTGAAGTCCTCCCACCACCACTTTCCACCTGTGACACTCGCCGTCTTTGCAGTAGGTGCATCTCCCGACGTATCGGTCGTCCAGGAGTTTCTCTCTGATGTGTTGGAGAGGCGCAAAATCCTTTTGCAATTCTCTCCAGGCGGCTTGCGTAATTCTCTCCAGGCGGCTTGCGTCTCTTTGCCGACGACGTAGAGTCCTCCCATGCGAAACTCTTCCAAATCCTCGACGAGCTGATGCCGCCAGTCTTTGCATTCGTCTTCCGACACGCTCGTGAATCCGTTGGAGAGGGTGTAGGAATCTCCTCGAATGCATAAGATCAGCGCCACCTTGAGCTCATGGTCAAAGACTTGCCTGGTGCATCGTCGAGGCTCCCAGGGATCACTTTTCCAAGACTCTCTCGGCTCGTTGGAGGACTTGGAAGGAGCATGTTTATCCTCGCGCCTCGGGTAGTGGTCCCGTCGTCGATCGTATGGTTCGATGGCATTCCGTCGATGGTCGACGTGTCGTCTCTGGCCCCCGTCGTCGATGAGAGATCTCGTCTTTCTCGGGTGGTCCCGGCGATCGTATCGTTCAACGGGATTCAGTCGATGCTTGCCGTGTCGTTTCGGGTCGCTTGGATGCAGAGGTGCTCGGTCAACCGCTGCTGCTGCGAGAGGCTCGTCGCTTGGATGCAGAGGTGCTCGGTCAACCGCTGCTGCTGCGAGAGGCTCGTCGCTTGGATGCAGAGGTGCTCGGTCAACCGCTACTGCTGCGAGAGGCTCGTCGCTTGGATGCAGAGGTGCACGGTCAACCGCTGCTGCTGCGAGAGGCTCGTCGCTTGGATGCAGAGGTGCACAGTCAACCGCTGCTGCTGCGAGAGGCTCGTCGCTTGGATGCAGAGGTGCTCGGTCAACCGCTGCTGCTGCGAGAGGCTCGTCGTAGGGTGAATCGGATGGGGAATAAGGTATCGTCTCGTTCACATCGGGCTTGATTGTCTCCCAAACGTCTGGGACTAACAAATTTTCCATCGAATCTCGAACGTCCATGGCAGTCGTGGGATGTGAACAGCAAGTCTGGTAAAGAGGACTCATAGGTTAGATTATATATATGTATTTGTATGTATTAAAAAAAAAAAAAAAAAAAAAAAAAAATAAAAAAAAAAAAAAAAAAAAAAAAAAAAAAATATATATATATATATATATATATTTTTTTTTTTTTTTTTTTTTTTTTTTTTTTTTTTTTTTTTTTTTTTTTTTTTTTAAGCAATGTGCTAGGGCAAATGGCTCGCGTCACCGAAAAGATATTTTCGCAGTTCCACCGACTTTGCAGTTTTTCCAGGAGGACACCAGTTGGATCGTTGCGAGAGGTCTGAGTGCATGCACGCGGTGATTTCACCTATAGAATCTGTTCCTTCCAAGATTGGCGAGGCCTAAATCTCGTCTCTTTCGAAAGGGAGCATCTATCCATCCGATCATCCGTTGGCACAGCGACACCTCGGGTCCCTCGAGGAGATTGCTCTAGGCGGGTGCCAGCGTTTGGGAATATCTATCGTACGCAGTTTGCCCCAGCTGCGGCAGCGTTGTACAGGAGGCGATGGTCGTCTCGCTGGCTGCACGTATGCATAGACGTAAGTACCCAAACGATCCCAGCTCGGGTCGTCGTGGTCCGGTATCTGCGATGCTTCCTGTTGCTGGAAACGGTTATTTCAAGGCCCAGGAAGTATGGATTTCTCCTCGTAATCCAAAGGGACGAGTGTGGCTTGAAGCGCTGCTGCTGAGACGTCTGGCATCCGTTTCCGAACAAGATTGGTAGAGGGAGGAGCCCGAAAAATGGGAGGTACCTCCCATTTTTCGGGGGAATGTACATCCCTCATTCCAAGGGTGCGCGGCATATAGGGCAAGTCGGGTTGACCGCTTTCCACGAATCAAGGCAATTGGAATGGAAAGCGTGTCGACAGCGGGTCGTTTTGCATTGCATCATTCGATCCAAGCAGATGGCACAGGGTCCTTCAAACATCTTCGGATCCCGTACATGCATTGCCTCCAATATGAGAGTTCCTAGTTTACGCCAGTTCTCGACGGGAATATCGAGGGGTCCAGATCTCTCCCAGGCCCCGGCAGCTAGCTGGTAGACGAACGGAATGAGTAAATCGTACCATATGGTGCCCCAATACCAGCTCTTCCGAACGAGGGACTCCTTCTCCTCCAAAAAAGTCATTGGCCAAAATACGATATCGTTTACCACGGAGTTGGGGCCATCGGGAAACATCTCGTCCAGCATGACATAAGTAGCCATATTCCGATCCAATCCCACGTGCGGCGTCGTCTCCGGAGGTAGGGAAGAATGTAATCCAATGCTCGCATCGACGATGAAATGGGAAAACGCCACCCAATCCGAACATGACTTGGGCCGATAGGCTGCAATCGCTTGGTCTCTGTAGAAGTCTGCAGGAATCATTGTGCTGCTCACTCTCGAGTGGCGAGGGTTTATATAGGATTTCATGAGGCTATTTCGGAGGAGCGGCGCATCCTGTTGACGGAAACGCTTATCGCTGCTATCCGGTGTTTTTTTCGGAAGGGGGGGGGATATCACAGGATGTACGGATTTCTCCTCCGTCTACGTCTACCATTCCTGGTAAGGCATGGAGTGTCCTCGCACTCCCACGAACACGTGTGCACTACCTTGAAAAATCTCTCGAAAAGTATTTTATTTCGAGGCGAGGTGGTTTCCTTCACCAAAAAGTACGCGGCACGGTCCACGGTCCACTCGTCGCGAAACCCATAATAGGTTTTCAAATGTTGACGCAACTCTCTATGGATGGCACGTTTCAAAGCCTTTGAAAACTCGTATCCATGCGTCGAAGACGACATTAACGCGTTGGCGACAGCGTTCCAATCTTTGCATCGTCGCTTTTCTCTCAAATCCCGAACAACGTCCTCGTCCAATTTACCTCTGCACAACGGACAAGTCTTCCTCTCCTCGTTGATCCAGTTCGAGAGACACTCTGAGTGGAATCGGTGACCGCAAGGAATCGGCTCGCCTCCTTCTTCTAAACAAATGGCACACGTGTATTTGGGATCCATCTCAAAAAAATCCTCCAACGGAACGAGTGTGGCTTGGCTTCGCAGCTCTCGAAGGTGGACGATGCTAAAGACGGGGCCTGTCACGAGTACCGAATCGACACGGGTCGAGTCAATGATCTGGGTGGAGCGGTAGCGTTGCGTCCACACCACTCGAAGATTCACTAGTAAGTCGTCGCTCGAAACTTACGTCTGCTCATCCACAGGAAAAACGCGATTCAAAGAATAATTTATTTTGTGCTCTGGTAAGAGGAATGACTGAATCTGCGCGTCGAAAGAGTAACTATGAGGTTCCTCTATCGGGGTGCTCCTTATGTAACCAACTATAAAAAAAAAAAAAAAAAAAAAAAAAAAAAAAAAAAAAAAAAAAAAAAAAAAAAAAAAAAAAAAAAAAAAAAAAAAAAAAGTGACATCCCTGGAGGTGACTGGAGGTGACTGGAGGTGACATCCCTGGAGGTGACTGGAGGTGACTGGAGGTGACTGGAGGTGACTGGAGGTGACTGGAGGTGACTGGAGGGGACTGGAGGTGACTGGAGGTGACTGGAGGTGACATCCCTGGAGGTGACATCCCTGGAGGTGACTGGAGGTGACATCCCTGGAGGTGACTGGAGGTGACTGGAGGTGACTGGAGGTGACTGGAGGTGACTGGAGGTGACTGGAGGGGACTGGAGGGGACTGGAGGTGACTGGAGGTGACATCCCTGGAGGTGACATCCCTGGAGGTGACTGGAGGTGACTGGAGGTGACATCCCTGGAGGTGACTGGAGGTGACTGGAGGTGACTGGAGGGGACTGGAGGTGACTGGAGGTGACTGGAGGTGACTGGAGGGGACTGGAGGTGACTGGAGGGGACTGGAGGTGACTGGAGGTGACTGGAGGTGACATCCCTGGAGGTGACATCCCTGGAGGTGACTGGAGGTGACATCCCTGGAGGTGACTGGAGGTGACTGGAGGTGACTGGAGGGGACTGGAGGGGACTGGAGGGGACTGGAGGTGACTGGAGTGAGCGGTGCATCCTGTTGACGGATACGCTTATCTCCAACAGACATCCGGCGGAATGGTAAAGTGAAACTGGAAGAATGACAAACTGAAATTGGAAGACCTTGGATGGGAAAATCTTCAAAAGTGACCTGTGATATAAACCGGAAGTTACGTCAATCGCTCGGACACCATGGTGACCCCACTTCCGGTTGACCTTGAAAATTTTGAACAGCTATAACTCTTAAAGTAAGGAAGATAAATGGGTCGAGTGACCATTTGATTTTCTCACCTCGAGGAGCTCTTTCCAACGCAAGTGACCGCTTGTAGCTAGCTGCGTTAGGTCAGGAGTTGTACGTGGAGAGATCGAGCCAGATGAGTGAAGTCCATGCGGTCGTGCCACCAATGTACTGCGAGAAAAATATTTTCTTTGGAGAATAATATATACATATTTAAAAAAAAAAAAAAAAAAAAAAAAAAAAAAAAAAAAAAAAAAAAAAAAAAAAAAAAAAAAAAAAAAAAAAATATATATATATATATATATATATATATATATATATATATATATATTTTTTTTTTTTTTTTTTTTTTTTTTTTTTTTTTTTTTTTTTTTTTTTTTTTAAATATGTATATATTATTCTCCAAAGAAAATATTTTTCTCGCAGTACATCACTGGTGGCACGACTGTATGGACTTCACTCATCTGGCTCGATCTCTCCATTTTTTTTTTTTTTTTTTTTTTTTTTTTTTTTTTTTTTTTTTTTTTTTTTTTTTTTTTTTTTTTGAAACAGTTGGACATAGCTCGTGTCGTCTCGAAGATATTTCCGGTACCACCCATTTTGTATATTTTCCAGGAGGACATCGGTTGGACCGATCTGTCCCGGAGCGCATGCCCACGGTCATCGATGCGGCGCTTTGCAAAGTTTCGTTTGGTTTGTTCCTTCCAAGGTTGGCGACGCCTAAATCAAAAATTGGGAGATTCGAGCTTTCAGTTCCTCCGAACGAAAAGCCCGAATCTCCCAATTTTTTTTGTCTCTTTCGAAAAGGGCGAATCCATCCGATCATCCGTGGGCAATGCGACGCCTCGGGTCCCTCGAGGAGATTGCTCTAGGCGGGTGCCAGCGTTTGGGAATATCTATAGTACGCAGTTTGCCCCATCGGCGGCAGCGTTGTACAGGAGGCGACGGTCGTCTCGCTGGCTGCACGTACGCATAGACGTATGTTCCCAAATGGTCCCAGCTCGGATCGTCTAGGTCTGGCACCTCGTACAGAGCGTTCTCGAGGGTCGCAGCACCCGGCGGTGATTCGGACGATTCGTCGTGGATCGTGCGAGGCGGAGCCGTGCAGAGTCTCCGTGGAGAATGGAAGGGTGAAAGCGTTTGAAAAACGTTTTTCACCTCGTTCCAAACCTCCTCGTCTGATAATGTGATCGCCATGAACAGAGTCAGTGAAAGTCTGATGCGTTTCTGACGAGACAATTCGTTATATAGATACTCGGAAGCGCCTATCGCTGCTAGCAGACGTCCGGTGATACGAAACGCTTCCTATTGCCGGAAACGGTTATCGTTAACAGACGTCCGGTGATGGGATGCGCAACGCTTCCTGTTGCTGGAAAGGGTTATCTCTGACAGACCTCACTCCATCGTCGCGATCGAATTTTTAAAAGGACATATGTGGCTCGAAGCTGCTGAGACGTCCGTTGAAAACTTGCACCGAGATTGCCAGAGTCTCAACAGACTCTCCCATTTTTGGGAGACCGCTTTCCACGCATTCAGGCAATTCGAATGGAAAGCGTGTCACCAGCGGATCGTTTTGCATTCCAGCATCGAATCTAAGCAGATGGCACAGGGGCGTTCGAGCATCTGTGGATCCCGTAGATACATCGCCTCCAGGATGAGAGTTCCTAGTTTACGCCAGTTCTCGACGGGAATATCGAGGGATCCACATGTCTCCCACGTCTCGGTAGCTAATATATATACATTTTTTTTTTTTTTTTTTTTTTTTTTTTTTTTTTTTTTTTTTTTTTTTTTTTTTTTTTTTTTTTTTTTTAAATATGTATATATTATTCTCCAAAGAAAATATTTTTCTCGCAGTACATTGGTGGCACGACCGCATGGACTTCACTCATCTGGCTCGATCTCTCCACGTACAACTCCTGACCTAACGCAGCTAGCTACAAGCGGTCACTTGCGTTGGAAAGAGCTCCTCGAGGTGAGAAAATCAAATGGTCACTCGACCCATTTATCTTCCTTACTTTAAGAGTTATAGCTGTTCAAAATTTTCAAGGTCAACCGGAAGTGGGGTCACCATGGTGTCCGAGCGATTGACGTAACTTCCGGTTTATATCACAGGTCACTTTTGAAGATTTTCCCATCCAAGGTCTTCCAATTTCAGTTTGTCATTCTTCCAGTTTCACTTTACCATTCCGCCGGATGTCTGTTGGAGATAAGCGTATCCGTCAACAGGATGCACCGCTCACTCCAGTCACCTCCAGTCCCCTCCAGTCACCTCCAGTCCCCTCCAGTCACCTCCAGTCACCTCCAGTCACCTCCAGGGATGTCACCTCCAGTCACCTCCAGGGATGTCACCTCCAGGGATGTCACCTCCAGTCACCTCCAGTCACCTCCAGTCCCCTCCAGTCACCTCCAGTCCCCTCCAGTCACCTCCAGTCCCCTCCAGTCACCTCCAGTCACCTCCAGTCACCTCCAGTCCCCTCCAGTCACCTCCAGTCACCTCCAGTCACCTCCAGGGATGTCACCTCCAGTCACCTCCAGTCACCTCCAGGGATGTCACCTCCAGGGATGTCACCTCCAGTCACCTCCAGTCCCCTCCAGTCCCCTCCAGTCACCTCCAGTCACCTCCAGTCACCTCCAGTCACCTCCAGTCACCTCCAGTCACCTCCAGGGATGTCACCTCCAGTCACCTCCAGGGATGTCACCTCCAGGGATGTCACCTCCAGTCACCTCCAGTCACCTCCAGTCCCCTCCAGTCACCTCCAGTCCCCTCCAGTCACCTCCAGTCACCTCCAGTCACCTCCAGTCACCTCCAGGGATGTCACCTCCAGTCACCTCCAGTCACCTCCAGGGATGTCACTCTTTTTTTTTTTTTTTTTTTTTTTTTTTTTTTTTTTTTTTTTTTTTTTTTTTTTTTTTTTTTTTTTTTTTATAGTTGGTTACATAAGGAGCACCCCGATAGAGGAACCTCATAGTTACTCTTTCGACGCGCAGATTCAGTCATTCCTCTTACCAGAGCACAAAATAAATTATTCTTTGAATCGCGTTTTTCCTGTGGATGAGCAGACGTAAGTTTCGAGCGACGACTTACTAGTGAATCTTCGAGTGGTGTGGACGCAACGCTACCGCTCCACCCAGATCATTGACTCGACCCGTGTCGATTCGGTACTCGTGACAGGCCCCGTCTTTAGCATCGTCCACCTTCGAGAGCTGCGAAGCCAAGCCACACTCGTTCCGTTGGAGGATTTTTTTGAGATGGATCCCAAATACACGTGTGCCATTTGTTTAGAAGAAGGAGGCGAGCCGATTCCTTGCGGTCACCGATTCCACTCAGAGTGTCTCTCGAACTGGATCAACGAGGAGAGGAAGACTTGTCCGTTGTGCAGAGGTAAATTGGACGAGGACGTTGTTCGGGATTTGAGAGAAAAGCGACGATGCAAAGATTGGAACGCTGTCGCCAACGCGTTAATGTCGTCTTCGACGCATGGATACGAGTTTTCAAAGGCTTTGAAACGTGCCATCCATAGAGAGTTGCGTCAACATTTGAAAACCTATTATGGGTTTCGCGACGAGTGGACCGTGGACCGTGCCGCGTACTTTTTGGTGAAGGAAACCACCTCGCCTCGAAATAAAATACTTTTCGAGAGATTTTTCAAGGTAGTGCACACGTGTTCGTGGGAGTGCGAGGACACTCCATGCCTTACCAGGAATGGTAGACGTAGACGGAGGAGAAATCCGTACATCCTGTGATATCCCCCCCCCTTCCGAAAAAAACACCGGATAGCAGCGATAAGCGTTTCCGTCAACAGGATGCGCCGCTCCTCCGAAATAGCCTCATGAAATCCTATATAAACCCTCGCCACTCGAGAGTGAGCAGCACAATGATTCCTGCAGACTTCTACAGAGACCAAGCGATTGCAGCCTATCGGCCCAAGTCATGTTCGGATTGGGTGGCGTTTTCCCATTTCATCGTCGATGCGAGCATTGGATTACATTCTTCCCTACCTCCGGAGACGACGCCGCACGTGGGATTGGATCGGAATATGGCTACTTATGTCATGCTGGACGAGATGTTTCCCGATGGCCCCAACTCCGTGGTAAACGATATCGTATTTTGGCCAATGACTTTTTTGGAGGAGAAGGAGTCCCTCGTTCGGAAGAGCTGGTATTGGGGCACCATATGGTACGATTTACTCATTCCGTTCGTCTACCAGCTAGCTGCCGGGGCCTGGGAGAGATCTGGACCCCTCGATATTCCCGTCGAGAACTGGCGTAAACTAGGAACTCTCATATTGGAGGCAATGCATGTACGGGATCCGAAGATGTTTGAAGGACCCTGTGCCATCTGCTTGGATCGAATGATGCAATGCAAAACGACCCGCTGTCGACACGCTTTCCATTCCAATTGCCTTGATTCGTGGAAAGCGGTCAACCCGACTTGCCCTATATGCCGCGCACCCTTGGAATGAGGGATGTACATTCCCCCGAAAAATGGGAGGTACCTCCCATTTTTCGGGCTCCTCCCTCTACCAATCTTGTTCGGAAACGGATGCCAGACGTCTCAGCAGCAGCGCTTCAAGCCACACTCGTCCCTTTGGATTACGAGGAGAAATCCATACTTCCTGGGCCTTGAAATAACCGTTTCCAGCAACAGGAAGCATCGCAGATACCGGACCACGACGACCCGAGCTGGGATCGTTTGGGTACTTACGTCTATGCATACGTGCAGCCAGCGAGACGACCATCGCCTCCTGTACAACGCTGCCGCAGCTGGGGCAAACTGCGTACGATAGATATTCCCAAACGCTGGCACCCGCCTAGAGCAATCTCCTCGAGGGACCCGAGGTGTCGCTGTGCCAACGGATGATCGGATGGATAGATGCTCCCTTTCGAAAGAGACGAGATTTAGGCCTCGCCAATCTTGGAAGGAACAGATTCTATAGGTGAAATCACCGCGTGCATGCACTCAGACCTCTCGCAACGATCCAACTGGTGTCCTCCTGGAAAAACTGCAAAGTCGGTGGAACTGCGAAAATATCTTTTCGGTGACGCGAGCCATTTGCCCTAGCACATTGCTTAAAAAAAAAAAAAAAAAAAAAAAAAAAAAAAAAAAAAAAAAAAAAAAAAAAAAAAAAAAAAAAATATATATATATATATATATATTTTTTTTTTTTTTTTTTTTTTTTTTTTTTTTTTTTTTTTTTTTTTTTTTTTTTTTTTTTTTTTTTTTTTAATACATACAAATACATATATATAATCTAACCTATGAGTCCTCTTTACCAGACTTGCTGTTCACATCCCACGACTGCCATGGACGTTCGAGATTCGATGGAAAATTTGTTAGTCCCAGACGTTTGGGAGACAATCAAGCCCGATGTGAACGAGACGATACCTTATTCCCCATCCGATTCACCCTACGACGAGCCTCTCGCAGCAGCAGCGGTTGACCGAGCACCTCTGCATCCAAGCGACGAGCCTCTCGCAGCAGCAGCGGTTGACTGTGCACCTCTGCATCCAAGCGACGAGCCTCTCGCAGCAGCAGCGGTTGACCGTGCACCTCTGCATCCAAGCGACGAGCCTCTCGCAGCAGTAGCGGTTGACCGAGCACCTCTGCATCCAAGCGACGAGCCTCTCGCAGCAGCAGCGGTTGACCGAGCACCTCTGCATCCAAGCGACGAGCCTCTCGCAGCAGCAGCGGTTGACCGAGCACCTCTGCATCCAAGCGACCCGAAACGACACGGCAAGCATCGACTGAATCCCGTTGAACGATACGATCGCCGGGACCACCCGAGAAAGACGAGATCTCTCATCGACGACGGGGGCCAGAGACGACACGTCGACCATCGACGGAATGCCATCGAACCATACGATCGACGACGGGACCACTACCCGAGGCGCGAGGATAAACATGCTCCTTCCAAGTCCTCCAACGAGCCGAGAGAGTCTTGGAAAAGTGATCCCTGGGAGCCTCGACGATGCACCAGGCAAGTCTTTGACCATGAGCTCAAGGTGGCGCTGATCTTATGCATTCGAGGAGATTCCTACACCCTCTCCAACGGATTCACGAGCGTGTCGGAAGACGAATGCAAAGACTGGCGGCATCAGCTCGTCGAGGATTTGGAAGAGTTTCGCATGGGAGGACTCTACGTCGTCGGCAAAGAGACGCAAGCCGCCTGGAGAGAATTGCAAAAGGATTTTGCGCCTCTCCAACACATCAGAGAGAAACTCCTGGACGACCGATACGTCGGGAGATGCACCTACTGCAAAGACGGCGAGTGTCACAGGTGGAAAGTGGTGGTGGGAGGACTTCAAAAGCTGGTCCAGGTATCTATCCTCCCCATTCGACACTAGAAAAAAAAAAAAAAAAAAAAAAAAAAAAAAAAAAAAAAAAAAAAAAAAAAAAAAAAAAAAAAAAAATTTTTTTTTTTTTTTTTTTTTTTTTTTTTTTTTTTTTTTTTTTTTTTTTTTTTTTTTTTTTTTAAGATATAATGCCTACACCATTTGCATCAAGTCCAAAGACAAAGTTCCATCATGCCCCTGGGTAGGTGCTTCGAGGATCCTGAGGAAGTGAGTAGACTTGGAATGGCTGCTGAACAAGCCGATTTCGGGGGGTTCGAACAAGCTTGGAACGCTCGATTCGATAAGGTGGAGAGACGGGTGGATGCTTTGACGGTGGAGAATGAAAAGCTGAACGTCAAGGTGGACGCTTTGACGAAAAAAATGCAACTGCACTCGTGGAAGCTTTGCGATTGGGGAGCGGAAGTGTTTCGACTGAGATTCGAGCGGCGGCCGGGAGAAACAGTCATCACCTCCCCCTCTCACCGTCTCGTTTTGTCGACCCAGATCGTGGACCAGCTTTCCAAAGTCTTGATCGGTTTGGAAGCTTCAAGATTGGCATGTCGAGTGCCGCAAAAAAATGGGAGATTCGAGTGTTTCGTTCCTGCGAACGAAACACTCGAATCTCCCATTTTTCCACCCCTCTCTAATCCGCTGTACCCAATTCTCTACAGCAGAAGTGTGGAAAGCGTGTCCACAGGATAGCATGACCGAGCATTTTTCTGCATAATACCGCTCTATCGATGGCAAAGTCACCTCTGCCCGAAGCACAGCAAGACATGGAGCAATTCATGACGATGATCCTGCTTTTATGGGAATGATGTGGAAAGCTATCAGCAGGACATGGGTGCAGTTTCCGCAGGAAGGCTATTTTCGGATATCCGGTGACCCCCATGGATCGGTTGGCGAGCAATGTGCAAAATTTTGTTTGAAGCTTCAAGATTGGTAGGCCGAGTGGCGCAAAAAAATGGGAGAGTCGAGCGTTCCTCCGAACGCTCGACTCTCCCATTTTTTCACTCCCTCTCTTTTATGGAACGAGAGGGAATTGCGAGTTAGACTAACCGTCGCAATGCCAGACCTCCTCGGTCAACACCCCCTCCTGCCCGAGTTCTTTGGGCATGGGAGCAAGGCGCAAGTAGTTGTGTACCCTCAGCGCGTGAAAGAGATCGCTGTGCGTGAGGGTCTTGTCGCATACTGGGCAGCACTTGAGGGTGGGATCCAAGTGTTGGTCCCCCGGCAGAGTCTGCCCCTGAGCCATGATGGGACCTTGGAGACAGTCCACGTGAAAAGTGTGACCGCAGCGGAGGAGGACGTTGCAGTCGCGGCAAAAGCAGGATCGAGTGACGAAAAAATCCCCAACAGCGGCACATCTCTGCCCGAAGCACAAGAGTTGGTGGCAAATGGAACAATTCATGACGAAGATATCGAGAGAATTTGGGTATGAGGATGCGCTGTCGGGATGCTCGTTTTATAGCAGGACGACAGGATATAGGTGCAGTTTCCGCAGGACGGCGGATATCCGGTGTTTTTGAAAAGAGTACGGATTGGACCTACTCGGAATAAACGACGATGAAATTCAGAACGGTAAGGCCGACGCAACCTCACGAGGCGAGAGAAGACATCAAAATCGAGTGAACAGGAACGGTCGAAATATTCTTTGCAGGGACGGTGGCGGAGATGGCCACGTATCTACAACGTTAGAAAAGTGTGCAGACACACGAGGCGAGGTCTAGCAAATTTTATGAGGTGCCATGGTCTCTTACAACAAAAACTTAATAGGATGCTTTCCTCCTCACCACGTGCAACCAAAGTGGAGCTTGCGATAAAGACTTATTAGTTGGTACTGCGTCTTGAGCCTGAAACAAGAGCTTACAAATTTACATATCGTTTCAACCATATGTTAATCACTATTGATATTTTAACCAGAATGTAAAATGACCCATCGTTAATGAGAACCATGTTACGAGAAAAGGCTATTTTGGAAACATCGATTGTCCAAATGAAATTTTCTCTGAATCACCTAATTCAAAATATTGGTTGTACTACGAAATAGTAGAAAAAAAAAAAAAAAAAAAAAAAAAAAAAAAAAAAAAAAAAAAAAAAAAAAATTTTTTTTTTTTTTTTTTTTTTTTTTTTTTTTTTTTTTTTTTTTTTTTTTTTTTTTTTTTAATATAAAGACCGATGCACCGATATTCTAGACTTTAATGTCTTCAACGCTGCAACAGAGACTTCTCCAAACTATCCCTGCTCTCGTAGATTGTGAAGGATGTGGTTTCACGTGCAATTCCGCGTTTACGAAGCCATCACTGTCACCCTATCGTGTTGCATCGGCATCCTCGACGGTCAGGTGTACTGGAGAACGTCCAACGTCCACACGTTACTAGGTTACAAATCCACTACCCACTACAGGAACTGTCCACGGCGTTACGTCTCGGAGGTCACGCCGCCTCGTTTTCGAGGGTCCATGTCGACTCGTATCCTCACGACCCAAGAAATGTTCGACACGATTCGCTCTTCTTCTAGGGGTGGAACTGTGCTCGCCGAACGACTCCGCATGATGCTGTTTGAAGAAGGCTTCGTTCGACGTGAACCATTTAACTTTTCGACGAGTCATCGTAGAGGTCCTCTCCTCCAAATGGTGCGTGGTGATCGGGACTCGTGCAGTCTGAACGAATGGATTGACGGGTTTACGCAATACGTTTTGGAAACGGCACGACGAATGAATGGGGATCACAGAACCGTGCAAGACATGTCCGAGCAGACGAGGAATGCGTTGTTTGGAGAAATGGAGGACAGTCCACCTGACCAGATTTTAGCGGAACCAGAAGAGGATGCTGGCGAAGTGCAAATGGACGAGGAAGGAGCGTCGAGAAGGAATGAGGAACCTACCTTGGATGTGGAGCCGGGAAAGGCCAGTGGAGAAGAACCCTTGGATGGACAAATGGAAATAAAGAAAGAGCCGTTGGTGGTTCCGAGAAGATGTGCTAAAGGGATACCATTGACAGTGGAGTTTAATGGGGAAGGACCCCCGCCGAGCAGAGTCCACATTATATGGGGAAGTATCGGTTACATCTATATTAAGATGGAATCCTCAAACCACTAATGCAGTTGTAATTTTTTAATCTGAAAAAAAAAAAAAAAAAAAAAAAAAAAAAAAAAAAAAAAAAAAAAAAAAAAAAAAATTTTTTTTTTTTTTTTTTTTTTTTTTTTTTTTTTTTTTTTTTTTTTTTTTTTTTTTTTTTTAGTATAAGAGCTCGCAACGTGAAGGACTTGCCAAATCTTAATTTCGACACTGCACTTCTCCGTCGCCATGGACCAGAAGCACGATTGCTTTCCTTCGACCGTTTCCAGTGCCCTGCGATCCCTCCTTGTCCCACGCTCCAAATGTGCCTTCGAGAGGCTCGTCTGCATCGGCAAGGTCAGTTGTTTGGTGACTAGTCAGAGTCCTTCTTTTAACCGCGTCTCGTGGCGAGTGACCTCCTTCGACGCGAAGCGAATGCAAAATTATCTCTACAACGCCATGGGAGCCAAGAAGCTGAATCCGTTTAGACCCAACATCGTCAAGTGGGAAAAAGTTCACCGTCGCTTGTCCAAGCCGACGGTGAAGAGGAGCCGCAATACGGACGTGAGGACTTGCTACCTGCTGGACCCCGACGTGTTTTTGGTCAATGCCTTCTTTACGTTTGGCCAACGACGAGTCGAACGAGGGACCTGCCACGTGTACCAGACGTCCGACGCCCCGATGCTTTTCTATCGCTTGCCGAACAAATCGGTGGGATCCAAAGCGGATCCCGCTGTCGGCGAACGGGTCTTTCGCTGGCAAGACCAGTTTCTCTACGAGAGGTTTGTTTTGCAACCCCACGAGACCTACCGGGTCGACGAGGACACGCTGTACGTCCTCATGACCGTGCAACAGACTCTGTTTTCGCTTTGCGTGGTGTCGAGCGAAACGGCCCGTCAGAACGAGAAGCGTTTCCGATTTCAGGATCCCGCGTCGAGTAAAAGTTGGATCGACGACCCCTTCGAGACGCCCGAGAAAGTTTCCAGCCTCCGAGAGTCGCAACCACTGGCCAAAGAGCGCGAGGAGTTGGTCTTTGATTTAAACCAGGACTGTTTTGCACAGCAGCCCGATTTGACGGAAGATCAGTTGCGAGAACTGTTCGATCCCATCGACGAATGGTTCAACAACAGTAGCGTCGACGACGCTTTGGATTTGCGGAAATCCTTATCGCCACCCGCTTCCTGTTGACGGAAGTGATAGCGACGTTTCCGGTTCGGGTGGCGCTATATAAACTGCTGCATCGCGACACGGCTAACCATTGCTCTCTCTCTCTCGACTCATCATCATGGAGGAAAAGCTGGATGCCTTCCCGTTGATCGTCTCCGACACCGTCTTGCCTCTTTGCATGGCTAGCAGCAAACGCATGTGGATGGATTACGTTGCACGCGGAAAGATAGCGTGCTGCGTGGCCAACGTCTACAAACATCTCGTCTCTTGGACTCTGCGTCAAAACTTTGACGAGAAACTGACGGCCAACTTCGTTTACACCGTGGAGCGAGCCCATAAGAACATTCAAGAACCCAGGAACGTGGCTTGGGAAAAGGTGGAAGGCCGACTCTCGCTATCCATGCGCACGAAATCCAACACGGACGTTCGCACCGCGTTCGTCCACAAAAACAGTTATTTCGTGAAAAAGTTTTTCACGTTCGGACAGCGGACGGTGGGCGAGGGTACCTACCACGTGTACCAAACGTCCCACGCACCCATCCTGTTCTACAGTCTCGAGGGGGATGGTCGCCCGATGCTCCGCGAACGGGCATTCCGTTCCACCGACCAGTTCCATTACAGAATGCACGTGATGGAACCGCACGAGGTCTACTTGGTGCGACCTCACGTCACCTATCTGATAGTAACGGTTCAACCTTCAGCTTTTACCGTGGACGTGGTGACGAGCGAAACGGCCGCGCGGCTGGGTACTCAAATCCAGTTGCTCGACCCGATGGGGACGTCACCAGCCGTCGTCCAGCCTTCCGTGCCTGGACCCGCCGTCGTCCAGCCTTCCGTGCCTGGACCCGTCATCACTCAGCCTTCCGTGCCGTTCCCCTCCACCTCTGTTGTCCAGCCTTCCGTGCCTGGACCCGTCGTCGATCAGCTAGTGCTGTTCCCCTCCATGCCTGTTGTCGCAGCGTCGTCTCCTTCTTCTGCACCACCCGTCGTCCATCAGCGAGTGCCGCTCTTCTCCATGCCTGTGGAACAACCACCCGTCGTCGTCAATCAGCGAGAGCCGCTCCTCTCCATGCCTGTGGAACAACCACCCGTCTTCGTCACTCAGCAAGCCACGCACGTCTTTCGTGAATTCTCCGCCGCTGTCCAAAAGGTCGCCTCACGTTCACCGTGGGACAATTCTCACGTCACGGCTCGTGACAATTGTCTCTTTCTCCAGACGTTTTCCGATGGATCGACGCCGCCATCAGCACACCAAAGCATCGTTCCACGAGTTTTTATCGGAAATTCACATGTGGAGGACCAAGTCCCCATGGACTTGAGCGTCATGAATCAAGAATCCTCCCTAGACTTTTACATGTTATCTGAATAATAGAAGGACCCTCTGTAAAAATTTGTTGTAAATAAATATTCGTTCTTCCTGTAAAAGTTGTTTTAATAATAAAAAAAAAACCTCTCACGAACCATCTCGTCTTGAAGGAGACGAGATGGTTCGTGAGAGGTTTTTTTTTTTGGTTACTCACTGGACCAACGTTGGTGGTGTCAACTTGAAAAAATGGTTCGTGAGAGGTTTTTTTTTTGGTTACTCACTGGACCAACGTTGGTGGTGTCAACTTGAAAAAATGGTTCGTGAGAGGTTTTTTTTTTGGTTACTCACTGGACCAACGTTGGTGGTGTCAACTTGAAAAAAAAAAATAAATTCACCATGAAGTTTAAAAAACTTTTTTTGGTTATTCACTGGACAAACGTTGGTGGTGTCAAATGGAAAAAAAAATAAATCGAAGTTTAAAAAACTCTCACGAACCACTTTCGAGACGACGTGAGAGTTTTTTTTGGTTACCCACTGGACCAACGTTGGTGGTGTCAAATGGAAAAAAATAAATTAATTCACCATGAAGTTTAAAAAACTTTTTTTGGTTATTCACTGGACAAACGTTGGTGGTGTCAAATGGAAAAAAAAAATAAATCGAAGTTTAAAAAACTCTCACGAACCACTTTCGAGACGACGTGAGAGTTTTTTTTTTTGGTTACCCACTGGACCAACGTTGGTGGTGTCAAATGGAAAAAAATAAATTAATTCACCATGAAGTTTAAAAAACTCTCACGTCGTCTCGATGGTTCGTGAGAGTTTTTTTTTTGGTTACCCACTGGACCAACGTTGGTGGTGTGTCAAAAATTAATTCACCATGAAGTTTGGAGAAGGTGTTGTCTCTCCGAACCGTGGTTTTAAATCGGTTGTGGTCTCAAATGTCTTCACGTTGGTGTGCAAGTTTGGAGGGGTCAGCTCAGGTGTTGTCTCGTCATCTGACCGTGGATCAAACACCTTCGTGGTTTTAAATCTGTTGTGGTCTCAAATGTCTTCACCATGTGGTGTGCAAGTTTGGAGGGGTCAGCTCAGGTGTCGTCATCTGACCACAACAGATTTAAAAATGTGTTGTCCTCGGATCTTTCCCTTTGATCCCGGACCGTCACCAATAGCCCGTTGTGTTGCTCCAGCGTGACGTTAATACCGATCATGGAAAAAAATGGAATAATATTTCTCCAATTTTTTCCAAGTCTCACCAATGTCTCGATTTTTTACAGAATCGAGTTTTCGAATAAAACTCGATTCTGTAAAAAATCGAGTTTTATTCGAATAAAACTCGATTCTGTAAAAAATCGAGAGGGTACCGGTGCTTATATATTTTTTGGACCGACTGTGTTCATCGTACTCTATCGACTGTAAAACTGGCTACATGGCCCGTTTTACACTTGCTATCGTAGACGTAATGCTGAAGGAATGGGGCTACGAGTCGACGTGTGAATGTCGATGGAAACGGTCGACGTGCTGAGCGGAGGAGGAGAGGTGTTGACATGCTCAGAGAAGCTAGAGGATGAGGCGGTCAAGGTTGGTAGGAAAACTAGCGTAAAAAAATGGGAGCGCACAACTCGTGCACTCCCATTTTTTTACCCCGTTGAACACCTCCTAGTCCAACGGGCACGGCCGACGTTTTATTGGAGAGAGAGAGTTAGCGGCAGCAGTGGCACTGATCGGGCCGCTCTTCCTGCTCCTCTTCGTCCTCGTCGCTACTCACTTCCCCGAGCCATTGCTTGGCCAGGCAAGGGAAAAACTCGCACTCTGGGCCGCAAGCGTGAGACGTCATGTACATGATCTGGAGGGTGGCCACGATCACTCGGTCCTCGGGTCGACGGGGCCAGAGAAATTCCACGACTCGGTCGATCGGCCAAGGAGCGTTGCCGCCGCCGATGAGAGGATTCGCCCAGGGGTCCGAGCTGAGGAATTCCGAGGCTTCGACGATCCAGTCGAACACGTTGTCGGGATAGCGACGGTGCTCGTGCATCAAGCTGTTCCTCACCTGCATCCAGCACTCGACGAGCCACGTTCGCCTCAACACGGCGAGGGAGGCGACGGGAATCGCCGTGCGACAGACGGGACAGGAATCGTGGTGTGCAGTCGAAATCGTTCCCGCCAGGCAGCTCACGTGGAAATCATGGTCGCAACGGGTCAGGACGGGCTGCTCCTTCGAAACGGGTTTCCCACACAGAACGCAGTCCGGAAGGAGAAGCGCTGCAGAGTGGATGGCAGCGAGTCCCTCGTCAGTGAAGGCGGTCTCACAGCCTGGGCAGAAGGGTTCTTGGTGGAAGTTCGCATAATAGTCCAAACACAAGGAATGGAACGACGTACTGCAGCACCCCATCGTACAGAGCGTTGATTCACTGCCGATGGATTGACGGCACAATTGGCAAATCAGCATGACGATTGGAAAAAAAAATACAAAAGGAGAATAACGGCGCAGCAGATGTCTTTTGGGAAATCAAAAGAGATCGATATGACTAGACAGCTCGGAGAGTACATTTATATAGAGAGATGCATCCTGTTGACGGAAACGCTCGTCGGAAGCGGATGTCCGGTGTATCTATTTTAAGGAGAAGTGGCTTCCTGTCCAATTTCATCCCCGACCAAGCAAGGTGGTGCAGCGAAACCACACTAGACTCACACGCATCCCTTGGTCATTGGATATCTCGAAGCTTTGTTGGGGCGGAGTAGCGAAAAAAAAAAAAAAAAAAAAAAAAAAAAAAAAAAAAAAAAAAAAAAAAAAAAAAAAAAAAAAAAAAAATATATATATATATATATTTTTTTTTTTTTTTTTTTTTTTTTTTTTTTTTTTTTTTTTTTTTTTTTTTTTTTTTTTTTTCGAATAGTGGTATTATAAGGCTTACTAGCCCAGTTTATTAAAATCACACAGCTCTACAGAATCCATCAAGGTACATTTGTTAGCAGGACATCTCTCTTCTTCCTACAAGACACCCCTCTGCTGCTACACGTCTTGCTTTCCGAGTGCTCCTCGTTTTTTGCCAAACGTTTCCTTTGCCGTCATGCGCCAATTGATAGAGATCCAAGCCTCTCACGTAGGGATTGGCAAGACGACCTTCGTCAAGGGTCGCGGCTATACGTGGGTCGACGATTGCCAATCCCTGATGGAGAGTTTATTGTACCAATCATATATGGACGTCTGGAACCAACCGTATTTGGTGTTGGAGAATTACGTGGCCAAAATCGAGCAAGCGATCCAAATGTCGGACCGCAAAGAGAAGGACGTTATCCTCTCGTCACGTAGCCCGCTCATTTCGTGCATCCAGTTTCATGAGGAGGGGCTGAGCACAACAGAGATTAGGATGCTCGCGGACTATTACGTCGAGCGGTTAACGCGCATTGGGGTGGACGAGGTACACGTCCTGGACTATGGAGATTCTGTTGCCTTCAGCGACTATTATCCGAAGCTGGGATACGAACGAATGGTGGAACGAGGACGCGAGTCGGAGTTGGAAAAATATCCGAACGAAGAAGCATACCTAAAGTTCTTTACACGAGCGGAAAGAGACAAGCATTACTGGCTGCAAGACGTCATCGTACGACCCTTGATGACGTACCAAGCCATGCCGTTTATGGGATTCGAGAGACCCGACGTGTCAATTCTTGAAACATTCATAAAGGATTTGGAAAACAATACTTGGTGAGATGTTAAATACATCACGCTCGTGTAGCGATCGGAAGCTTGAGCAGTAAGAAGACTACTCTCCAGAGTTTTTCTATTTGAAAAAAAAAAAAAAAAAAAAAAAAAAAAAAAAAAAAAAAAAAAAAAAAAAAAAAAAAAAAAAAAAAAAAAAAAAATGTAGCGATCGGAAGCTTGAGCAGTAAGAAGACTACTCTCCAGAGTTTTTCTAAAAAAAAAAAAAAAAAAAAAAAAAAAAAAAAAAAAAAAAAAAAAAAAAAATATATATATATATATATATATATTTTTTTTTTTTTTTTTTTTTTTTTTTTTTTTATTTTTTTTTTTTTTTTTTTTTTTTTTTTTTTTTTTTTTTTTTAATAGAAAAACTCTGGAGAGTAGTCTTCTTACTGCTCAAGCTTCCGATCGCTACATATCACTGTCACGGGTCTCGACTCTTCTACAGCCCTCTTGCAGGGCTTCGTCCCCAGTGTAACGAGGTACCATCCACACGGAAATAGGTTTTCGTGTCCAGACCGCTGCCGTTTCCCTCCACTTGATCGTCTCCTTTCCAAAGAGTCTATGATCGAGTCGTCGTCGTGCCGTTTGTGTGGCAAGGGGTTCGACGACCCCCGCCAATGTTGGATTCTCGACTGCGAACACGAATTTCATAAGCAGTGCTTGCAACGCCTCGTGAGTCGCAACGACCTGCTGCTTCGGAGCAGCAGCAGTCGGTGTCCGACGTGTCGCAAACCGATTGGCGACGGTGAAGGATTGAGGAGGTTTCGCGAAACGGGGGACGACGACAGCAGCAGCAGCGGGGATGGAACCAGTGACGACGAGACGCAAGGGTGGACGCACGACCTGTGGGGATGCGAATCGAGTGACGCAGAGAGGAGTGATGAGGAGGAGGAAGCCGCCAGTAGCGAGGAGAGTCGAACCAGTTCGGATGAAGGATACGTTACCAGTGGGGAAGACCTCCTCTAGAGATCTCTGGTCATTAGGGGTTCCGATACCGAGGTCGAAAGAGGAGCGCCCCAAGCCTCGCGTCGATCGCAGAAGGTATCAGTTAGCTATCGAATCCCGGTGTTCGAGATGAGTATTCTTGGCAACCTGCCAGCGGCTATGGGTGCCCAGGCCCACGGGGCACTGGAAAAGAATATTTTGGAAGGATTCTCGTACCGCTCGGCGATAAGCAATCGGGGTTCTTGGAAAAAACGACAGTCACGGAACGTTGTTACAGATGATCACTCTTGCCAGGGGTTCTTGGAAAAAAGGTCGGGAAGCGTTTGACCTCGAGAAAAATAATTGTAGATATTCTCTTACTGCTCGGCAATTCTCAATGCATTGATTTCCCGCTATTCGCAAGAAAAAACGCATTAAAAAATATTTGGACGGATATACCTAAATAGTGGAAAAAAGACACTCGTATAGAAGGAAGAAAAGCCACTGCCCCCGCTCAGATTTTTTTTTTTTTTTTTTTTTTTTTTTTTTTTTTTTTTTTTTTTTTTTTTTTTTTTTTTTTCAAGACATACTGCTATAAGACAGTCGCGATAAGAGTGGTGGTTCAACTGCTCTACCAACGTTGATACGAACGAGTCACTCCCTGCAAGCACCACGTAGCTTCCCTCCTCTAGACATATTGACAGACAAGATTGGACAGGTCGTACCACTAAAAAAAGGTGACGCTTTGATTCCTCCCAAATAAGGGATGCGTGTCAAGTCTTGTCCGTCGAAGCTTCTCTCGAAACATTTCCACATCTTCTGGACAGCTCAAAACCAAGCCCCATTTCATCAATCTCAAATCAATCGATTCTTTGAAAGCACACAGTTAACAAAGATATCTCAAGTCATATTGAAGCGACGTCCCGATCGACGATATGTGCAAGTGAAATTCGACCATTTCTTTTTCCCCGTGGAAACGGACCCAGGTGAAAATGTTGACGATTGCGCATCGACGACCTCAGCATGAAAGAAACAGACGAGTACGATACACTACAATCTATAAAAAAAAAAAAAAAAAAAAAAAAAAAAAAAAAAAAAAAAATTTTTTTTTTTTTTTTTTTTTTTTTTTTTTTTTTTTTTTTTTTTTTTTTTTTTTTTTTTTTTTTTTGATAGTTTGTAGTGTATAAGTCCAACTGCTACTGGCTCGCTCCTGATACTCCTACCGACGGCCGTGACTCACTCGTCTCTAGTAAAGTAACGTTACGAAGCCATGCAAGAATCGTGCCCGGCGCCTCTACAGTCCTTCGACCCAGGGATGCAAGGCACGGGGGCCGATCCGCTGGAAATACAACTCTGGAGGGTGGCGCTCTGTCGAGAAATACTCGCGACGCGCAACCCCTACCTCACCAAGGAAGCGGCAGTCGAGAGGGCCATGGTGCGCTTACTGGACGCCGTCGACGTGTCCTTGGACGCGCTGCATGCCGATCGAGCCAACAAGACCTGCCTCTTGGACGAGGAATTGCACGCGCATGTGCTGCACATCTGGGAAAAGCGAATGAACGCAGCGACGCTCGACGAACAGCAATGCGTCGAACGTGTTTTGGGAAGGGACAGGGCCAGGCCCAGCGATCTCGCCAAACTCGCCACGGTCCTCACCAAAAACGCAGACCACGAAACCATGAGGAGCGTGTGGAGGCTCTATGCTGTAGACGGATGCAGGGGAACCGACGTCAAGGCGTACGTCGCAGACGCGTTTAAACCCGACCACAACGACGAGGACAGGGACGCGCATCTAGCAGCGGTCAGGGACATGTACGTCGAAGGGGGATTGGAATCCCCGGAACGAGTCAAGGCGGTGCTCCAACGCGCATGGAGCAGCCACGCGACCACCGCAGGGGAAGATCCATGGGTCGACTGGTACCGGGAAAGGATGAAGGACAGGGGCTCCGTACGAGAGTGGAGGACGGAGGTAGAAGACGCCGCGCAGAAGCACAAGCAACGAGGAGGAGAGAAACGGAAAAGAACAACGCCGCACCACCACGAGGAGGAGCTACCCAAGCGAGCCAAGAAAAGAGACGACGAAGACGACGCGGGGAAAACGGAAGGGCAACGAGAGGAGAGAAGCGTAGAAGACCCGCTCCCATCGTTCAAAAGATTTTTGTAAAAAAAAAAAAAAAAAAAAAAAAAAAAAAAAAAAAAAAAAAAAAAAAAAAAAAAAAAAAAAAAAAAAAAAATTTTTTTTTTTTTTTTTTTTTTTTTTTTTTTTTTTTTTTTTTTTTTTTTTTTTTTTTTAGAGAGAGAGAGACATATATAAGGTGTTACTACGAGGGTTCCTTGACATTGGATGATACACATTTAGAAGTGCTTATGGAAGAATCAGTTTGTTCTGTGTGTCTCCTTACAATAGATGCCTCGCTCCTTCATGTTTTGCGTGTTTGTGGTCACAGATTCCATAAAGAATGTCTCATGCTATGGATAGCAAAGAATCCCACGTGTCCAAATTGCAGATCATCTCTCCATGCCGAGGACTATTCAACTTTGACATATTCGGAACTTGCCTCGTGTAGAAAATATGATCAGCGGCTTAAATGGATCCGCGAGATTAAACGGCGGCTGGAATTTCGTTCTTTGAATGGTTTGCCGAGTGTCCCCTGGTCTAGTGCGCTGGAAATGCAACCTTGGATATTGACGCTGGTATCCCAATATGGAACAGATTGGGATCTGCCGTCATCACCTTCCGAATGGGAATATGTAGTTCGTCAAAATTTGCAAACCTTGAATACAGAAGTAGAGTGAAAAAAAAAAAAAAAAAAAAAAAAAAAAAAAAAAAAAAAAAAAAAAAAAAAAAAACTTTTTTTTTTTTTTTTTTTTTTTTTTTTTTTTTTTTTTTTTTTTTTTTTTTTTTTTTTTTTTTTTTAATAAATACATGTATAAAAGTTTCCTTGGTGTACAACGAGTAGACAGGGTTCCTTTGCCAAGGTAGTACTGTTTTCTACAGCGATCCCACAAGAGTCCAGCTTGCTCTAGCGTTGTTGCACTAAGGCGTCACTCATGCAAGTAATTGTTAGCTCTACAGAGGTCAATCTTCGAGAGAGTGTTTTACTACGTAAGGGATTCCAAAATGGATCCTGCTACGTCTGATGTCTGTTCAATTTGTTTGCAAGATTTGCAATTTATTAATTCTGCCCTCCTACAACTACAAAATTGTTTGCACACATTTCACGTTGAATGTATTCTACCGTGGTTCCGAATAAATTACCATTGTCCAAACTGCCGGATGGAACTGAGCTATTCAGATCTCAATACTTTAAACCTCCCACTCGAACCTCCTTCCCGTGATGTGAATGAGATGGAAAATGACGAGTTGCTGGCGCTTTTACTATCTCGTTATTTTGAGATTTATGTGGATTTCTATCACATATTGAGGATGGTACGTGTGTTTCACAGTTTCTCACCTATGCTCACCTCTTTGAGACATGCCCGAGATCCTTCGATAGAGTCGGACGAAGAATTTGTATTTACATGTATGGAACGTATGATCGGTGTGATAGATGGTTCGGATGATGATAATTACGATTATGAAGACGAGGATGATGAAAATGATGATTAACGTTATCACACTCCATAATAAAGGTACATTAAAACATGTCTGTCAACTTGGAAAATAATATTCTGCGGGGGTGTAAAAGCAGCGTTCCACTTCTTCGAGAGGATGACCTAAATCACCGCGTGAAAGAACTGATCCATTTGCTCTGCGACGACTGCAACGAGCAGGGGAATGGTCTCGTAACAATGCGAACAATCAACTATCGAATCCTCACACGCGTCATGAACGCCATGGGGTTATCGTGGAACAACGTGGATGACATGGTTCAAAACTATACGCTCGTTCACCCAGAAGTAGCTCGAGCTCTCATGCAGATGGCATTGAATGAAGAAGAGGCGGTCTCGCAACTGACCACAAGATTTTGTCAAGACGGAGAAACTCGTCCGACTCCTCAGGGGTCTAGCGAGACGAAATTTACAGAACGAGGTCGATACTCTGACGGCCGTCGACGGTCTATGCGGACAAATTTCGCCACATGGACCCCAGTACGACTGTAAGCGTTATTTGGACAACTTGCGAATTGGTTTGACCGAATCACCTAACCTCTTTGAGGAGAAAGACCACTCGAAGCGTGTGCACGTGGCAGCAGTCAGACGCCTGTACAATGAATTGAATCGATTGCTACCAGGAGAAAGATTAAATGCTTGCGTGTATTACATTTTGAGCGAGGTCATCATGGACGTGACTGGTGTCGAGTTACCTTTGGGCCGACACGAAAGCGTCTCTGACGAGATGATGTTAAAATGCAAAAGCCTCTATTTGTCCTGCGTTGGGGAGGAGGTGGTAACCCAGATGGTTGAAAGCTTTAAAACTCGAAACGAAAAGAAGGTGGTCGAGGGGGAGGAAGACGATTCAGCGGTGCCCTTAACTAAGAAGAAGCGATCTATCGAGACCAAGTAAAGTCTTAAAAAAAAAAAAAAAAAAAAAAAAAAAAAAAAAAAAAAAAAAAAAAAAAAAAAAAAAAAAAAAATTTTTTTTTTTTTTTTTTTTTTTTTTTTTTTTTTTTTTTTTTTTTTTTTTTTTTTTTTTTTAAATTATGTATATATATAGTTGAACTACACGTCTACAGATCACCGAGCGAACACTCACTTTTGTTACTTCAGGGGTCGTGCTCCTCTCTTGCAGTAGGATTGCATCTGATGGTGTCTATATAAGAAAGAGTAGTAAAGATCAGAATGTTACCTCTCTTGAATTTTATCAAATTCTCTACTGCTGTGAGTCATAGTCTGCTGGTGGACCTGTATCAAATCCATTTTCGAAACCTTTTTCTCTTTTCTTTCACACTGGCGACCATTCGACAATTTTTTGGAGATAATATCTTTTGCCAATATTACCAAAGTACTCCGTCATTACAATTTATTGAAACGCATTGTTTTATCCATGGCACTATTACGAAAAAGTTTATAGGGGACACCAACATTCTGAATCACAACTATTACCAATGGGTGTCTATCGTCCTACTACTGTCTGCAGGATTATTCTACTTTCCATTTGCGATATGGAATAAACGCTACCATAGTTACATTGACGAGATTACTACTAAAATTGGAAACATTGAAGCGAGTCAGAAAGTGTTTCAAATCATTCAAAAATCTAAAGGAGGCGCACTATTTTGGAAAACGTGGATTTTGGAAATGGTGTACGGTGTCATTCTAATCCTTTTCTTAATCCTTCTAGATTTATTTTTCAACGGGATGTTGTCTCAAAATGGTTGGTCATGGTCAGCCATACCTATCATTTTTCCCCGATTTACGACTTGCCTCTTTAATTATTATAATGCGGGAGCGGAAACCGAGTCTTTTACTCGTTGTTTGATGCCACTTAATGCAGTGTACCTCAAAGTTTTTATCGTCGTGTACGGAATGGTTATTTCACTAATGATTCTTCAGATACTCACATTTATCTACCGAGTTCAACAACTTTTCCAAAATGGACGAAGGAAAATAAATGTATGGTGGTCTTTGAGAGTAGCTCGTGACGAAGCACAAAGTTGGGAAGCCAGAGAGTGGTTGACCCAAAAAATCAACTCTTTTCAAGAGAAAAACGAGGGGGTAGAAAATCCCGTCTAAGCTGGAGATCCTCTCACTAAAAAAAAAAAAAAAAAAAAAAAAAAAAAAAAAAAAAAAAAAAAAAAAAAAAAAAAAAAAAAATTTTTTTTTTTTTTTTTTTTTTTTTTTTTTTTTTTTTTTTTTTTTTTTTTTTTTTTTTTTTTTTTTTTTTTTAAATTCATATATAGGGTTCTCTTTAAACTTAACCACACATCTCGTCGACTGGACTCCCTAGAATATAGACTGAGGTAACTTAAATGGTTTCTTTTTTCTCTTTAGTTTCGGGGATCGAATATGACGAGGAGGACATAGATGAATGTTGGGAGAAGGCAGTGGATGCGAAATTTACAAAATTACAATTATCTATGGATGGAGAAATGAAAAGGCATTTAGCAGATATGGAAGTTAGTAAAGAAGATCGATATCATAATAGAATAATATGGAAGCGCATCAAAGAGAACGAATATGCGGAGAAACGAATTCTGAACCAGCAAAAGAGGGAACAAAATAAAGAGAAAAGAGTGTTAAAGCAACAGAGTAAGCAGACCAAAAAACTACCTCTCACTAAGAGAATATCCGATCAGAAGTAACTAGATGATTGTTACTATTTAAAAAAAAAAAAAAAAAAAAAAAAAAAAAAAAAAAAAAAAAAAAAAAAAAAAAAAAAAAAAAAAAAAAAAAAAAAAAAAAAAAATTTTTTTTTTTTTTTTTTTTTTTTTTTTTTTTTTTTTTTTTTTTTTTTTTTTTTTTTTTTTTTTTTTTTAATATAAATGCTATATATTACCACCTTCTGCGGTTAGAAATTTTTACTCCTTTCCATTACTCGTAGGATTAATATACAGTTTAGAGGTAAAGGCTGTAGCTCACATTCTTCACCTGAACATGGCCACCTCGTCGTCAGTTTCTTTTTGTCCCCATGTCGAGTCTCACACGTACGACGCGACATCGTCCGAAAGCCAAATCATCTTCCTTCGACAACCGAAAACAGCATTGGATAAGATTACCTCCATGTTTGCGCGTACTCGTGAAAGAGAGGTAACCATTATATTCGGAAACTTGGGTCGTCATCTACCCGCCTTGAAGTACTACATTGACACCTGCTTCACTTGCTCAGAAAAGGTTGGTATTTATTCCAAATGGGCATTCGACTGCATGTATCGGGTCGATTCGATCGCGTCGTCCGTCTTGGATGTTTTGTTTATCGTCGAACCCTACTTTGGATATACGGTTGTAAGACCCACGAACGTGAAACACCTTATCGTTTTGACGAGTCATTTGTGCTTGAATTTACCATTTCGTAAAACAGTGACCCTTCTGCACGTGGGATCGACTGATCGAACGGTTCTCGAACGTCCAAACGAGACTCGCAAGACAGAGTTCAGACCTCCCATCTTTTACGACTGTCAAAAGACTTTTAATGGAGTTTACCATGTCGATTTGGATTTGAATAATGTGACGTCGGCACACGAAGCGTACTTGCGCCTGTTGACGGGACGAGAAATGGTTGGATCTAGACCTTTTAATATTCAGTTGGACGAAAGGGATCGAGTCCTTTTACTGGAAGCAATTGGTCGATCGTATCGAACCGTGCTGCGGTTGTGGAAAGAAAGTTGGATACGTAGCGTTTACTTCAAAGACGTGCTGGATTCCTAAATTGGACAGATTGGAATAATTGACAAATAGGTTGGATTCTTACAGTGGTAAATGTATGGATCAATCCACGTGAGAAAGTCGTTGCGGTGGATAGGTTCAGACAAATTGACGAGCGCTGTGATCCCCTCGTAGTCCAGAAAGATTCCACTGGCAAACGAGAGGCGTTTATGGAATGAGGGATTCAGTAATGCAATCGCCTCGTGTGGTCTCTTGTGACCTAGACACCATGCAACGGCGTTTGCAAAAAAATAAAAAGCATCATGTTTATCTTTGAAGACCAGCATTTCATAGGTGGTGTCGTCCTGTTGACTGTGAAACACGTCAGGGGCAAAAGTAAAGTGGATCCAGAGAAGGCCACGTTGCAGCGCCTCACCCATTCCTTTTGTTATTACTTGTTACTTTAAAAAAAAAAAAAAAAAAAAAAAAAAAAAAAAAAAAAAAAAAAAAAAAAAAAAAAAAAAAAAAAAAAAAAAAAAAAAAAATTTTTTTTTTTTTTTTTTTTTTTTTTTTTTTTTTTTTTTTTTTTTTTTTTTTTTTTTTTTTTTTTTTTTTTTTTTAAGTAGGATATAAGATCTCAAACGTATCAGTCATCGCATTATTCAATTTTTTAATGAGCTACAGAGTCCCTCGTTTTTAAAGATTTTTATTAATGTCTTTTCCCCCAAGCCGTTTGGACCTTTGACAATTTCCAATTGCCTAGTGAATCATTTCCGAGTCCATCTCGTCTGGCGGAAAAATTTTTTTCGTAAAGTTGTTGACACCTGTCTACTAGTTCCCGTTGAAAATTTATACTCCACAGTATCTTCTTTACGTACCCTCCATCTACTATCGTCACCATAAGTAAAGGGAGAGAGAAATCGATTTAATTTTCTTATCATTTCGAACCTGTAAAAGATACGTAGTCCCCGTTCACCACTTTCCAATCCAATGGAGAAAGAATTCCTACTTCGAGAGGACCCCCACCGTTTCGTCACTTTCCCCATCGAGTGTTTCGATTTATGGAGCTTTTACAAAAAGGCAGAAGCATCTTTCTGGACAGTGGAAGAAGTAGATTTATCCAAGGATGTGGGAGATTGGGAAACGTTAAACTCAGATGAACAGCATTTTATTTCGTATATTTTAGCATTTTTTGCTGCAAGTGATGGGATCGTTATCGAAAATTTAGTTGAGCGATTCGCACGCGAAGTGCAAGTGAAAGAAGCCAGATGCTTTTACGGATTTCAAATTGCCGTTGAAAATATTCATTCAGAAATGTACAGTCTTTTGATTGAGACTTACATTCGTGACCCAATTCTCAAGAATCAATTATTCCATGCAATGGAAACAATACCTTGCGTCCAGAAGAAGGCCGAGTGGGCTTTGCGATGGATTCAACATCCTTCCTTTAGCAAGAGGTTGGTTGCATTTGCAGCGGTGGAAGGTATTTTCTTTTCAGGATCCTTTGCCGCTATATTTTGGTTAAAGAAACGAGGCTTGATGCCAGGATTAACCTTTAGCAATGAATTAATTAGCAGGGATGAAGGGCTACATTGTGATTTCGCTTGTAACTTGTTCAATGTATACCTCGAGCACAAACCCTCGCAAGATGAAATTGTGGAAATCATATCTGATGCCGTTAAAATTGAGCAAGAATTTTTGACAGAAGCTCTACCAGTTTCCCTGATCGGAATGAATTGTACATTGATGAGCCAATATATTGAATTTGTAGCAGACCGATTACTTTCAGAATTGGGGTGTGAAAGGATTTACAAAGTTGAAAATCCTTTTGATTTTATGGAGTATATTAGCTTGGAAGGTAAAACTAACTTTTTCGAACGAAGAGTTGGGGAGTATCAAAAGTGCGGGGTGTTGTCATGGAAAGACGCTCACAGATTCACAACTGTGGAAGAGTTCTAAAAAAAAAAAAAAAAAAAAAAAAAAAAAAAAAAAAAAAAAAAAAAAAAAAAAAAAAAAAAAAAAAAAAATATATATATATATATATATATATATTTTTTTTTTTTTTTTTTTTTTTTTTTTTTTTTTTTTTTTTTTTTTTTTTTTTTTTTTTTTTTTTTTTTAATGGTTATGAGTGGTAAGGATTCTTGCTATAGCTCAAATTGGATTGCGTGGTTTCAAAGCCATGTCGTTTATGCATATACCTTATCATGGCGTGGAAGACCTAATCGAGCGATTCCAACTTCTCGATCTTGTTCGAGACGCAGTGCTTCCGGATGATCCAGATCGTCCACCCCAAATAGTGCTAGTAACACCTCAATTATACTTTGGCTCGTATGGAGGTATCATTAACGAATCGATTCTCCGTTCGTATGCCGAACGAAATAACACCGTCACCTATTGGTCGTCAACAATCGATGTAGACTTGTGCATTGTGTGGTGGTCCACACCCCTAGCTCCTCTAATCGGCGATCGATTAGCTCTAACATTCGACGATCGTGTTGGAGTCACTCCAGAAATTTACAAATCCATGCAGCTCAACACGTTGACAAAACCAAAGCGCAAGTATTCTTACTTTGGAGGTAACGCTTGGCGCATAAACAGCGCATCCTCTTCGTAAAAGTCTTCGGAATACAACGCTCCTTTCGTTTCGTTGACTCTATTGTGAATATTGAACCATAATCGAGCAAAGTCAACAGTCGGGTCCAACAATTGCGGTTTGAGCATTTGGACCGTTTGCTGCATGTGCATCATGCAGACGGAGCACCTTAAAGTACGGTACATCGGTTCAGTCATCAGATCGCGCCACGTCTGTTTGGCCAACACTACGTCGTTCGAGTCGTCTCCACGCAATTGTACGGCTTCGGCCATCCAATGAAACGTTCGCCAATAGAAGGATCCGAATTGCCCCACATGCAGAAAATTGAGCTTCTCGAAAATGGTTTCGGCTTGAAATCGATCCACGGAGACCGCAATGAGGAGATTAGTCATGAGCTCTCGTACAGCCGACGCACGACCCTCGTGCAGCAAATCCTGCACGGTTTGATCCAGGCGCAAAAAGTTTTCACTCGTCCAAGTCACATCGTAACCAAGCGTCAAGACGGCAAACATGCATCGCTTCAAGAGAAGAGTCCACGCCAGCACGATAGTCCACGATTCTGGTTTTTGAAAAGCACGCACGTACATTTCCTCTTTCACAAACGCCGCAAAGCGTAACAAGAAGGTGATGATGGTTTCATCCAGTCGTTCTCGTGGTGTTTTCAATCGAAACTGAGACGTGAAAGAGTTGGTATCAAACGGAATTGGAAATGTGCTAGCCTTGGTAATGAGATTGACGTATTGATGAATAAAGGGATCTTTCTCTTCTATTTTGACGCGAGCCAAAGCATCCAGGTCAACGTCACCCATGTATGCCCTCTTCAAAATTTGAAAGGTAGAAGGTTTCATCTTTCTTTGTTTGTCATAAGACAAGGGGAAATGTGTCAAGTAATTGTTTGCGTAATTTGTGGTAAACGAATCGACGTGGAATCTTGTTTGGAACAAGGAACATGCTACTCACATATCGTGCCAAGAGGGACGTGTGCGAGCTGTACCGGCCCGAGCTGGGGTAGGCAAGATTAAAAAAAAAAAAAAAAAAAAAAAAAAAAAAAAAAAAAAAAAAAAAAAAAAAAAAAAAAAAAAAAAAAAAAAAAAATTTTTTTTTTTTTTTTTTTTTTTTTTTTTTTTTTTTTTTTTTTTTTTTTTTTTTTTTTTTTTTAATATATATATAAGGTGTAAAGTCTCTACTCTTCATACAATTTTCTTCTCATAGAGGTTGAACGGCACATCGCTTTAGCAAATAAACGACTGGAATTTTATACAAGTCTCTGACGATAGAGGAAGAAGTCTTTCTACAATGGATATTTTTACATCTACAGAAAGTTTCAATTGCGTGATGAACAACTGCTTGGAACCATATGCTTGGACTTTGGAAAAGGCTTTGTACAAACAATCCGTGGAAAAGATGGTCGATGTTTTTAATGATATCCCCGCTCCTCGAAGTCTAACTCCTGATGACGATTTTTTAGATAATTTTATTAAACGAATAGTCAATGCTTCCCAAATCGACTGGTCGAACGAACAGTTAGCAATTTCTAAATGGAATCAAATTATTAAAAGTACATTTTCAAATGTCGATATCAGGAATCTGCGAAAGGTCTCTTATGTTCTAGCTGTATTGATGTTGATTCTTCGTCGTGCTGTTGAAGAGAATTCTACTCGACAAGAAATTGGAAATAGGATGGCTAACCAGACTGCTACGTACGTCATTGAAATAATGCAAAAATCCTTTCAATTAGATTTTCATATGACCTTCTACATGCACATCCCTGAAAACTATCTAGGCATGGGGCTCGGTCTCCTGACATTAACCTGCCTAGCCTGGTGGATCTTCAAAACTCAAGTACAGTAACATAATAATAATAATCGTTAAAAAAAAAAAAAAAAAAAAAAAAAAAAAAAAAAAAAAAAAAAAAAAAAATTTTTTTTTTTTTTTTTTTTTTTTTTTTTTTTTTTTTTTTTTTTTTTTTTTTTTTATGTCACTACATATATCATATGCGACCCCAGAAAGGTTCGCATCTCTCAACAGAGGTACACTGTTTTACGTACCTCCCAGTCCTCTAGTACGAGCATCGTAAACATTTTGCGTCCACGACGTGTTCTCATGCTTCGACGGCTCTCTATCAAAGTTCGAAACCCCGCTCTAGCGTTCCAAAAACGTCTCTTGGTGTATTATTTAGCTTCGTTCTTTATTCTCAAAGAGTCTCGTTTCCCCTTTCGACTTTTGACGTGGCCCGTTCAGTGGAGTTATCAAGGATCTTTTATTCAATTCGAAGTAATTTTGTACGACTTTCACCATGGAGCCCGTCTCGCTTTACGTGCCCGACGCCTTGGAAGACAACGCTTTTTTGCAAAACGCACAGCAGGAAGGTCTCGTCGAATTCGTCCCAACTCTAGTAGACTCCCTCCACATTAAAAAGTCGGGATGTGGTTGCGACGGGACGACGATGGTGGTGGAGGACGACAGCATTGTGGTCAAACACGCTGTGTATGGGTACCCGAGTTATGCATTGCCCGCCGAATGTACGTATCGAGAGCTCGTGACCATTGTCGCGTGGCTCACTCGACATCGATTTTGCACCTTTGGATCTTGCATTGAAAATGGATCGCTCGTACGTTATTTGGAGCCTAACAAATCTTTTCGCAAAGTACCTTGCGAAACATGTCGAGTGTGTTCGCGTTACGTTCTCGTGGGCGAGCCCATTTTCTTTCTCAAGCAGATTGTTCTCTCGACTCAAAACAAAGGTCCGAATCTGGAGAGCGCATTACGATCATGATGCAACCGAGCAAGCGCGAAATGGAGCTCGCAGTTTGCTACGCGAAGGAAGCTACCAAAGTCTTTATGATGAATCGGAGCAAGCGACTGTATCCCCAATACTTTGAGAATGCCGTGATCGTCACGAGACCTGCTACCTCTTCCGATTATTACGTTCCGCCGACCCTTCGAGGCATTGTCGTCGAAAGCACGCGGTTCGACGAAATGGGATGTCGTCGCATTGCCTGCTTCCCGTTCAAAGAGGATGGCCAACCGTGCACCGAATCCGATTCGCCCCGATGGGTACCTTTCGGAAATAAATTCACGATGGCTTGTCAATCCTCATGCTTCCAAGAGGGATGGGTCGATGCAGAATGGTGGAAGGATCGATGCGTAGAGGTGAACCCTTACAAGAAACTCATGGCGGTCTTTCCCGAGCAAGTATTTGACCACGACAAGAAACACCCACTCCACGGTGGACTGGATGTGGAAAGAGGGCATTTACGATTCAATAAAGAGTATTGTGAAGCGTACGGACTCGACTTTAACGATGGAAAATGCATCGCATCGGTGGGTCAGCAAATTGGAGAATTTTTTCTCGGTAAAACCATGTATAGAGCAACCAAGATCACGAACGTAAAACCGTCAAAGCCTGTAACGCTTCCACCGCTGCCCAATGATCCGATTGTGCAAAAGAAACCTCTCCAACGCCTCGTGAGCATCGACGACAGTACCGACACTTCTCAAATAGCTCAAGAGATTGCTACCGAGTTGGCAGTCGATTTCGGGATCGATGTGACGGGCTTTGTCGTGGAAACGTTTTTAAAGAAACACGCTCCAAAGTTGCTGGAACGTGCTGTGTCCAACCTCCCCTTGAAATCGGCACTCTTGCAAACAATCGTCCACTCGTATGTCAAATTGGGTGTCGACGCATTGAAATTGATTGGGAAATCAGTCAACGCGGCGTCCATGGTATTAAGTGTGATTGGGGTATTATCGATCGTATTGGACATTTGGGACCCATACCATTTCGATAATGTGTTGACTACACAGCAGCTCAAAGACATTGATCAGAAATTGGATGTTCGTTATTTCAATCGAGAAAGCGATTTTAACTACCTTCTGACACCCGAATACGTGTGGGATAACGTACTCGTGGAGCAAGACCAATCGGAACGAATCGAGTTTATGGCTGAACGGATTAGCGAATATTTGCTGGCATTGCGAAGGGCACCATTTCCCACCGTAAGTATTTCACAGCAGGCAGCGGGTGAGTCGGCTTTGAATACTTTCGCTTACCGGGTCGAACGGCACGTGTACATGGGAACTCACTTAGGCGTGTTGATGGCGGCCCTGGTGTTGACGCTAACGTTCCTACCGTGGATACACGTTTGGGCCACAATCGTTTTCTTTTCTTGTCTAGTCTTCTTGAATTGCTAAAAAAAAAAAAAAAAAAAAAAAAAAAAAAAAAAAAAAAAAAAAAAAAAAAAAAAAAAAAAAAAAAAAATATATATATATATATATATATATATATATATATATATATTTTTTTTTTTTTTTTTTTTTTTTTTTTTTTTTTTTTTTTTTTTTTTTTTTTTTTTTTTTTTTTTTTTTTTTTTTTTTCTACTTCAACTTTTGCATTGTAATTGTTGCTTTACGTGGGATTTGGTCTCGCTTTAAAGGATGACGTTTTGAGCAGTGACTCAACATGTATCTGCAAGCCTTGTTTGGAAGTCTGCGTTTTGGAAATTTTCCTCCTTTCATGACAAATGTAATTGAATCTCCTTTATCCTTATACATGAGTTTGTTTTTTCCCACGCGTGTCAGATATGGAGAACGATTGTTTTGTCTCGGAGATTTAGACCTGGAACGGGACCGTGAAGGAGATTTAGACCTGGAACGGGACCGTGAAGGAGATTTAGACCTGGAACGGGATTCAGAATTCGATGAGGATGCGTAAGATCTCTTCGTTTTCTTTGTAGAAATTGCACGACCACTTCGACGACCACTACGACCACTTCCACGCTTGACACGTCCAGTACCACGAGGTCGAGTTCGTCCTGGAAGAACTCTCGAAGGAGATTGGGACCTCAACGGGGTTAGCTTTTTCTTTCGATGGTCTGCCCTTTCGTGCCAGATAAAATGCTCCTTTATGTGTAAATCAAGTTCCTCGTTACTGTTAAATGGTTTTTCACAATATTCACATTGGAAATCTTGAGATGAATCGTCAAGTGAATTACTCACGTCGTCCGTTAAATCAATTAGTGGTACGCTCATAGCATTACTTTATTCCGTTCAATGTACGGCTCAATCCAATACATGTTCGGAGTCGTGTCGAAAGTGGTAGGAGGTAATCGATACCTTTCTACTTTAACTTTTTCATGGTGATAGTCGCATTACGTGGGATTAGATCTCGCTTTAAAGGATGGTTTTTCGAGCAATGACTCAACATGTATCTGCAAGCCTTGTTGGGAAGCCTGCGTTTTGGAAATTTTCCTCCTTTCATGACAAAAGTAATTTCATCTTCTTTATCCTTATACATGAGTTTGTTGTTACCCACGCGCATCAGATATGGAGAACGCTTGTTACTCTTTGCCTTTTGTGTTGGGGATCTCGATCTCGATGGGGATCTCGATCTCGATGGGGATCTCGATCTCGATGGGGATCTCGATGGGGATCTCGATGGGGATCTCGACCTCGATGGGGACCTCGATGGGGATCTCGATGGGGATCTCGATGGGGATCTCGACCTCGATGGGGATTTAATTATATTCTTTCTCTTTCGTTGAGCTGCCCGATCAAGTCGAATTTTTTTATGACCGATTCCAAGACCCACGCTGCCTGGTGTTTGAGGAGATTTTTCAGGGGATTTTGATGGAAGACGATTTCCGATATGAGCAACGTTAAGGTGTAGTGCGAGTTGACGCATGGAACGGTATGTTTTTGCGCAGTACAGGCAATCGAAACCGGATCGTTGAGGTCCTATTTTTTTCTTGACGTTTTTCAAATTGGGTTTATTCCTCACATCATCCGTGGAATTCACTAATGTTGCGACCATGTTGTTACTTTATTATTTAATTCGATTGACGGGCCCAATCCAATGTTCTAAATTGTACATGGTAGCAGCCTTACACGTGTCGAGTGCTGTAGGAGTGGTAGCGTACTCGATACCTCCAAAGGAAGATTTTGGAACCTCAAACGTGCGATCGATGGTCCCCGATCTGTAAAAGGGAAGAAGGGATAGTATTTCGGGGAGGGTGGTCACGTTACCGTAATCAAATTGGATGCAAAACAATTTATCTAGGCAATTTTGTGTAAATTGTTCAAATGCACGTCGTCCATTTTTTTCGGGAAAGCAAATTAACCAACCCTTCACGAAATTCAAATTGGTCATCATGAAATCGAACGCGTCCCAAAAGGCTAGGTACATTCCAAAGGCGTTGCTGTGAGCGGTGAGATCCACGATCACGTACGTGTCTGACACATCGATGCACGTGTCGTTTCTACCTTTTACGAGAAGGGTGTTGAGGTGATTCACTTTCACGAGGCTCGAATTTTGCGTCTGGAGAGAGCCGTCCTGGATCTCTAGTAAACGTTTCAAGCACCGGGCCCTCTCGTTCAAATCGATCGCGTAAAAATAGGACGCGTACGTAAACAATGTTTCGGGGCGCTTGTTGAAACTAAGGTGGCTTGTGAATACGGCAAGCCGGTTGATGTGTGAAGGCTTCTCGACGATTTGAAAGGGAGCGGGTTCAACCACCACGAGCAAATCGCAGCGTTCTTTGGAGATGTTATCTTGTCGAATGACTCGAATGCGTTGATCGGGAGTGACTGGAAAGAGATAGCAGTTGGACACGATCGCAACGTCCAACTGTGGGACGGAGAGGAGTGCCTTGAAGAGGACTTGGGGATACCGACCCAAATTCCCAAAGACGATCGTTTGTTCCCTCTGCAATACAAATTCCACTAGGTCCTCGAGAGACTGCATCATAATCCTTTACTTTTACAACCACACCAAACGTGAAATTTACACAAAAAAAAAAAAAAAAAAAAAAAAAAAAAAAAAAAAAAAAACACCATTTTTTTTTTTTTTTTTTTTTTTTTTTTTTTTTTTTTTTTTTTTTTTTTTTTTTTTTTTTTTTTTTTTTTTGTGTGTGTAAATATATATGCTTTCTCTAATCAGAAGTAAACGATTTCACTTTACTACAGTCACTAGATACCTTCCTTCAGTTTCCTTTTCATGGTCTACTGGATACGTCTCTCACTGTGTAGTTCCAGCATTGGAAAGTTACAATTGTCGTTCAAAAGCGCTACGATATGAGCCACTTTTCGTAAAGCTTGATCAGCCACCAAATCGTTTTGTGCCTTGTCTTCTTTGATTAACTCAAACATTTCCTCGTCCATATTGGAATGAGGTGCTAAATGATACCCCTCTCCGCTATTTGTCTTTTGCGTGATAAATTTGTAAACGTCGAATTCTTCCTTCCGTCGACGCTTGCTGGGAGCTAAGACGTTAGGCTGATAATATTTCGAACGCATTGGATCAAAAGTAAGACCGGGACAAGCTTCGCTAGTCGTGGCTTCAACATTGTGGAGTTGTTGTTGTAGTGAAGCATCGTGCCAATTTTTGACAAATGTATTCAGATTCTCATCCGGGTACCGTTCCTCGAATACGGAATCGGCGCGAGCTCGTTCTTCTGGAGTGAGTGTGTGAAGTAACTGTACTTCTGTAAATATTTTTCTAAAGACGGGATCAGCCTCTATCAATGATTCAATATTAGTTTGACACGACATTCTTCTGCTTACTCTCTGCAACCATGAATTGTGTGGAACCTCTCGTCAAACGATTGGCCCTTCGCCAAGTTCAATTCGTCTCCATGACTGGGTGTCCTCCCACGCTGCACGTTCAGTTTGAAGACGGTGTCAAGTATCACCACAAATACGATGTGGGTTTGCGAATGTTTGTGACCACCATGCAGGACGTAAACGCTCGAGTCATGGAGCCTGACAACACCTGCATACCAGCTCCCGTGGGCTACTTTCAAATGTTTGGTTATCAAAAAGGGGATGCGGTGTTGTTTTCTCGTGGCGACTCTAACATGGCTATTCGATTTTCATAGCCGTTATGATATCGTCCATTTGTTCGCAAGTATAACGATATTTCAAATATTTAAAAATTGTAATGGTCAATAGTGCAACAAAGATGGTAAAGGTCAAAATAATAAAGTGGAGTCGGTAATCGGTCTCTTTAGATTGAACGGTGAGTATGCTGATGGAATACAGAAGACCTCCTGCGAGTGTAAAGATGCCAAAAGGTTCGAGAGTGGATGCGTCAAACCTCATGTTTGGGGTAATCGATTTTTCGCCACGAGCAAGTTCTGATACACTTGATTCCAAAACTTTTCGTGAAGTACTAGGGACATTCGCAAGTCATTGACAAAGGAATCAAATTGGGGAAGGGTGCCTGCAAAGCTCCAAATGGTATTTTCCATGCTCGTTAATGGATTCGTCTGAATCCAGTCTCGCAGAACAGTCCAGAGATGGGACCAAGTGGGAAACGTCTTTTCCAAGCCGTCCTGAACAGCTGCTGACTGGTCTTTGCTATTCGCCTTTAAAAACTTTAAGACATTAGCAAAAGTAACTTTCATTATCTCTTCCGAATTCATTGTACTTTATTTAAAAAAAAAAAAAAAAAAAAAAAAAAAAAAAAAAAAAAAAAAAAAAAAAAAAAAAAAAAAAAAAAAAAAAAAAAAAAATATATATATATATATATATATATATATATTTTTTTTTTTTTTTTTTTTTTTTTTTTTTTTTTTTTTTTTTTTTTTTTTTTTTTTTTTTTTTTTTTTTTTTTTTTTTTTTTTTTTTTTTTAGTATGATAAATGCAGGTGCGGAGAATTGGGTTTTAAATCTTTTCTTCGACTTGACAAAAACACCTCTGCAGACCTCTAAACTTTGCTTGTAGCGAATAATGTATCCCATCTACCATCACGAACAATTTCGCAACGAGTTCTATATTCCAGTTTCTCTTTCCCATCCGGAGAATTTTCTCCGTGATCATGTAATCAGTTGCATTCCAAACGTGACACTAGTTGTTCGTGGTGAATGTATTCCATATTGAATTTTTGATGATTACCCTTATATGTTTTTTCATTTAGGAAATGGTGAAGAATATGTAGATACCGTTATGAGTTATACACGTGAAGACTGTCATCCATCCTTGAAATCTTTCTTCGATGGTTCTGAACCAAATCTCATTTCCCACTCCGCCTTGGTACAATTAATCGTCAAAGGATTTGATCCGAATACTTTAGAAATTAGGTTATGGAATAATGTCACCTTTGCAAACCTTTTCATTTCCATTTTGGAGCGATGGGAAGTGGAGGATATTGGGGCCATGAAGCGCGTTTCGTGGTTCTCTCCCACTATTGAAGAGGATGGAATAACGATTCCAGAAATTTTAAATGCAAAAATTGATGAGGAGGAGGAAAACTTAATCGATGCAGAACGCCTCGTGGCTCTTGCAGCCACAAGACCTCCTCACCGTCATCCTCTACAAGTCCACCATTGACTTTCGATGCAACATTTAAACCCGACGCCGAATCACCCCTTCACGGATATATAGTACTTGGCCCTTGCAGTTCTCCTCCTTCTCCATATTCTAGCGTAAAGAGTTTTGCTAGGCTCTTCTCCAAGCAATGTGGAATACCGTTGACTTGGAATTTTTCGTATGGCGTTGGACAAATGCATGTCCAATTGGTTCGATCCCTATACAGGAAAGAGCCCTGTTCGCACACGTCTGGATTTAAAATCCCACAGTCTGATCCATTGAAAAAAGTCGAGTGCGTGCACAAACATGTCCAATGGGGAACTGGATCCTTGACCATGACTCGCAACCCTCCCATGTTAGTCCGACACTCTACTGATTCCAATTCTGGAGAACATACTCCTCCAACGCATCGGGTTGATTTTTCGATGCATAAGAAGCTACAGTCGTCAATGCAATGTACTTTTTTCGATGAGCACTGCTGACGAATAGTGGGAGCATGGACGTGCAGGTGTGACAAAGAAGACGGTTCATCTCGACTCGTCAATGTCCAAGCATATCCGATCCACATTAAAAAGAACAAGAACCAAGCAGACCACATATTCTTTTCTTTTCCTCTTAGAACAAGGACATTTCAAATGGAACGCCCGATCGATCGTCACGAGGCACGAAGACAACCCCGAGTATCTGCGTCCGTATCCAAAGTGAGTAAATGGAGAGACGCGTGGACGGCCTGCTACCAAGTCGTCGATGGCTGGGGTTCGAACGATTTACGAAATTTTCACTCCGTCTTTGAAAGGTGGGTGGGCATCCTCAATTGGATTTTCGAGTATCCCATCCCACACTTGGAACGTTACGAGCTAGTCTTTTACTACTGCAACGAGCCAGGCGGTCCGAAAGAATTTATCCAGCTCTACATGGACGAAAACCCTCTCGACGAACGCACGACCGTCTATATCGTATTCAACGTTTACGCATTTCGAACGATCCATCGTCTCTACTGCAGCAATTTGACCAAGTCTAATCAGATGCTCGTCGACCCAGCACGGGGCACTATTAACTTTTCCTCCTTTGAGGATCACGGCCATTCTCCAGCAGAGTATTTTCAAAACATGACTACTTGGCAACTCCTCTTTGTGTTTACCTTGCACGCGATGGCGCATTGGGAGTCATACGACAAGTACGAGCACGCTCATTACGACACTCACCTTCATGTCCGAGATTCCGCCTTCTTCAAACTGTATTTCTACGGACAGGTAGTCTATCGACGATAATAAAGAATGTCGCTTCAAGGAAGAGGAGGACCTCGCAAAGTACCGGTAAAGTACGCTTGCAGGATGATATCACGTAGCATGAGAGGGTATGCGGATGGTGACGTACCGGGTTTCAATCCTCAGAACGTCGTGGAGGATTCCATGGATAATTCGACGATGGTGCCAGTAGCCAAGCTGAAAAAGTATTTTCGGACCGTAGGAGATTTCAGAGATTTCAAGACCAAATTGTTCAATTACATCACGGTGAACGATTGGAAAGCAGTTCTCACTCTACCGGATAACGAGTCCAACGTGGCTCTTCGACGATACATCAGACGTATGGTAGGCCCGGGTGTCTTGGATTCAGGCGAGAGTTCTTCGTCCAGTTCTCGAGCATCTAGTCCAGTGAGATTTAAAAAATTGAAAATGCGAGCATTTTTAGGAAAATATAAGAAAGGGTCCTCGGAATCGTCGGCTTCTGACGACGAGTCTCTGATGTTTATTAGTCCCAGCCGGGACGAATGCGACTCGCAAGACGTCAATCTCCCCAAACCCGTCTGCAAAGGCATTCGCAAAGTGTGTCGCTACTACGACAAGAACCGCAAGTATAAACCCTTTGAAAAAGACTCGAGCGAATCGTCTCGGTACTTGTTCCGCATCAAGTACGGTAACAAGAAGAGGACTAAAAAATCTAAACAATGATTGGATTCTCCAGAGGATTATAGGCTAGCGGTACGAGAGCATGCCATTGAACCGAGTAATGCATCGTGTAACCTATCGTAGGTGGTACATCGTCGTCGTTGAGCGACAGTAGAATCGATCGCGAAGTGCAAGGTGAAAGACGGCCTCGGAGCACGCGAATAGGTAGGATTTGGGGTGATTCAGGGGGACCGAATCGGGATCGGATCGAATGACCCGCTGTTCCCGACGCAATCTGCTTGGTTTTAAACTTGTACACCCAGGTACGTATAAATTGTGGAAGGAATCGAGTGCTTGTTATAAAGTCCAAATCCAAGAGCGGTGCGATCTTTGCAACGTCGAAATTGAGGAGGGTCAGAAAAAGATAAATCTCTTGTTCAAAGGTGATGCTGTGCCGTTCGAGATGTCTGTCTACGATCGATCGAGAGAGTTTGACGCGCCTACATTCCAAGGGAAGCAATCGAGAGTTTAACGTGTTTGACTCGTGGAGAAAGTATGGGTCGGACGTAGATTCGACGAGATGACTCAGACGAAACGGTTTCGACTCGCGCGTCAGAACGTCAGAAGGCTCATCGTACCGTCTATCGTAATGGTTAACCACGTCAGACCTGCTATTGGATGGAATCCACTTGTAGTAAATGTCCATAATGACGAAATCTTGTAAAACGGGGTATAACCCGCGAGAAAGAGCTTGAAGTACCAGTTGACGATATTCGACTTCCATACTTTGTTTCTTTAAAAAAAAAAAAAAAAAAAAAAAAAAAAAAAAAAAAAAAAAAAAAAAAAAAAAAAAAAAAAAAAAAAAAAAAAAAAAAAAAAAAAAAAAAAAATATATATATTTTTTTTTTTTTTTTTTTTTTTTTTTTTTTTTTTTTTTTTTTTTTTTTTTTTTTTTTTTTTACATATATATATAATCTCACCACCACGCAGTGGTCATACAGCATTCCATCTTAAGCAGAAACAATGCCCGACTTTCGTCCAAGTATTTTCATGGAAGCTACTCCTCCTTCCATGCAGAAGCCTCAAAAACGCCGCCTCGTCATGGAATTCCACAAGATACCTCTCAAGATGCTCAGACTCTTACCACCCCCAGAAGAAAACGTTCATTGCGACATGGATGAAGGATACGGATCGTCGTAAAGAAAAAAATGTCTCAAACTGGAAGCGTTTCAATCCATTGGTGGATAATTCCGTTCCTAATTTGATCATTTAACATCAAGTGGGAAAATTCATCTAGCACCTTTATCAGACTCTTTTGATCGCTCTGGCAAACGAGTCGATGTGTTTCGTCGTCAAAGCAATTATCTGTGGTCTCGTTCAATATACACCGTTGACCCTTTTTCTTTTTCTGAAAAAACAGTGGAAAGATCACGCGGCAATACCGAATCACATCTCTATGAGTCTTGCGGCACATGAACCGAGTCCACTTTTTCGCGTTGAAATGTTCATGTCGGTGAGCGAGGCGCTCTCGACCGCTCGCATTGTGACGGCCCACATCACACAAGACTGGGTGCCTCGGCGTGTAAACGAACGAAAATTCTTTTATATTGGGTGTATTTCCCCCAAAACGATTACAAACGATGCACAAGAAAAAAATGAACGCGTACACTGTTTCTTTGAACGTCTCGTGAGTAATTTTGGACGGAGGGTACAAGTTGACGTTTTGATGAAACAGGCCAATCGTGTAACCCGACGACTCCCGCATGTGACTCGAAAAGGGTAGGACGTACTCGGTACCCAATTCCCGATGGAGGATCATCATGTCGTAAAAATGTTCGGGAATGTCGCACGAACGAGTCACAGAGTACGATTTCCACAGGGACGAGCTGTCGGCAAACAGGCAATGGAAGCGTTCGTGATTAAAATTGTTGAGCATCGTGAAACATTCTCGGTCGAAATGGTGCGTGCATTTGGACGCGCCGTAATTGTAATTTTCCAAATGTCGAATGATGCTTCGGACGGGATTGGAGGTATCGTGACGGTCTCTGTGCTTGCGCTTCATGGCGCTCCTTAATTTCCCATCCAATAAGGAAAGCATCATGGAGAGTCGTCCTCTAGCTGTTTGTGTTTTGGACATGGACGAGACTTTGGGGACCTATGACAAAACGACTTTTCACGTGAGACCCAAAGTAAAAAGCTTTATCAACTTTCTTCGATTGGCTCGAGTCGACATTATTTTATGGAGTCTCGGTTCCGACGAGTACGTCGAAAGGGTAGCCAACACCTTCTTATCAGACGTGACTCGCTACGCGCACAAACTGTTTGCTCGTAACGAGTGCAAGAGAGCCGTGGAAAGATACAATTATAACAAGGCATCTGAGCATATTCGCATCATGTACGACGGTGATATTTTTCTAATCGGTGTAGATGACAAAGCGAGTGAGAATATGGACAGTATGTATGATATTCGGATAAACGCCAAACCCTACCAGAAACCAGACCCTTCTGATCGGGTCTTGCTAGATATTTCAGAAAAGATTTCCAATGCATTGGTAGAGTTTTACGACCAAAGGAGCGAGGTGAGAGAATTATCAAGAGAGGTAGGCATAAGGATGTGGTAAGTGACTGGGCGGATTGGAAAAGTTGTCTTAAAAAAAAAAAAAAAAAAAAAAAAAAAAAAAAAAAAAAAAAAAAAAAAAAAAAAAAAAAAAAAAAAAAAAAAAAATTATATATATATATTATTATTATTATTATTATTATTATTTTTTTTTTTTTTTTTTTTTTTTTTTTTTTTTTTTTTTTTTTTTTTTTTTTTTTTTTTTTTTTTTTTTTTTTTTTTTTTAATATATAAAGAGTAGGAGACCTAATTTTTCACATATCAGTCTCAACTTTCATAACTAAAGAGAGGAGATTCCATGCAAAGTAATGGATTACGAAGAGTTGGTCTCTGCTATCTCCACATGCACTCCACTGAATGAAGCGGTCGAGAAAATGGCTGAACAAGCTAGAGCGATGAACCTCGTTCAATCTAATTGGCTGGAAACGTTGGGTAATCATCCTACCTACAAAGCTCACAAGGAAAAACGGGTCAAATATTCCAAAGGTCACGCGTGCTTGGTAGACAAAGCATACGTCAAGAATATCATTACCCACAGCGATGTCTTTAACGTCGTCGTTGCGGGTCTCTGGTCTTTGGACACTAGCAAATTGTACAGTGAGAGTGGAGAATTTACTGGAAATTGTTCTTTCATTACTCGAGCCTCTCAACCTTTGACTGAAATAGGTAACGTCATGCAAGAAACACCCCTTCAAAAGCTACACGATGGTGCTCGCTTGTATCGAGAAACGTGCGATCCCACCCTATGTCATAGTTGTGTTCATTACCACAAATTGCATAATATATCCATTACCAAATTGAATTGGTGCGTTCTAACGACGCGAGTTTACGACGGAAAGTATATGAAGCATGAGTTTAAAAGCCGCCTCATGCAATCTTTAAACAATATGAGTTCGTTTGGTGGAATCTTTCACCTTCAAATATATAGTCGTACCACTTTTGGAGACGATTGTTACAAAATTGGTGGAAGGATCAAAGAGATGATTATTTTCCAACCATCTACTATTCGTCAATATACAGATATTCAGTTTGGAAATTCGATGAGCCTGGAAGAGGGGAGCATTGTGCCAAGCATCGAGTTTCCTTCAGAAGAATTTGCAAAGGAATAATACATTAAATAGGAGGGGCGCTATGAAGACACTAAAAAAAAAAAAAAAAAAAAAAAAAAAAAAAAAAAAAAAAAAAAAAAAAAAAAATATATTTTTTTTTTTTTTTTTTTTTTTTTTTTTTTTTTTTTTTTTTTTTTTTTTTTTAAATATATATATATATAATTGGTTCAAAGCCTAATTATCTAGGTTTCAAAGTCGTCCATCCTCACACCGTCCACTTGAACAATTGTCGGCTTTTGGCAGAAATCTTTCAGCTCGCCAGTCACCACCCCTATCGTCGTCTCGTTAATGTGAAGAGCCTCGTTCGGATTATCCCGGCACACCAGTAGCCCTCCATTTGCTCCAAGCGAATAGTAAAAGGTCGATTTCTCTGGTCGAGCGATAAAACATTCAAAGCTGGCTTTTCCTCCCCATTTGGAAAACCTGGACCATTTAATACAATTTAACCAATCACTCGGATTGATAATCTCGTCCACATTTAGCACCGTGACGGATTTTACGAGCCTAGGTGGCATCTGCACGGAATCGATCCCTCGATACAGAGAATACAAGTCCATCAAGTAAGAAGAGCATACGTTTGCGCAAATCAAGAGAGAGTACTCGGCCCGCCGAAATCTTTCTCGCATTACCAGCGTAACGCATTTCATCTCACACGTCTCGCAACCATGAACGACTGCCCGTTGCGAATGGGGAATGTTTTTAAAATGAAGAGGCTCGACAAACATATCGAATCGCTTACTCCTAGCCAAAAGAAGATTGTTCACTTGCTTAAAGATTTCATCGAGCGTCCTCGTAACATGGTGCTTCTTATTTCAGGAGGACCTGGCACTGGAAAAACGTATACCGTGACCAGCATGCTGGACTTGGTCGAAACGAGCCAGTTGCGCATGGCCCCGACGGCTCGCATTGCGCAAAAGATCCAAGGGCGAACGATTCACTCGGCATTGAAACTCGCCTGGGGCACTGGATCGGTTTTGAAGACGCTCGAGGAATTGCTCGAACACGAAACCGACTTGAATCGGTGCATCGAAGAGAGCCGAAAGCTCGTGAACGAGTTTTCCTGTTACGAGGACCCTTCCATCATCGTGCTAGATGAACTCGGAATGCTTCCGTTTTGGTTACCCTATCAAATCATTACTCACTTTTTCAGTCGGTCTGAAAAACCCATTCTCTTTATCGGAATGGGCGACCTGCATCAACTGCGACCCGTGCGATCTCTGCAAAATTTGTTTGGAGTCATCAATCTAGAGGATACGTTCGAAACCCATCGTCTCCTCTTGACGGAAAGCAAACGGTTCCTTCCAGATTACGAGCCGATCGTGAATCGTTTGCGTGAGTTTGTCGACCAAAACGACGACGCTGGACTTTTCGGTTTTATATGCTCCCATTTTCCAGTCGTCGAGTCCATTAACGGGGATCACTTGAAGCAATGCACCCGAGCTCTCGCCTTTCGAAACGCCACCGTCGACGTGTACAACGCGTATTATGTCAAAAAAATATGTAGAGGACCCATTACGCGATTGCAGGGGTGGAACGTTAGGAAAAACGAACCCCTCGTTAACGAGTTTATCGACGTGAAATCTGGCTGCAAGATTTTCGTCACTCAAAACATGTGCTCAAGTGTGACGAACGGGACGCTGCTAGTGTTTCGTGCGTATTCCGCAGAAAAAGACGAGTTGGTATGCGTTGAACCTGACACCAATCACGTAGTGTGGGTGCGTCGCAACTTTTCTGGAAAATTTCCAATCACTTTGGGATATGCATCCACCATACACAAGTTTCAAGGGGACACGATCAACGACGAAGCCATCGTAATCAATTTTGACGAGAGCCGTGACTTAAACCTCGTGTACACTGCGTTGAGTAGGGTTCGAAACATGCAGCAAATTTTGGCTATAGCACTGTAAAAAAAAAAAAAAAAAAAAAAAAAAAAAAAAAAAAAAAAAAAAAAAAAAAAAAAAAAAAAAAAAAACTATATAGTTTTTTTTTTTTTTTTTTTTTTTTTTTTTTTTTTTTTTTTTTTTTTTTTTTTTTTTTTTTCTACTCCACTTTCATTCCTTCTACCACATTGAATTCTGGAAACTCCTGTTTTCTGTCTGAAGATGAAGCAATCACCTGTACGTCCTTGTCTAGTTCTTCCCCAACTGGTTTACCATCCACCTTCTCCTCTGGTCGTTTCCCACTCGGTTGATGACCATTCTTCCATGTATAAAACGCCCAATCCATATAACTTTGCAATGCCACTTTCATCAGATAAAGTGTCATATCTTGAGTGTCCAAATGATCCGCATCTAGATACCATACATGTTCACTCTTCTCCTCTCCAAACTTGTGCAAAAATAACAGTAATTGATCTTCCAGGGGAACGTTTTTCATCACCATGTTAAGTTTCCCCGATTCCACTTCCAAGAGGACATGTATTCGTTCGATCTGAACATCCACCTTGGTAGTTGGAAGCGTCTGATCATACAAACTACCCACTATTTGGACTGTGTATTCCATATTAATTAACTAAATTTGAGTAGTCAGAGAATCCCTTTATATTTACCCTCGAAAATGTTAGACGACTTCTAACATCCTGGAGCCTAGCCTGCAGCAAGGAACCGATTTCGCGTTATTCTTGCGATGTGAGTTGTTGAGGATGATAGTGAGGGGGGTTGGTCATTGCCAGAGCATAAAGACGTTCTGCATCCACTAATTGTCCTTTATCATCCAGTTCCATGTTCAAGAGTTCTTGTATAGTCATTCCATCACTTTCGATATTGTAGGGAGAGAGCCAAGAGACATGCTTCATAACTCCGATATCTTTAAGTTTCCACTCTTCCAAATTAGAAATCCAAACTTCTGCAAACGTCACTTGACTGTGTAATTCAATCCCTAGATTCTTCTGATCGAATCCTTCCAAAATTAAATTTAGCAAATTGGAGTGAGGAATGATATTGGGTTGAGGACCATCATAAAAGGATTTCAAGTATTCAGAGCAATTTTCGTTTCCCAATTCGAATTTTGCACTAACATAATCTTTGCTAAATCCTAAATTACAATCCAAACAAGCATCGCCATAGGCTGTTTCAAAAGCTTTCCATTTACCATAAACGACGAGGTGAGTGTCTGGAATGTATCGTACGACATGGTCCCGTAGAAAATGCACCTTATCAGAGGGATGTACCAGAATCTCAAACTCGTTTACCACTTGACTATGTTGGTATATAGGAAGCATCCTTTATTTAATGGAATGTTTTTTTAAAAAAAAAAAAAAAAAAAAAAAAAAAAAAAAAAAAAAAAAAAAAAAAAAAAAAAAAAAAAATTTTTTTTTTTTTTTTTTTTTTTTTTTTTTTTTTTTTTTTTTTTTTTTTTTTTTTTTTTTTTTTTTTTTTAATGGTTCAAGTAGCATGGCACGCGTCTGATAATTCTTCTCCACGTGAGGTAAGCCTTTTGAACTGCGCATTGCCTACTCCTACATTGTTTGCATGGGTAATGAAGCTTTTCCCCATGATCAACGCGAACGTCTTGAAAAGTCTCATCCAATCTAGGTCCTACGACATTACAGGCTTCTTGCCCCACAAAGACCAATTCGGTGACTTGTAAATTCTTTAGAGCTCTTACGACTTGACCAATCCAGTCGCATTCGACTTCCATCTTCACCAGGAACCAGTCAGCATCGAGTACAACTACACAATTCGATCCATCTATAGCGAGTGCCGCGGCTCCCGAATTCTTTCGTTGCAAGAGGGTGACAGGTTCGTCTGTCACGTTCATCGCTTGAAACTTTTCGGAAGCGTCATCCAAATCCAACGTCTGTGTGGTGACTTCTGTCATACTTCTATAGATATTTCCTTTACCCTTATTTTCCGAACGTTTCTTTAAAAACTTTGGTAATCATCCAACCACTCTCGGTGAGGATCCTATGATTCTTGTAAACAGCTGAGGCTATCAATAAAGGTGTTGAATTAGACACTTTAATTTCCTCGCAAGGGTTTACAGGAATGGATGATTTCGACTATATTAGCAAACCAGCAAAACCAAATTACAAATATGTAGAAGATTTACCTAGGAAGAAAAGTCAACGAAAACAACTTCGAGCACACACATGTCCCGATTGTAAAGCATTCTATCATGAAGTCGGTACCGATATCAAAAATTCTTCAAGACATAGAGGAAATTCACGACCCTCTACACCAGAACATTATTGGGAACTCGATTTTCCAGACACGCAGGAATGCATTGAACGAGGGTATATAGATCCAGAACCCAAACCTCATGTCTGGAAACCTTTATCGAAAAATAAATATGGTCAAGTACATTTTCAAGAAATGAAAAAAGATTTTACCCTCTGATAGAAAAAACATTCAAGTGGGTTTCATACTCGACACACTCTTTGACGAGATTCGGGACGCATGGAAGAGAACTCTCAAAGGTCAACAGGATTCTACAGGAAAGAACGATTCAACAATCCACCCGATATACTCTGGTTTATCTTCTTTCATTGAGCAATGTTTAAAATACCTCAAGGATTCCAGGTATTCAAGAAGGCTACCACAAGCTAAACGGAATATGTGGTCTACCTTTGCATAGTAATAAAATCTATTTTCCCTATACTGCTGGGGTGAGATCTTTTTTCATCCACCCATATAGGGAGCATTCTCTAATTGAGGGAATTTTTTTTCCTCAGTCAACTATTTAAGACTTTGTAAATAGTTTTTCGAACTTGGAGGTGAAGGGTGATGATGGTCCAGGCGTTAGAGGGTCTATGCTATGCAGATCGTAAAAGCGTTTTCCACATTCCACAATGTGTCGTTTATCTTGCATAGTCGCTGTAGGATACGTATAAACTCCAAAGCAAAACATGCACTGTGTACTCGGATCAATACCGTGACCTTGAATGGCATGGGACCCAAAACCTTTGAACCTACATAAAGAAAAACATTCTGGACAACGGATCTTGCCGACCCGACGAAATACATCTTTAGATGACATTCCTAATGCTCTGAAAAAGATGAAGGAAAATAGTTGAACTGACAGAGGCTAAATCGTGAAAAAAACCTTCTGCTGGAGTACCTTATATATCCCACTCTTTCCAAAAAAAAAAAAAAAAAAAAAAAAAAAAAAAAAAAAAAAAAAAAAAAAAAAAAAAAAAAAAAAAAAAAAATATATATATATATATATATATATATGCCTCGGCATTGATTCAAAAAGACTTTGGATGTGTTCTTGGGGTACAGCAGACCAAGCAGCTTCCACACGTTGCCAAAGTTGATCTGGTGTGGTAGCTGGCGATGTATTCTGGGTCAATCGTTGAACAACCATGGACCACATGTTTTCTATCGGCGAAAGATCCGGAGAGCGAGCTGGCCAGGGAAGCAATTCAATCTGGAGATTGACGAAGAACTCTTGGACAATGCGTGCCACACGTGGCACGCATTATCCTGTTGAAATATGGCTGTGGGCAAGCCCTGAAGGTAAGGAAGGACAACTGGCTCCAACACCTCGGAGATGTAGCGCTGGCTGTTTAAAGTACCGGCAATGCGTACTAGAGTGCGAGAGTGATATCCAATACCGCCCCATACCATAATACCCGGTGCAGGACCAGTGTGGCGGTGCATAACGCAGCTGTTCAGCATCCTCTCTCCACGGTGTCTCCAGACTCGAATCCGACCATCGTGGTGTTGCAGACAGAAGCGTGACTCGTCAGTAAAGACAATTTCATTCCATTCTGCCGTCCACATCCTTCTTTCATCGCACCATTGGCGGCGGAAACGTCTGTGGTTCTGCGTCAAGGGTAGACGAAGCAATGGAATGTCTTGCGGACAGACCACTCTGCTGTAAACGGCGTCGAATGGTACTCGCAGACACTGGATGATGCGGTACAGACTGAATGTGTTGTGCTATGGTTCGTGATGTGGCTGAGCGATCCGTCACTGCCATACGCACAATATGCCTGTCATCACGTGAAGTGGTGCACTGAGGTGGATGCGATCGAACACGTCGTACCCTCCTGCATCCAACGATCACATATCCGCATTACAGTTGTTTGGTTTCGTCCAACATGACTACCGATTTCCCTGAAAGATAATCCACAATCTCGGTAGGCCACTATCCTTCCTCTGTCGAACTCGGATACTTGATCAAAAAATGATTGCTGTTTTCTACTAGGTATAATTGATCGTTCTTTTGAAAAACCACAAGAAAAACACAATTACCGTACTTGAAATCGTCGAAATCTCCAAGCCTTAAGGGGACCGGTGCAGTCTTATCTCAGTAATGTTAAAATGGTCATATTTTAAGGAACATTTTCTCAAAATCTTTTATATGTATTGACTTGAATTTTTTTATACAGGTTATGAAGACACTTTTAAACACTTTAACACAGGGATTTGCATACATAAGTCGTTCATTGTCACCTTGCTTCATTGCACGACGCATGTTCACTCCTGGTTCAATACCCAGTTTTTCTAAAACTTTACACCGACTGATGTTCCCTTCATTAAACGTGCACACAATATCATATACACCAAATTTTAGGTATGTGATTCTAACAAATACATTTTTTTGGAACTCTCGACCAAACAACAGAGTTAAAACTCTCATTACAATTTTGTATCTTGCCATGAAGACAGCGTTCCAAAAGTTGAGGATCAGATAGATCTCTGTATATTGGTTTAATGTATTCCATTATTGGAGCAGGTATTTTAAATAATTTTCTTAACTTAAAACATGCTTTAACCAGGGATTTCTGTATAACACTTTTTGTCAAATAAAGGCTACTACAAACATACATGAAATTTATGTGAGTATATCTACCTCTATCACTTAAGAGATTTCTTAACTAATAAATCAAGGAAACTAAGTCGTTTAATTTCTTCATAATTAAACACATTTAATTAATTAAAATATTGTGTTTTAACATCACATGTCTACGGAAAAGTCCTTAAGATAATGTGGAAGAGTAAACTTTTTCTTATGAAGAATTCACCAGTGAAATACAACTAAATTAGTGGTTTCAAACTTTATAAACCTCTATACCTCTTATGTAAAATACTCACACTCTCTTTGAATTTCATAATTTCCTTAGGTTAAAATTTGTTTAATGAAAACACACTTTGCAAATGGATATAAAAGAATCATCCTAATACTTGAAAGAATATTTAAAATATTAATTTGTTATAAGATATTTTATGGATTCAATCAAATCTTAATTCTTTCACCAAAAAATAAAACGTAACACTACATAATAAATAATCTTATTCGTCTTTCATCAAATTTCTTTAGAGCTTGAGACATAATATCCAGGTTCTATACCAAGTTTTTTAAAACTTCCAACCGCTTTTAAGAGCCATCATTGAAACACAGGACAGCATCCATTACTCCAATTTTAAATGATTTTATGCAGTGAAAGGAAATTTTCGGCAAACGGTCTGATATACATCTATTAAAACATTCATTTGGGTTTTTCCATGGCTGCATTTGGACAAAAGTTTAGGATCACTTAGACCCCTAAATATTGGTTTCATGGAAAGTAAAACAGGTTCTGGGAAAGAATTTATATTTACAATTTCCAGGTTTGTTAAATTTACACCAAGTGTCATCATCTGTAGAACATAAACCATGTTGTGGATTCACATCTGTAGACAGCTTATGGAAATAGATAGCTCAAACAACTTTAGACATCACCAGCTAACGTTACAGTTTCCTCAGTTGCAGCTTTCATGGAAGATTTTGAAATAGAATTCAAACTGTCGAAAATTCTTTCATGAAATGATGAAAAGCGTTAAGGTGAAGGAGACAAATTCATCATTGCACAAAACACTTTTGCTAATTTATTTCCTTTACCAATTCCATAAACAAGCCTAATGTTTACGTCGTACTAGTTCCTTGAAATTTTTTGAAATCATCGAAGCCGCTGAATTCTTACAAAAGCTTTCCTACTACCATATCTTTGTTTCAAAGAACAATTTCAAAATCCAAACTAAAAATCTGAAATAATGCGTAGCAAAAGAAACAAAACTCCAAAGTTTAAGAATTTGAGTAGCACAAAAATAAACAAGACTTCTCTTCGCAGTTACAAATACAGTTAATCACTATACAAAAAATCCGCAAAAATATAAAAATAATTTAAAAAGTAGTTTATACAAAAAATTACTACTTTTATAAACTTTGACAACTGTGAAGGTGGGCGTGGTACTTTTGTTTTTTTTCCTTTTTTAAGCTCTTTTAAAAGTTTAAAATTGCAGACTAAACATCCTCTACTTAGGGTGCGACGTCTGTGGCGTGGTGTGCAAATTTGGCGAGTGGAGTGCAAACTCAGGTGTTGCTTCGTCATCTGATAGTGGTTCGAAATGACATGATTGGCGTGGTGTGGAAGTTTGGAGAGTGGGGTGCCAGCTCAGGTGTTGCCTCGTCATCTGACCGGGGTTCAAAATTACGTGGTATTGTCCTCGGATCTTTCCCTTTGGGTTTGATCCCGGACCGTCACCAATAGCCCGTTGTGTTGCTCCAGTGTGACGTTAATTGAAATACCCCCCGAAATGACATGGTGCTTGTCCTCGGATCTTTCCCCTTTGGGGATTGATCCCGGACCGTCATCAATAGCCCGTTGTGCTGCTCAAGCGTGACGTTAATTGAAATAATACCCTCCTCTTTCATATCTCTAGTTTTTGTTGTAATTTTGTCATGCGGTTGGTGTCAAAATGATTGGAAATCTGTACTTTAAAATATATTTTTTTTAAAAAATGGAATTTTTGAAAGGTATAAAATTCGTAACCCCCTTATCAAAATCCGTTATTTTTTTGGGTTGATAAGACGAGCGGTGGTACCAATAATACCTTCTTAATCCAATTTAGCGATGGGAGGTTAAAAGGGGTTAAATGTCAAAATCACGGAACTTGTGGTTCAGTCCATGTTTTTTTGGGGGGTTGCTAAGGCGAGCGCTGATACTAATAATACCTTCTTAGTCCAATTTAGCGATGGGAGGTTAAAAGGGGTTACATGTCAAAATCACGGAACTTGTGGTTCAGTCCATGTTTTTTGGGTTGCTAAGGCGAGCGGTGGCACCAATAATACCTTCTTAGTCCAATTTAGCAATGGGAGGTTAAAAGGGGTTAAATGTCAAAATCACTGAACTTGTGGTTCAGTCCATGTTTTTTGGGTTGCTAAGGCGAGCGGTGGCACCAATAATACCTTCTTAATCCAATTTAGCGATGGGAGGTTAAAAGGGGTTAAATGTCAAAATCACGGAACTTGTGGTTCAGTCCATGTTTTTTGGGTTGCTAAGGCGAGCGGTGGCACCAATACCTTCTTAATCCAATTTAGCGATGGGAGGTTAAAAGGGGTTAAATGTCAAAATCACGGAACTTGTGGTTCAGTCCATGTTTTTTTTGGGGGTTGCGGTGGTACTAATAACGTCATCTATATTGAACCTAGGGCACCAGACCCCAAGCAGCACCTCAGGGAGAGCGTATAAATAGAGAAATATCCTTAAAAAAAAAAAAAAAAAAAAAAAAAAAAAAAAAAAAAAAAAAAAAAAAAAAAAAAAAAAAAAAAAAAAAAAAAAAAATTTTTTTTTTTTTTTTTTTTTTTTTTTTTTTTTTTTTTTTTTTTTTTTTTTTTTTTTTTTTTTTTTTTTTTTTTTGTGTGTGTGTGTGCTTTGTGTGTGTGTGTGTGTCATTGTAATACATTTACTTTAATTCAAAACAGCAGTTGGCCGCTTATTCGTTTTTCCAAATCACTCATTACACGGGATTGAGAGGGGTACTTTGTACTTGACTTCATTAAATACTTGAGCGCTTATACATTTTTGCACTTCACACATTACCCAGGTAAAAAATGGAGTGTGTTGTACTTAACTTCATTAAATAGTTGAGCGCTTATACGTTTTTGCACTTCACACATTACCCAGGAAAAAATGGGGTGCGTTGCACTTAACTTAATTAAATAGTTGAGCGCTTATACATTTTTGAACCTCACACATTACCCAGGTAGAAATGGGGTGTGTTACATTTAACTTCAAATATAGTTGAGCGCTTATACATTTTTGAACTTTACACATTACACAGGCAAAAATGGGGTGCGTTGCACTTAACTTCAAATATAGTTGAGCGCTTATACATTTTTGAACTTTACACATTACACAGGCAAAAATGGGGTGTGTTGCACTTAACTTCAAATATAGTTGAGCGCTTATACATTTTTGAACCTCACACATTACACAGGTCAAAAGGAGGTGTGTTCCACTGGAGTTAAAAAAGTGGTTGAGCAAAGCAATTTTTAAATTTTGGGAGCAACTCAAAAACCTAATCACAAAAATTTAAAAAGTAATATTGACTTTTTAAAAAAATGGGATTTTGCACTTTGACTTTTTTAAAAAATTAGGTAGTTTCGGGAAGTACACTCTAAAAGTTAAAAAGTCAAAGTGCAAAGTCTCAAATTGTTAAAAAGTCACTTTTTAAAAACCCCTTGCAAACGCACCATATTTTTAAAAAAAAGTCACTTTTTAAATACCCTTTCCCAACTACACCAATTTTTTTTTAAACTCAACAGGCTCACATTTTTTATAAAACAGTCTTACTCTCCTCTTCGCTTTAGAGATTCCACCACACTAGCAACAGTCTCGTAATCAATGTCGCATTTGAAGAAACGAGCGTCTTGTCGGACCAACGAGACCGATTTCGGAATGGATAGCGTTGGATCCTGATTCATCGGAACGCGATCCCCATGTTCAAAATATTTTTCCTCCATGCAGGCTGCCAATCCATTGCCTATGAATCCGTTCATTTCTTCCATGTAGCTAAAACGCATTCCGCCGTTGCGCTGCCGACCTCTCACAGCTTGGTCCAATAGTTTGTCCATGGCCCATTTAGTGGGAGCATAATAATGGTCGTGGCTAAAATAACGAATCGTAAAGTATTTCGTTTGCACGACGAGACACCTCGCGCCCTCGATCAATTCTCCGTCGCTGTTGCGAACCGTCTCGGCGTCCGTGATAAACCCCGCGCGAGCACCTTCCAAAATTTGACCGATCGTCATGCGAAACATGCTGTACGGGTTGACGATGAGGTCTGGCGAGATGGTATCGTTCAAAAGAGGAACTCGGTCGACCACCAGCATCACACCCTTTTGACCATGGAAACTCGACAACTTGTCCCCCGTTTTGGTGGGATGCTCCTGCTCGACGCTCAAAGTCAACACGTTACCTTTTAAAAAGTGCTGGACAACGCGGAAGGGACTCTTTTGAAAATGCAAGTGATGGACTTTTTTCGAGACTGCCGTCGCTTTCAAGTGAATGGAATAGGACTCGATCTTGATGTCGTTGTCCCCGTGATTGACGAGAGTGCCCACGAAACCCGTATCGTCTGGATCACCCTGAATGGGATGAAACACGCAAGGCCCGTCCGCTTCGATCTTTGCACGAACGCTATAAAACTGGCAACAGTCAAAGGCGTCCACGTCTTTGCGGCGAACGATGCAATCTTCTTGAGTAGAACCCTGAAAACTCATGTAAGCCACCTTGACGCTAGGCACGTACAACGTAAAATGGGGAGACACGCCGTCCGGTTCCGTTTCCATCAGCTTTTCGTGATAACGCGTCATCCCCTTCGCGTAGGCCGACACCGTGTATCCATCGCTAACACCGCGTTCTTGAGCGAATTGAACGACGCAATGACCTTCGTAAAGGCATCGTGGTGAAACTCTGGGTTCATATCGACCAAGTAGCTCGTGATATAGTCGAAACCGAAGCGTCGTATCACCGAGTCCTTGTCCACGAGACCCAACAATCTCTCTGCCCAAAAGAGTTCGTCGCGACACGTCACCCACACGTCCGTGCCCGGCAATCGCTTGTACATGAGTCCCGTCTTATAGCGAATGAGAATGAATGGATCGCGTCGAAAACATTCCACGTGCACGAGACGTCGCTTGAGTCGTAGCAGATCGACGCGCTCAAAAGAGGCTTGCGTAACGGGTACGCAGGCTTCGTTCACGACGACGTGGAACGAGGACGACCGAACCACTTCCAGGTCCAAGAGAGGCCAGACGCCACCGTCCGAGGTAGGATCCAAATCGTCCAGGGTCGAGACGACAGTGTCGCGCACCATCATGGTCGTGCGGCCGACGTTTTTCGTCTCGAAGATTCCTAGAATGCACAGGAAGCCAGGGTAGCTCTCGTGGAATGCTTTGAGCGATCCTTGTTTGACTTTGTGTGACGTTTGCCGTACAATCATCTGCAAGAGGAAAGGGTTGAGTGGGTACGTCTGCGTGGGGACTTCTCGGTAACACGTCGAGTTTTTTTCGATAAACACTTCTCCATTCGCACCCAATTCCCGATGCGACTCGCGAGGCACATGTGTCATTTTGCCCACAGAACTACCCTCCTTGTGGTACAGCGTCTTGCGCGAAAGCACGTGCAGAAGGGTCCCGGTCTCGATGGACTTGACGACGAGCGAATGTTTGGACTTGACCAGGGGCCACTTTTTATCGCGGAGGGGCACGTACAAGTATTTGACAAAGAGCTTGACAAACAAGTGGCCCGGACTCACGATGACTTTGTTGGACAAGTCGTCAATGTCGAATCGGTCCTGGTGGTGAATTTCGGTCATGTAGGGAATGGGATCGACGGGATGAGGGCATTGGTCGAAAAACTCTTGCACGCCGCTGACGCTTTCAGTTCCATTGTTCAGGATGACGACGAGATCCCCTCGTTTCTTCTTGTTGGCATCGTTCGTGTAGTAGGAGAGTTCTTTGCCACGGTCGTCCGAGTCGTACGCGTATACGCGAACCATGCGTTTGCCCACGAGGTGCGTGTTGGTCGAGTCGTTGGTATAGAAATAAGGCAGTTGACGCAAAAAACCTCGAACGAGAAAGAAACCACGACCGATATCCAATTCCGTAAAGGGTTTCTCCTCTACGTCGGGTACCCCAAATCGATCGAAAACTCGAATCCCTCCCTGCCGAATGGCTCGGTCGAGGAGAGAACAAATCATGACTGGAAACACGTCGCGGAAGGTCTTGTTGGAAGAGTGATACTGGACCGAACACGCGTACGTGGTCCCAAGGAGGACGTGATCATGAACATCCAAAGGTCCTTCGTAAATCAATTGACAGTCGAGTCGACTGGCGAGAAACTTGCAAAAATAGTTCACGTGAATGTTGTAATTTTCCAAAATGAAACTAGTCATCTTCGGAACATCGAGACGTGGCATATTTGGCTCTAAGCGCGTGCACGCGGTCTTGAAAGGTCTGATGTAATTTATAGGAAGAATGTTGTATCGAATAGGTACACAAGGTGATGACGAGCGTAACGACAAACACACAGTAAAGGTGGATGGTTTGAATGTAATGTAGGTGCGATTGATACTTGCTCCCAAAAATCGATCGGAGGAACGTGTGATAGCCCATGAAGACTTTATTTTCCAGAGTTGTCCATCAACCACAATGCAGCATACGAATGCTAAAACAAAACTCTGGACGAGTTATATACTTATATAATTAAAAAAAAAAAAAAAAAAAAAAAAAAAAAAAAAAAAAAAAAAAAAAAAAAAAAAAAAAAAAAAAAAAAAAAAAAAAAAAAATATATATATATATATATATATATATATTTTTTTTTTTTTTTTTTTTTTTTTTTTTTTTTTTTTTTTTTTTTTTTTTTTTTTTTTTTTTTTACATGAGAACGCATGATCCAGACTCTTCCTCTCTGTCGTCTTGTTCCTGGAAGCGACTCTCCTCTAACCTTGCGCCATTGATAAACTGGGCAACCTTTTCACCCATGCAAAGCTCAATGTCATCTTTGGTAAGTATAATTTGATTTTTCTTAATCATTTTCCTCTCTGTGGAATCAATGGTAGTGCGGAAACAAATCTTGTGACGAGCCAAGACCAATGCCAATCGCACCAAGTTTCCGTCGACTTGTTCATCTACCTTCGTCGACGAGTGTAATTCGTAAAACTGAAGCCACTCTTGCACGAGGGGAAGCAGTTTGAGTTGCTTTGGGTATGCATGTGATTCGTCGGCATTCGTCAGACACCAAGCGTCGTAATCTACACCCGGCACTTGAACACGATGTAGAGAAAGCATCTGGTTATATCGGAACGTTTCAATAATTCGCACGTCTCTCAAGTCAGACGCCAGAGAAAAGACGGCTTGTACGTTGCTTTTTGACTCGGGAAACGGACGACCTTCGAGTAAAGGTTTACTCAGACAAAAGAAGCCTTTTCGGAAAATAAACCCGATGACTATGGAATCGATGGACACTTTTTCAATCTCTGTAGAAACTGTCAAATATTGGGGCTCGAACGAGATGCGAGTCCAAGGAGTCGCTGGAACCATGTCGTATTCCATGTACCTGTCATAAGGATGACTGACATATACGACTTTAGAAGGACGTTCCCCATTCACGGCAATGGTCACGTACTCCTTCTCCTCCACAGGTTCTGGTCGAGCTCCTTCGAACGCGACTCGAAACGGCCATTCCAGGATAAGACCTAGATGGTATGCGCTCTTATCACCATGTCGAAGAAACGATGAAAGCACGTCGTGGATCAAGTACTCGGGTCGAATCAAACTATACCGCTTTCGAATCGTACCAGTAGTTTTGAAAGCCATGTCACTCAAGGCCAAATTTCGGACGGGTCGAAAATCGATGAATTTCGGACGAGCGATCGTATCTTGCGTCAAAAACGGTAAAGTGTATATTTCTCGACGATTCTTCCATTCGTTGGCGATGAGAACGACCCGTTCGAGTGGCTCGTTTGTCACGAAGCACATTCGATAGAGGGAAGTTGAATTGGTCTTGGGTGGGTCAAAGTAACAACCACCAGGATATGGTAAGTCGTGTCCATCTAAATAAAGGATCACATTTTTGTAATTGAATACGTAATCGTAGGCGGGTCGCGAAAATCCCTGTAGGTAATTGGTCACGACCTGCGGATCTCGAACGAAAAACGGAGTGGCATAGAAGGAGAACGTGGCAGTTGCGTTTGGCATGGGCATCACGACGTGTTCCTTTCCTACCAAAATGGACCAAGAGTCTTGTTTGCAAAAGACGGAAGAGGAGGTCGGAGTTTTATTGAGGTATAGCTCGATAGCTTGTACAAAGGGTTTTTTGGCGCTTATGTGGACTTTGTCATTATCATGTAATCGCGCGACTAACCAAGTTTCATATCCTAAGTCGGCCAACTTCAGCACGACCATATCGTGCTCAATGCTGAATTCCGAACAACCATGGAATTTGCTGTAGGTGTACCCGAACTTCTGAAAATTCATTTCCACCTTTATTACCAATGGGAGGTCAGTGAAAATTATATATATATATATCTATATATATTTAAAAAAAAAAAAAAAAAAAAAAAAAAAAAAAAAAAAAAAAAAAAAAAAAAAAAAAAAAAAAAAAAAAAAAATTTTTTTTTTTTTTTTTTTTTTTTTTTTTTTTTTATTTTTTTTTTTTTTTTTTTTTTTTTTTTTTTTTTTTTTTTTTTTTTACATATCTCTCCGGTACAAGTTTCCTTTTAACTTCTGTATCCACTTCAAAAGTGGTAATTTCGGTGTTCAATTCAAAATGTCCTAGGAATACTTGCTAGGTATTTACTTCTGGACCAATCTTGCAGGATTCGCAATTAGGTGAGCATGTCCCCGTGCACCACCCACCAGGAAGTCAACCGTTACCCAATTCATGTGAGGGTTCATCATCAGCAGGAAGAAATACAAGAGTTCGAGTCGCGTCACCTCGAAGATGGACGTATCCTCGCAATTGAATTCTTTGGCAAGGTCGTTAATCACCTGAACGACTTGGTCATAACGTTTACACTCGATTGCGAGCTGTCCGTTAAATCTCACGTCGAGAGGGATCATCATTTTCTGATTGTTCAAATAGTACAAGTAGCCAAAGGTTTCCTTTTCCGTCATGAGGCGGTAAATGTACGACCGTGCGGCGTCCAACACTTTAGGGTGTTGAACGAGTTCTAACGACACGCAATTCTCAAACGGGGGACTGAACGGATGTCGCTTGCAAAGGGTCATTAGCGTGTCCTGCAACGATCGCGCGATTTGGCGTAGTAAATTGTCTACCGGTAGGTTGAGCTTTTGCAAGTGAGGAATCATCTTACTTTCTTGTACACGTAGCAAACGACCCAGATAGCTACCAGACCCATCAGGATACCTCCGATCCAATACAACCAAGGTAGAAAAATTAAGAGACTCGACCAAATGCTAGACGTAACCCCTTGAGTATAGTATGAGAGAGCCTCTCCGACGGTCGGTCGTCGACATTCCATGGACTGGTGTGGCAAGCAGCCGTAGTGCTGGCAATCGCATAGCCGGCAGCAAGAGGTTTCCTTGTCTTCGTCGTACTCGTTACACGCATGATCGAAATCCGAAGGAGGACAGAACGCGACGTTGGCGACCGAGTCCTGTTGACAACAGCTCAGCTCACGTACCTTGCAAACGGAGGAACCGTTCGTCACGAAACACCCAGAGTTGGATTGGATGTAGTCGTTGATGTAGTGAACACCCACACCGATTGCAGTCGACGCGGCGGCGAGTTTTAACCCCTTTTTGCTAAAAATGGACTTGACGACAGCTTGCAGCTTGACGTTGCTTTTAATGAGATTTTGGAGACGTTTGGTGTTTTTGATTTTGACGGCTCCGTCGAACTTGCGAAATGATTTCAACACGGGGGTTCTTTTAGCAATCCACTTTTTCCACGCTGCCATCTTTCTTGATTCGAGTAACAATCAAGTAATGGAATCTACTACATGCGTTTTCAATTTCAGCAGATCCGAATGCCGTGGAAAGAAACGCACGCACCTCAATATGCTCATGTGCGCCAGGCATTTGGAAGAAATTTTAGGACTCGAAATGAAGCACGAGACGTTGGAGCAAGAAACGAGCCAGCAGGTTGTTGGACCGTTCCTCAAACCAAAACGCGGTGTCGTGTTTAAGCGGAATACCGTGATTCTTCCAACCATGGAATTTTTCGATCAGACGTTTAGGCCGGAGGACTTGACATTGTCGGTGGACGATTTGTTTCAGTTTCAAATGAACCCGGTCATCACTGAGTATATGCGAAGCATATTGAAAAACCCAAATCGAAGCGTTGATCACCGCCTCACGGTCGAGGTCATTCGAAACTTCAACAGTGATTCAAAGAAAGTCACTCTGGGCCCGTACCCGGGCCAAGAGTTGCTCATGAAGAATGTCGTCAATCAGGTGGGGGAAAAATTAGGCTCTTCCGAAAGGGAAATTGAAAAAGAGTCAATCTTTAACCGATTGAAGAAACTCGAAGTTTTGAGTCCCAAGGAACAGGGTTTTGTTCTTCTCGACTCGCTGACGAAATCTAATTGCGTACAATACTTTTTGAGTAATTGTTTATTCTCTGACCACGTTTACATGGATGGGGGAAGTGTAGACCGATTAATGTTTAATTGTATGTGGATTGATAAAATCGGACTTGTCACAACGGAAGATATTGGAGACCCAGCATATCTCGTCGTCCTTGGAAAGGAACAGGGTTCAAATATTTATTATAATTCCATCGTCTCCACCGTAAAGAAGGAATACGTACCTCGTAATATTACTGTAAACGACTTACCAGAGCAGTTTGGTGTGCAAAGCGTGTTTAGAGGTGGATCAAAGAACTGCCTGTATTAACCTCCAATGGCCAAGTGGTGGGAACAATCACGGAGGATAGAAATAATCGTGGTGTACGGTAGAGCACTTCTAAAGTTTGAAAAGTTAAAGAAACTTTCATAGTAACGATTAAAAAAAAAAAAAAAAAAAAAAAAAAAAAAAAAAAAAAAAAAAAAAAAAAAAAAAAAAAAAAAAAAAAAAAAAAAAAAAAAAAAATATATATATATATATATAATATATATATATATATATATATATATATATATATATATTTTTTTTTTTTTTTTTTTTTTTTTTTTTTTTTTTTTTTTTTTTTTTTTTTTTTTTTTTTTTTTTTTTTTTTTTTTTAGGACGGTAATACATGTGGTTGATACAGGTAGTTTGAAGGTTACAAGATGTCAGCTACATTTTCAAATTATAATTTCTTCCACCTCACAATGATAGACGTCTTTGTTTGGATTGAATCGGCTTCTCTTCACAGAATGTTGGTTTACATATTTCTTTGGGATGGCTTCGATCACCTCCTCTTTTTCAGAGTCGTCTTCCTCCAAAGCACGTTTCCCACTCGTCAGATTATAATCCTCTTTGTCCACCAAACTCGAATCATTTCTCTCGACCGTTGCTCCGACAAATGTACGACCATTCTCACCACCTTCCTCTTCGTGTTGAAAGATCGATTCGTCCACAAAACTCAAATCGTTTCCCTCTGCAACTGTATCCTCTTGTTCAAAGGTGGACATGTCGTATACTTCTTCATTCGTGGGAGCCAAATCTCCCAGAAAGAAATCTTGAACAGAATTTAATTTGGCTTCGTCAAATGCGATCAAGTCATTAATGTAACCTCCAATCTTAACCATTTCCAGTTTCGTCCCGTCTGTATCGGTTTTGGTGAAATAATATCGATTGGACAGTTGAACAACCATCAAACCAAGAAAATCCCGATTAAACAAACTTTTAAATTGACTTGAGAATCGGTTCAGGAGCCGCTCTCCATCAAACACTTTGGTCTTGGTGATGCAGGGTTGGGAGGCTCGAGGAATCATGTAACCCTTTTTTACAAATTGTTGACGACTGGCATCACACCGGTTACAGCTGAGAAAACTGCAATTCCCCATGTAAAGTCTTGAATCGTTTGCCAAAGTGGCAGAGGTCACGTCGCTCGTCATTGCTCGACCCAATTTGTTCAAGACGACTGAATCGCGAATCACGATGGCAAAACCTTCGGTGGACTTGGTCAAAGAGCTTTCAAAAGGTCGACTCACGAAACATCGAGCGAGAAGAACGAGTTTGAGGGGAATCTCCGTCTCTCGAAGACGTTCCACTTGAAAAATAGGATTGGGAGTATGTTGGCTCTTATATTTGTCTTTGGCATTGTGAACAAAATCCTGGAAGACAGAGTAATTCTCCAAATACTTATCCCAAGAAGGTTGGACCAAATTAATCACCCCATTGGAATTGGCCATCGTAGAAACCGCCTTTTCAAGAACTGGTACTTTCAGGAGGCGTTCGACGAGAGCAGAATATGATTCCATCTTGAAAGCGTTGATCCTTTACTTCCAGGGATGTCACGGCCAATGATTGTGGTTGTTTAGTAAAGTGCTGTGGCGCTCCTACGTATATATACACTTATTATTTAAAAAAAAAAAAAAAAAAAAAAAAAAAAAAAAAAAAAAAAAAAAAAAAAAAAAAAAAAAAAAAAAAAAAAAATTTTTTTTTTTTTTTTTTTTTTTTTTTTTTTTTTTTTTTTTTTTTTTTTTTTTTTTTTTTTTTTTTTTTTTTTTTTTTTTTACATCTTAGTAGAAGATACAGACTTCCACTTTTTAGAAGTTCTCAGTCTTGTCACTCCAAGACATCCTTGTTCGATACAAGGACCACCCCACTTACCACCGTATCGAAAGATTAATTCCAACTGTTTAGCCGTATTGCCCGTGAACCGGTCCAATCTCTGTCGTATCACGCGTCCCTCTTCTATCGACACTTCGTACACTCGACCATTTTCCATGTCGTTTAATGGTTCCAAACATTGAAATTTCTTTTGCATCTGATCATCTTCTCCTTTAGATAACCAAAAGTAGTGATCAAAATACACGACGTCGATGGAATGAAATCTCTTTACCTTGTACGCAACGTCTTCCTCGGTCTGGTGAACGATCCATCCATCCGTTTTGAAAAGAGTCTTTTCTTTGAGCAGTTGTTGTACGTTCGGCTCGTACCGTTGCGCCAAGTACCTGGTCGGTAAATTCATCAGACTGGGTAAAAACTCCAACAAGATGGCTCGTCTACACCACTTGGCAGTCTCTAGACCACGGACTTGGTAGACGTCCAATAAAATGACTGTCCCCACGTCCATTCGCTCAGCCGCAAACACGAAGCCGTCTCCGAGCGTAACGCCGCTTCTTTCTCGATACTCGTGGCCTTCCCATGTCTCTTGAATACGGTCTGTATGACTATACACCAAGCCAAACACACCGTCCATTTTGTTAGCATAGACGTACACTTCGTCCGATGGTAGCTCCTCGATGCAGGTGACGGGCCTTCGGACCATGTTGGTCCTATTCAATTGGTAGGGAGGAGGTTCTAACTCTTGCATGCGGGTGTACACGTCCCGGTAGGGTTCCAGATTGTTTTGCGGATACGTGTAATTTTCCAAAGGTTTGGAAAACGTACCGTGCTCCAACTCAAACACGAGTCGATGGTATCCCAACGCGTCGCGAAACGTATAAAGTTGGGCAAGGTCATCCAACTGGACGAGGTGTCGAATTTCTACGTGGAAAGGATCTTGGTAGTTGCCCGTCACATCCAGGAACTTGGAATGGGTTGCTCGAGACCATTTTGCAAATGGAACTTCTAACGAGTAAACCCATTTGAACCATGTACCGTCGAAATAGACGGCTTGTGCTTCGATTCTTTTTTTGGTTTCCCAGCAGCTGTCTCGAAAGCGGAAATGGGGCTTGGCATACAAGACTCGGTACTCAGGACACTGCTTTTTAATTGAATGATCCAATTGCAACCACTTGTCGACTATGTCCAGCAAGAGGGGCTCGAGGCTGGATGAATGTCGAACGACGAGCCGAAACTCATACTCGTGCACGGATTCCATCGACCAGAGCGTCGACGCGATGCGTTAGGTACAAAATCCACTCGAAACGGAATTGTACAATGAGTAGGAACGCAAGGAAACAAAGTGAGACGAGAGCAATGGAGCGGAAGAAGGATTTCTTGAAATAAAGAGATGTGAGGGGAATGAGTATAGAAGGTCCGGCAACTCCCAGAAGGAGAACTCGCGCAATTTTTTGTTCAGATACACCAAGTTTGTTCAATGCAACGTCTGAATCGTCAATCTTTAGTATCTCTTCGATACGATGCTCGAAGGAATCCATGTACACTTGATTCCAGGCTACACGATTGAATGTGGTGAGCGGCTAAGAGCTGTGATGAAGTAATTGAGAGGAAAGTATATATATATAAAAAAAAAAAAAAAAAAAAAAAAAAAAAAAAAAAAAAAAAAAAAAAAAAAAAAAAAAAAAAAAAAAAAAAAAATTTTTTTTTTTTTTTTTTTTTTTTTTTTTTTTTTTTTTTTTTTTTTTTTTTTTTTTTTTTTTTTTTTTTTTTTATGGTTCCCACTCATCGGAGCTTGACTTACTATTTTCCGTATTGTTGGAGTCGCTATCGTTACTGCTTGCGTGAGAGTCCGGTTCCCAGTCATTCTGATCGAATTCAGTTAAAAGTTCTTGGATCGTCACTTGTTTGCGTCCCTGGCGAGGTCGGAGGTTTCGATGGTTTAAGAAGGCAATCTCTCTCATGTTTCCTTGTAAAATATCTCGAATCAGCTCAAGTTTTTCTTCAAACGTAGTCGAAAAATGGATGGTGTTCTCAGTCGACTGATTCACCAATTCAATTACTACTTGATAGTTCCAATCGAACTCTTTGAAAATAACATTCATCAAGGCGTCATATGGGATGAGATCGGGTCTAGGCCAGCTTTCGTCAAATTTCAAATGAGAGAAAAAATACGAATACTGACTTGAATAATTGATGCGAGCACATCCTTGGTCATACCCCAATTCAAAACTAAATGTTAAAATTTCACCATTGGCTTTCCATTGACCAGTCACCAAGAGATGGGCGTTAGGTATGTAACAAGCAACGTGCGATCCTATAAAATCTTTAAAAACCACTGGATGCATGTGAATTTGAAAATCTTTGGGCCACATGGTCTGACTATAGACGGGTATCATGATGAACAGTTTCCTCTAGAGATTGGAACCCTTTCTTTACCGATGTGGTTGGAGTAAAACGTGAATGAATTGGATTCTGACAGTACAATATAGCAAGTAGTTCAGATTAGAGAAACGGTTAAGTTTTTATAAGAAGCTAACGAAAAAAAAAAAAAAAAAAAAAAAAAAAAAAAAAAAAAAAAAAAAAAAAAAAAAAAAAAAAAAAAAAAAAAAAAAAAAAAAATTTTTTTTTATTTTTTTTTTTTTTTTTTTTTTTTTTTTTTTTTTTTTTTTTTTTTTTTTTTTTACTTTAGCTTGATTTTCTTTCTTGGCTCGTACATGGTTTCCTTTGTCCTCTTTTTGCTACCATTACGCAAAGTTTCCCCGCGGCTTTTGGTAAGATGGTCGTTAATACCAAAAGTGTACTTGACACCTCGCTCTACTAACATCACCAGTTTCCCGTGGCGGTTCGAATGCCAATGGAGCAGCTCTGCGTGCACAAAACTCTTCCAGCGGATGGTATTCATGACCGCGTCGCAGGCAGACTTTGGATTCGTCAGATGCCAAAATCCCATATTAAGCAGAGTACAAAAGATTTTCTTTTGGCTCATAAAAAGCTGCTCGTAGTTTGTCAACGTGCAGTCTTCGGCGTCCATCACCCACCTGAGATTTTCCTTAACAGACACATCTGCTCGACTGTACGTATAATCAACATACGTGTTGGCCCTTTCGGGATACCGCTCGAGAATACGAACTGCCGGGCACGACTTGGACTTGTACTCGTTCAACGACTTGGTCTTGCGGGTGATGGAATACTTCTTGGCGTCCCGACACCGATATTGTACCTCCAAAAGCGTGTCGATCCAAATGATCCATCCCAGGCTAGCAGTCGACATGGTCTCTCCATTCTCCTCGGCGTCGTGAAACACTTGAGACCACACTCGATTCAAAATGGTGTCTGACATAAATTGCACGAGTTCGTTGATGCGCTTCTGGAAACCTTTCGTCACGATTTTACCGTCCAACGTCTCGTACACGTACCGCTTTTTCGACAAGATCAAGAACCGTTTCATTCGCTGTTCGTACTGGAGCTCGACGAATGGCAAGTTCAAGTACGTATTGACCGCGTCGCAGTTATCGGTGGGCCAACAATGGACCATCAAGCTATCCGTATCAGCATAACACACGTCGTATCCCGATCGCTTCATGTAGTGGAACGAACCCAATAGCTGATAGCGGGCCAGCGTCACGATGGACATGGGAATCACCACGTAGGCTAGGCACGAGTCCTTGTTGGCCATGACTCCGTACAACGAGTTGATGAGAATCTTGATGCCCAGTTGGACGTTGTAATGGTACACGTTCTGCGTCGTTTTCCATTCCTTCTGATGATGCTTGCGCTGCTCTAAAAAATGTAGCACGAGGCAGGGTAAAAAGGCATTTTCGTCGGGATTGACGACGATGGCGTATCGATCGTGGGACGGATCAAACGGCTGATATCGAAACACCTGTGGATCAAAGTCGTCTCGTTGGAAATCCACGTCCGAGTGCGTTCGATACGCAATCGCCTTCAAGCTTTGCGCTTTCGGCGAGGCGACCCATTCGTCCTTTGACAAAATCGTGCACGTCCCGTAGCACAATTGACTGCTCGTCAGCGCGGACATGTACATGCACCTAAAGTCCATGACGGACACGTTCTCGAACGCACGCTCCTTCTGGCAATAGTTTAAGGCGCCTTGGTATTTCGACTTTTTAAACATGGATTCGAAATTGGATGCGTCCACGGGACTCTTGAAAAACTTTTCGTTAAAGTAGTACCCGAGCAGCGTGGCGTTAGTCTTAAAAATGTCCAGCAAGATGCGCGAGTTTCCCAAGTGGAGCGCGCTGACTGCATCCCGCGAAGTCAGATTTCCATACCCGATCAGAAACGAGCCCACCCTCTCCTTTTCGAATAGTTTCCACACCAGTTCTGAGTCGTGCTCGCAATAATTTAAAAACATGCGGAAGGATCCAAATTGCTCGAGGGTGACGTGGTAGGGTTTTAAAACATTGTAACACGTCTGCACGTCGTCGCACCGCAACAGCTCATTCGACACACTGGGAGACGTGTACCAGGACCAAATGCCAGTGGATTTGATGGGGATTTTGCTCTCCCCTTTCAATTTCGCGTGAACTACGTCATCTAATTTAAATCCAGATAGATCGTAGTTGGAAAAGGTTTTAAAGTATGGATAAAGGTCCAACACCATCTTGTCCTGAAAAGTAGCGACCACGTCCTGTCCGACGGTCAGGGACGAGTATTGGGCGAGCAAATCGTACTCTTGGAGCCAATACAGACGCGCAAACACGCAGGGAATGTCGAAACCGTCCACGTTGTAACCAGTCAGTATTTCGCAGTCTCGAATCAAGAGATGAAAGTCCCGTAGCATACTCAGTTCTGATGTGTACGCGTACCCGTTCGGATAGTCGTCGAGCCCCTTCGTCAGGCCGTTGGGCAAGAGGTACAAGAGCCACTTGCAAACCCCCTTTCGCAGATTCCACTTAAACACGCTGATCATGACGATCCGGTCCGACGCGTCCAACCCAGAAGGAACGCGGTTCGTCGCGCCGTCGATGGGTACCGTTTCTAAATCGAACGCCCCTACCGTCCAATCGGGAAGCGTCGTGTCGTGTGGAAGCATTCGAAAGGATTCCAACAGGTTGGGGTTTTCCGATACGTCGTACCATTTGTAATAAAACGACTGCGACTCGTAGCGCGTACACAAGTCCAGGTAGAGTCGAACGAGCCAATCGCTCTTGTCGTAGTAACTCACCTTGTATTTTTGAAAGAACCGTCCAACATTTTCCAGGTTTGCAGTGGTATACAGTTTGTAAAAAGGTTTCGACCTGTATTCCAATTTACCTCGCCGCAAACGTTCTTCGAAGTAGGGTAGGATTTTTTTCGAGTCACCTAGTCGTACGTACCGCACCTCGTGAGAAGGAAAATGTCTGCGAAAGGTTTCTAGAAACCTTTCGATGCGACTCGTGCACACACCAATCCACTCTTCGTATTCTCGCGTCTTGTGGTGCACCTGACCTTCCAAGTCTAGAAAAGTAACTTTGACACGAATCCTGTTGGGTGTTGTCCCTTTGGTGCGGTCAAATGGTAAGCGTTCCCATCGGGTCGAGTAGAGTTTTGACGACATGACCTCTGGAGGTAACGATTGACATTATGCTTTGTTAAGATATCTCTTGGGATTATATAGAAGATTTAAAAAAAAAAAAAAAAAAAAAAAAAAAAAAAAAAAAAAAAAAAAAAAAAAAAAAAAAAAAAAAAAAAAAAATATATATATATATATATATTTATATAATTTTTTTTTTTTTTTTTTTTTTTTTTTTTTTTTTTTTTTTTTTTTTTTTTTTTTTTTTTTTTTTTTTTTTTTTTTTTTTTTTTTTTTTTACCGCTCATCATCTCGCACTTCGTTCAACAGAGAAACATCCGAGGGGCTACGATGCATCTTCTTCCGATTCGGTAGGACGTACTCTTCTTCGTTGACCTCATGTTCTCGCCGTTTGGTCCCGGTAGGTTCCTTGTCCCCCACACTGGTCGGTTTGGCTACAAATACCAACAGCGTGGTGACGTATTCGCTAACGGCTTTCATCTGATGAGTCAGTCGACTGTACAAAGGATTCGGAATTTTAACGGATTCCTCCTTCTCCATCATCTCTTGAATGCAATATAAAAGACATTGTAGTTCGAGTTCGGCCCATTCTTCTTTCGCGTGCGTCGTCGTTTGGTATACTTCGTACGCCTGATTTAATTGATCGCGTGACAGGACGGTTTCGAATGTCGGCGTCACGAGTTTGTCGTGCGCGTACCGAAAAACGAGACCGTATACCATGTCGAATATCGCGTGCATGGCCTTGATCTGTTTGACTCTCCTTTGAGATTGGAGAACACTTTTGGACGCCGTAAACATGTATTCGAAACCACTATCCTCGTCGTTTGACACCTCCCGCACAATCTCTACGATATTCTTACCCATTGGAACGTCCTCTACGAGTTTCTCCATGTAAACTTTGAAAAACTTTTTCCTCGCTTCAAACAGTTGAGCGTTCACGTATTCATTGAGCGTATCGCCCTGAACCAAATTTCGTTGCAGGGATCTCAAAATATCTCTTTCGGTGGTCTCATCATTCGGTATGGGTTCCTCATGGTCTTCCATCTTTCTTTTACCTTTCGAGTCGGATCGAGATTCTATCTCTTATATTGGGGACCGAATCGGTCGACTTTAAATACGTCTCCACTTGAAACGGTTCCGCCCCGTCGACCGTCCATTCCCCATCCCGAGCACGTAGCACGAGACCGTTGGTGCGATACAAATTCGGGGATCCCAAGTGAGTCATCATGTGTGGATTCAAGACGAAGCTGTCGTTTGGATACCGTTCGTCCTCGTCCGAGATGCGGCAAACGGGAAACTTGTACAAGAGTTCGTAGGTTTGTGCGTGTTTATTGGTATGCCTTTGCGAGACGAACGACGAAATGTCTCGACAATAAGCCATATGATTCCGGCGCATGTCCCATTCGTCACACACTTCGATTTGCAACCACGACAGGATCCTGCAGATGCGAGTTCGCACCGTGTAAGGTAGCCTTGATCCTAAATGGTACTGCATGTAATTGTACAACCAATCTTGCTCGATTTGCAAGTTCCTTTTCCCTCGCAGCGGTTCGATCAAGAGGTTGGATTCGATATTAGAAAAATGAATAAATGAAACAGGAGTCGGATTCAACAAGTAATAGTACGTGTACAAATTTACGTCTACGGGCTTCTCGTCACGTGCAAAAATGCTCACGCAAGCGTTGTAGCCGTTGCCCTGCAGGTACTTACCATCGATACGCACTCCAAACTGACCGAGTGTGGGGTCGCACACACACCCGAATCCTTTTTCGTATCGAGACTTTTTGAGAGGTCGTCCATTCAACGCATCGAACGAACATGGGCGTTTCAAACACTTTTTATCCCCTCTCAAATACTCTGGATCGAATCCGTCCGAGTCTTTCACGTCGTTCACGTGAATTTCATCCGGTTCACAGGGGTATTTGTGAATACGTTCGTGCGCCGAGAGCCTCTGACACGTCGAGAAGGGACCTGGGACGAATCCATCGTCACAATCACACACGTCGGAATTCGCTTGCAGTCTGCCGCGTGACCCACAAGCCACTTCCAAGTCGCAGTTTCCTCCGAAATGCTTTTGGGAGATGATGTGGGGGCGTTTACAAACGCAAATGGCAAAATTCTGACCTTTGTAGGTGTAGAGACTCCATCGACCCGTCTTTGGATTACACTCACCGCCTCTCAGAAAATGGGGTACGCACTGCCCGTTGAGACAAATGTTATGAGGAGGACAGTCTCCCTCATGGACGCATGAAGAGGGCATTTCCTCCATCGGTTCGGTTGCCAAGAGGGCCCAAGGTTGTGCGATTGGGTTGTGAGATTGCCACGCGTAAAACGACAAGAGACCCACGTAGAGTAGGACGAGCACCCAGTACGTTATTAACAACATTGCTTTAGTAAATGTAGGTGACTTTAAGACGCCCGTCTTTGTAAACGAGTCCAATGCAAGAGCGAGCTGCGTCTCGCTCGTGCAACCACTGCAAGCATTTGAATTTGGTCTGGGGGTTTCGAATGGAAAGTAAAAACTGATCCACACTATACATTATGGTAGGCTTGATTGTACTTAATCCTCTGACGACTCGAGGAGGTAAAGCTGCGTGTGTCCCACGATAACTCATCGTGATCGCCTCTGGTTAAATACCCTGAGCTATGAAAAAATATATATATATATATTTTTATGTTACCATATCGTCTCCCTTCTGGCCTTCACCCTCTTGTCCGTCCACATTTGACAGAAGGTCTAACCAATATTTATTTATATTCGCCGCCTCGGTGGTTTTTGCTTTTTTGGTATCCCTATCATTTTTCTCGTTTTCCGTTTTCAATGGAAACGTATCTTCTGGAGACTTACTTCCACCAGGTTTCACGAAATCCGGATATTGGTCTTTATTTTCGATTTGCTTGTCATAATATTCCCATAAACTTTCCATTTTTCGATAATCGAAACAATTTATCCACTTGATATATTCTTCCAAAAACTCTTCATTTACATTTAAAAGTGGAAAAGTGTATTGTACTTCTTGTTTCGTTCTATAGTATAAATTGTGCTCTTCACCGCATCGTAAATGAAATCTGGAAAAACCCAAACCTCTTCTTAACGTACCAACGATTTTCCTCAAACGCATAAAACCTTTTTCGTCAGAATCCTCAACGTCGTTTCTATTGAGTACCATGTTCCACCATTTCATTATCAAAAATAATTCCACTTGTCTTTATTCACTCGATGAAAACGTACAAGAGTTCAATTCAAAAAAATAGTCGGAATCAAATCCATCACGTTTTCGTTCCATTCAAGTTTCTAGTTTTACACTGGGAATGACGTTGAATAAATTGAGGGGAGGAATTTGGCCAATTTCGGGGTTATAATTATCGTCAACATCCATGTCAGTAATATCCTTCGTTGTGGAAATGGGGTCTTTCTTTGGATTCAATAAGTTAATCTTCCAGACACGATCGATGAGAAAAGGAACTAAATTCTGCCTGGTAGTATGCAACCAGTCATTATTCTTGAAAAAATAGCATCCCACGTTTTTGGTGATTTTATTGTATACGCAGTGGTCGTCTTTTACTCGAGAATGAAATCTAGAATATCCCAAACATCTTCTCAATATACCAATGCGTTTTCTGAATCGTAAAAAGCTCATTTCACCATTTAAGAGATTCGTCGACTTTAACTTTGCAGCGCCATCGCGATATCGTTTCGTTCCAGACTGTTGAGTTTTTGGATCGTCTACCATACTTACACCATTGGGTCTAAATGTCTCTGTATTTTCCATTACCAAAACAATTTTTGACTCGTCTTTATTATCGAAATCAAGCGCATGGCGTCGACATTGGAAACCGTCTTGTACGATACACCATGGACGTCCTACAACGACACTCTCTTACATTCTCGTCTCGTCTTGACCTACCCCAAGAATATAGTGTTCACCGCTCAAATCGTGTCTCGCGTATTGGCGAATGACGTGTACGATCGTTACCCTCATGCTGAGAAATTTGACCTCAAACTTCTCGAGGAAGTGGATTGGCAGAAAACCTTAATCGTGTTGGATCGCGATTCCAACTTGGTCTTTGCTCCCGAGGCTGTCCGCCAACTCGTTCGACTGGATCGACGCCTACGGTATCGAGAAGCCGGCAAAAGCATTTTCGGTCCGTTTCTATTCCTACCCGTACAATTCTTTTCTTGGTGGTGGTGTATCGTCATTGCAGTCGCGTGTACCTTTACTTTACTCTGGTCAATCGCAACACGATACAAGCCGCATCGTCTCGTTCTAACCAATAGGGTTTCAACTCTTCGAGAAGGCTCTCGTCGGTAAACACGGCGCACCGAGCTTGCGTTTCGTTCGTGGGAGAGGTGACGAGGGCGTCGTAACGTCGACGAGCCTCTTGGAACGCCTCGTTCGAATATTCCGCATCCAGCAGTCCCGTAATGATTTGGTTGCGGTCGAAACGGTCAAAGATTTGATTCTCGAGATACTTTTGATTAAAGTCACGCAAGCAATAGTAATCCAGTATCCACAAGTAAGTCGTCCAGAAAGAAACGATCATTTCCCAATCCACGTGAGGTACACGTTCGAATTTAAAGTAGAAGTCTCCTAAAAATCGCGAAATCGAGTCCCAGGGTGCTTCGTCGTCGTCATCGGAATCGTATTGTAGAGTATTGTGAATGGTCGGAGCGTTGACGGGCGTGATGCAGACGATAGGCGGAATGAAATCGTTTCCGAAAAGAAACGAAGTGTCGACGAGTCGCGATGGAGCATATGGGAGAGCCTTGTTCAAAAAGTGTGTGACGTTGTAATACTTTCCATATCGATAAATTTGAATGGTCTCGTAGCGATCGCGTCGTAAAAAAGCCAATATAAACACGTCCTGGTCGACGCTAACCACGATGGGATTTTTCTGCTGAAGCGCTTCGGCCACGTGAAACATTTTGTGTTCTCCCTCGCCAGGAATGGAGCATCCCGACACAATCACTTTGAGCCGATGCACGAACTGAAATTCGTAACTCTTGAAACGGTTCACCAACTCCTGTTGGACGCGTAGAGAGATGACATTCGTACCAAACAACGAGTAACGATACTTGCTTTTACCCACCGGGGTGCCGGTGTTTTTAGAGCGTCGCTTTTGCTGCATAGGCCATTTCATGGGAACTCCTTGACCGTCGAGAGACAGCACGATCGTGATGAGATCGTCTTTTGAGTGAGGCAAAATTTCGTCGAGCGTTTTGACCAGCTGGCCCCACGTAATGTTACAAATTTCACGAAACAAGCTAGATTCGTCCACTTCGAGAGCGTATTGGATGGCAATGTATAAGTAACTCTGCATATCGACGAGGATAGAATCGAAAGGAATAGTAGGCACTAGTGTGGGTTCGCACAGCGGGTCGACGAGCTTGCAGAAGCCGGTAATCCCCATGATGGTAGGAAGCCTGGTCAGATGTGAAACCACGCGTAAAACCGTAAAGGACTTTATATATGTTGTTATTATAACCTTGGAAAAAAAAAAAAAAAAAAAAAAAAAAAAAAAAAAAAAAAAAAAAAAAAAAAAAAAAAAAAAAAAAAAAAAAAAAAAAAAAAAAAAAAAATATATATATATATATATATATATATATATATATATATATATATATTTTTTTTTTTTTTTTTTTTTTTTTTTTTTTTTTTTTTTTTTTTTTTTTTTTTTTTTTTTTTTTTTTTTTTTAAAATCAAGTTATCGACCTCATTCCACGACATGGTGGCAGTCTACTTACTCCTATTTTTCATTCTATACCTGGTTCACGTCTTGATGGCTCGCAACTTCTTAATGTACTATACCGCTACGGCTCAACCATTCCATTTCAATCTCTTTCGCTGGAACCAAGATGTCCAGTACTTGCTCGATTGATTGGATTCATCAGCTCATTTTTGGATCTGTCGATTATCCAATCGATCCACCCCCTCCTTGTGAGTGGCTCGTCGTCAAACTCGAAGTTGAAGGTATCGATTGGCGAGACGCAATGAGTCATGGAGGACTTTCATTGTTCCCTTATAACGTTACTGGAGATTTGGACAAAGCCGTCAACTATTTTGAAAATGTTTTGATCGACCCACGCAATGACGTCGAGTACCCCTCCTTCAAAGTCAAATCCATTCAACGTTTCTTTAACCATTTGCTGTCTGTTCTCGCAAAAAAAGACAATAACACCCAGCTCCTTCCGTCTGACGATGACAAGGATATCTTGAACGCTCTATTGACTCGGCACGACGACGCAACATACCAATACTGCTCTGCCAGCTTCTGGGGAGAATTGGCTCGACGCTTGCTCAACCATCGGCGTCCCATTCCAAACGAATTGGCTCCCCTCGTTCATCCGTCGACCCATTCCATGCAACGAGCCATGCGACTCTACGACGTGACGTGCAAAACGCGTGGCCAGCTGTACGATCCATTGAGTATGTACATGGTCCCACGATCCGAGTACGTGGATGCTGTTCACTGGGAATCAGACGGATTGTTGGAAGCATTCGTGCTCGCAAACGCCAAACATCCTCTCGCTCGAGCCGTTCAAGGTCTCGTGAAACGATCCATCCTCCAACTCCTGGATGGTCAATGCCCAACCCTCTCGACGACAGATCGACAGACGAACGACTTTATCCGAAACGTTCAAATCGTTCATGCGTCGGTTCAGCAGGTGCCTCTCCTCTCTCGAGAAAATCCAATGCCCAAAACCATCGACGTGTTTCAACGACTTTTGGCTCTCACCGAGTACGACACTTTGTGGAATTCCTTTGACAAGGAGGAACCACCGTCGGACGATCACGCACGAGAGTTGATGCTGCTGACGGAGCGTATGCATTTGGCCGAACGCCAAAACAAACTATTGCTCGAGCACGTGTGCAAATAGACGAACGGCTTGAAGAGCGCACTTGCTGGGACCCCGATGCCAAGCGCACGGACATTCGAATTGTTTCGGGAGAGCAGGAATGCCAAAAGTCTCGACGTTGACAATCTCCGAAATGCCGGCATCTTGGAAGACTTGACGTTGGAAGCTTTCTCCTTTGTATCCAAACAATGCATTCGTATTACGTTTCATCAGGTAGTGATGCCTGTGCCGCAAAAAGATTAGCACGTCCGAATAAGGGGTGCCGATGCGGCAGCTCATCAAGCAGTCGGGTCGAACGTGAGGATGCATTTCACGAGCGCTTCGATACGAAATGGGACTCTGGATGAGAAAATGTTTCTCACACCCCGTCCAATCGAGGTAGGCCAACTCCAAAGGGATGTACCTCTTACCCAAAATGATTCCTTGAGTGTGCACAATCGCTTGGACCAACATCTCTTGTTTAGTGTACAATAAAGAAATGCCGAAAGGATTTGGATTCACGTCTATCTTATTTGTCGCGGTGCTCGTATTGCTGCTCGCGGCTGTCATTCTACAAGGTTACATAATGTATTCCATGGCCGGTAGCAAGAGTTACGTGGTGGACGCCAGTGATAAGGTCACTGATAAGGGAGTAGATGCCGCTACATTTTGGACCACTAACAAAATGATTATGATTGGTCCTACCGTTTGCAATCTAATGGGCATGGTGATCATTGGGCTCCTTTACGGTATGGGATGAATAAAGCACATACCATGAACGTGAAATTAATTTTGTCGACCGCTCTCTTTGTCACAATCTTAGTGGCGTTGATAACTTTCGGCTACATCGCGTACACACTGTACGCGGACACGGCGACCGTTGGAGGTAAGGCGATCGTCCAAGCGCATCAGCTTCTGTTTTACGTCGAGCTTATAGCTGTCGCAACTGCAATGGGATTGTGTGGAGGAATCTTGTACAGAGGTTGAAGGATTGTTGGAGTGGGTAGAAGAAGGAATCTTTCGAATGACGTATTGCAAGATGCTTGGATTAGTGAGTTAAGACGAGTTATATACATTAAAAAAAAAAAAAAAAAAAAAAAAAAAAATATATATATATATATATATATATATATATATATATATATATATATTTTTTTTTTTTTTTTTTTTTTTTTTTTTTTTTTTTTTTTTTTTTTTTTTTTTTTTTTTTTTTTTTTTTTTTTTTTTTTTTTTTTTTTTTTTTTTTATGTTTCAGTAAAGAAAGAGTTATCGAAATGAAAATAGTTATTCCATGGGTTATCAGCTGTTTTTTCTATGGTGAGCTGTTCATCGTCAGCAAGGTTTCCCTCAGTAGAAAGTACCTCTTCAGTTAAACTCTCTTCATGATACATTAAACGTCGGCCAGAGTATCCGAACGCAGATTTGTTCTCATGATCCAGGGGTGATTGGCAGAATGGGCACGTGGGACTCTTTAGTAGTATCCACCGTTGAATACGTCTTTTATGGAAGCCGTGGTCACAATCACGCGATATGTAACCGAGTGAATCGATCGTAACAAGACACAGGGTGCAAAATAATTCTCCCCTAATCTCTTTTTCACGGTGCAAAATTCTCAAAATTCTATTACAATCCGGGCAGAATGTAACCGACGACATGATGATACCTTCAGATAGGTGAAGTGGACCGTACGTCCACAAAGCTGTAGAAGAGTAGGTCTGAATTGAAATGCTATTGGATGTTGTTTTGTACCTAAAAAAAAAAAAAAAAAAAAAAAAAAAAAAAAAAAAAAAAAAAAAAAAAATATTTTTTTTTTTTTTTTTTTTTTTTTTTTTTTTTTTTTTTTTTTTTTTTTTTTTTTTTTTTAAGATTTAGTTCCAGGTAGAAGAGAAAATTTGTAACCAGTACCTTCGTTGAATTGCTCTCCGAAAAACGTTTTGTCTGCCGAGGTCCTTACTTCGTGCTTATACAGTTGGGTCGTGCCAAAGTGCACGAAATTCTTTTTCATTGCTTCAAAACTCAGCACCTCCAGAGGTGACCGTTGCTCGTTTTTGACCAACCCGTTTCTGGTCAGGGC
>OW119931.1:80895041-81180041 GCA_933210815.1 Meta bourneti
AAAAATCATAAACACTTAAAAAAGCATACCGGGATTACCACTTGGAAAGTAAAATTAGTTTGTCAGAGGAAACAGGTTAATTATTATATGACCCATCTAAACACGTTTAAAACATGAAAAGCACATGTCAAGAAAACACCTTCGCTTTTCTACTCATTAGTTTTATGGTGGGATGCTTGTTTCCAAGATGTCTTTGAAATCGTAATAGCTGACTTAATGAGAACCTTCTTCTGATCTTTTCAACTTATCGAGAGAGCATGAGACACCCGATCCGAATCTCCCTTTCACAGTGAAATATGTCCACACTTTTGAAATTTTGCTTTCCATTTTGTAAAATTGGGTTTTTAAAATAAAGTTAAAAGCATTGGAAATCCTAAGAACGAGTAGAGGCGACACCACCAGAGAGAAAGCTGGACAGCAAAATAAATCTTGATCAGTAATATTTAAAAAAAAATTTAATTTCTCTAAAACTAAAAATTCATAATTATGTCATTGCCTTACAATTATAAAACTTTACGATTATTACGCTAATCTCGCAAATTCATCAAATGTCGGGGCTTGGTTCAGTCGAGAACAGTTCCTGGAGCAGTCAGCAAGATCAACTCCGCAAACAGTTCATCGAGAACAGATCCGAGAACGGAGAACAGGATCTGAACAGTTTGAGAGCAGGAATCAATTCCCGAACAGCAAGTATTCTCAGAGCAAGGAGCAGTTTATGGAAAGAGAATGGGTGAATGAATCAACAGGAAACAGTGAGTCAAGAACTGTGGGATGAACAGCTGTGTTTCGGACTTAGCATAATTTAGAAAATACGAAAATGTTTAGCGAACTTAGAAAATTTGAGAAAAGGGAAACTACTTCATTTGCAAAATTCCCAATTTCAGCCATAATATTAAAATCGGAGTGGGAAAAATGCGAAGGTTACTTTTACAAAAAGAGCGGAGAACAGGGTTTTGTGAAAAGTGGGAACAGGCTGTTCTTGTTCTTTTCGAAGAACAGGTGAAAAAGAACAGGTTGTTCTTTCTCCCCAATCCCTACACCCAAGACTTTGCTACAACGTTGAAAATTTCTGATAATCTAAACGTATTCGGAACACAGACTTTGTTATCTGGAAACAAGGGGCCTTCGGTCCAGGAGCTCCATGGAAAATTCACTCTATTGAACTTGACTCAGTTCGAATAGGATTCCTATTCAACACTAAAAATTCCAAATAATTCGAGAGCATTAGAAATGCAGAAGTAAAATTTTTAATTTCCATCTGTTGTGTACAGAAAATTCCTTTTATATAAACATGTATGATGCAAGTGGTATGTCTTTAGATTTGTCGTTGTACAGTATTATTATTATACGTGTTTTATACTTTTATAAATTTAAATCTTGAAACATTTCTTCCGATAGATGCAATCAACACATCAATCGCAAACAGCGCATCATACTCTAAAAGGCATAGAAAAGTCACGGCAAGATTTTAGTACTAAAAGCACACCAACGAAACAAAAACACCCCTCGGACCGACCGAGGCGCCCTCACGCGATGATTACTTTGATTACTACATTGAACTGCCCAATAAATTATCAATTTTTTCAACGACGTAATTACTATACCTCATTTTGAAAGGCGTTTCCTTGTATCACAAGAATTCAAACTTGTTTGTTTCCGTTTTAAACGGTATACATTCCCTAAACAAAAAAAATGTTGATGTCACCCTTTGTGAATTAAAAAAAATTATATATTAAAATTTTCTTATAATCAGTATTATCATCATACATTTCCTCTTTCAAAAAGGTTTCGGCAGTTCGAATAAGCTGCTGAAACGCTTAAGTAAAATAGTATGTCTTGAGGTCGTAGTGGCAGATCGGGCGCTATTATGCCAGACCTTTGGGCTAAATATTAATATTTAGAGCTTTCAAAATATTTGTAGTACTCGTTTCGGGGCTAAGAATGAGAATCTCAAAGTGGAATTGCATACAAATATTCCGACAGAAACCGAGCAAAGCCGACCATTCGCAATTGGTTACTTTCGTAAGAAATGCTTTGCAAATTGAACGACTGTGCTGCCATCGAGTCGAGTCAAAATGACCTATTGTAATGGGGACATGCGTATATGGAAAAAGCAGGTGGACCAATCAAGGCGTCTAGAAGCGGTGATTTTTCGTTACTGTATAGGTCTGCCCCTATAACTTATCAATGTTTGGGTTGAAGAAATCAATTCTGAGTCTAACTTTTAAAAGCGTTTCTTTTATCCACGGGGGCCGCGGTAGCTCGATTGGAAGAGTAACGTATTAGCAACCGGAGGGTTGCGAATTCGAATCCAATCAAAGACCGTCGTGTAAAATTGGGCTGGTGCACGTTAAATCTGTCGTGGCCTCAAATGTCCTCACGTTGCCATGGTGTGGAAGTTTGAAGAGTGGATTCCCAGCTAAGGTGTAACCTCGTCATCTGACCATGGTTCAAAATTAAGTGGCGTTGTTCTGGGATCTTTCCCTTCGGGTTTGATCCCAGACCGTCGCCAATAATCCATTGTATTGCTCCAGTGCGACGATAATTAAATACCTACCTACCTTTTCCCACGAAAATTCAAACCTGTTTATTGTCATTTACATTTTTATGTATTCCATGAACAAAAACTATGAGTCTTTCACTTTTGTTGAATTAAATAAGGTTTAAAAAAAAGTTTTCATGCAAATAAATATTTGTGAAAACTACATTCCAAATAGTTACAGCAGTTGTGAAGTAAATCGCAGAAATGCGCAAGTGAATATGTGATTGCGTATATGAGCATTTTTCAAGTGCAAAATTGGTCGCTTCCTCCTTTAAATCTGGCAACCATTATTACTAACGTGATGTGAAATATTTATTAATACACCTATTTCAATTATAATTCTTTTTATACGTGAATGAATTACGAAGGTCGCTTAACTTATCGCAGAGGAAGGAAAAGTTTCTCGAAATTGTGGAAGTTACGTGAGTTCTGAGAGGCATTTTCTGTTAAATCCATTGTGGGTGAAGGTAGCGTATGTAGACGGAGTGTGTTTTCAATTCGAACGGGTTGTCAATATTTTACGAACACGATTTCCGTACTTAACCAATTAAAATTCCAAAGAATAAATTACCTAAAAATTGGATCCCCGATACATCCTCGAAGGATATTCGATGGGTCAACGCTAATAAAATCAATCGTCAAACATTATCAATACGGCGATAAACTACATTTTAAATGGGGAAAGTAACTCCGATGAGAGAGGGAGGGGGAATCATGCTAGAGAATATGTATAGTGGAAGTAACGTCATTGGAGAGCGTCTCTCTCTCTCTCTCTCTCTCTCTATCTACCACTAGTGAATAAAAAACTTTTCCATAAGTAAATATTTGTTAAAGTAAGAATTCGGAATAGTTGTATGTGCATCTTTAAAACGTTTCGGTAGTTCTATGGAACTGTAGAAACTTATATCAAATGGGAGCATATATAGAATTGTTTTTTCAATCGTACAGTAGGAGTTTTGGGTTTTCGGAAATATTATCTCTGAATGGGGATGGGAATACTGTTCTTTTCTGCGTACAGTTATTTGCTGTTCCGTTCTTTTTAAAAGAATTGTTCTTCTGTTCACCACTGTTTTCAAATGTCTCTACTTGAAATATGTAAGCCTTGTTCCTCCTCCTAGACTGGCGCCAGCAGTTTTCGCGATATACAGTCAGGGACCGAATTTTGTTAACATATCTTTGTTAGTGCGTACTTTGTATATATAGGCGTGCATATATAAAAAAATACAATTGACAGGAAGAACACGAAAGATAAAATAATATTGGAGTCTTCGTATTGTTAATCGGTTGATTGATTTTTTATGGCGCAAGGGTCAAGCCTATCCAAGCTGCGCCAAACTATCAGTAATTAAGAAAAGAAAATCCGAATATATTCGTAAATTTGAAAACGTTCTTACAAATCGAAACGTTTAAATTCTCTCTGGGTCCCAAGTGGCAACTAATAATGTCCCACATCTGAACCATCTCAAGCACAGTTTACCAAATAGATATGAGGTGCCTTGGGCAAAACAAATACGCAAACGAAAGTAATAATTTTTTTAGATTTTAATGTCATTTTTAAGTTAGCAAAATGGTCATTTAAGTCAATAAATTGAATACGTGATCCATCCCAGAGAAAGATCCGATGACAACACCCCGTAATTTTGAATCACGTTATGCAATAGGGAGTTGTCCTTTAAAAAATTATAAACACTTAAAAACGCATATCAGGATTACCACTTGGAAAGTAAAATTAGTTTGTCAGAGGAAACAGGTTAATTATTATATGACCAATCTAAACACGTTTAAAACATGAAAAATACAAGTCAAAAAATCACCTTCGCTTTTCAACACATTAGTTTTAAGGTGGGATGCTTGTTTTCAAGATGTCTTTGAAATCGTAATAGCTGACTTAATGAGAACCTTCTTCTGATCTTTTTAACTTATCGAGAGAGCATGAGACACCCGATCCGAATCTCCCTTTCACAGTGAAATATGCCCACACTTTTGAAATTTTGCTTTCCATTTTGTAAAATTGGGTTTTTAAAATAAAGTTAAAGCATTGCAAATCCTAAGAACGAGTAGAGGCGACACCACCAGAGAGAAAGCTGGGCAGCAAAATCTTGATCAGTAATATTTAAAAAAAATTTAATTTCTTTAAAACTAAAATTCATAATTATGTCATTGCCTTACAATTATAAAATTTTACAATTATTACGCTAATCTCCTCGCAAATTCATCAAATGTCGGGGCTTGGTTCAGTCGAGAACAGATTGAGAACAGTTCCTGGAGCTGTCGCGAGATCAGCTCCGCAAACAGTTCATCGAGAACAGCTCCGAGAACTGCTTTAAGAACGGAGAACAGGATCTGAACAGTTTGAGAGCAGGAATCAATTCCCGAACAGCAAGTAGTCTCAGAGCAAGGACCAGTTTATGGAAAGAGAACGGGTGAATGAATCAACAGGAAACAGTGAGTCAAGTACTGTGGGATGAACAGCTGTGTTTCGGACTTATCATAATTTAGAAAATACGAAAATTTTTAGCGAACTTAGAAAATTCGAGAAAATGGATACTACTTTCTTTGCAAAATTCCCATTTAACCCCCAAAATCGAAGTGGAAAAAATGCGAATGTTACTTTTTACAAAAAGAACGGAGAACAGGGTTTTGTGAAAGGTGGGAACAGGCTGTTCTCGTTCTTTTTGAAGAACAGGTGAAAAAGAACAGGTTGTTCTTTTTTCCCAATCTCTACGCCCAAGACTTTGCTACAACGTTGAAAATTTCTGATAACCTAAACGTATTCGGAACCAAAAGACTTTATTTTTCTGGGAACAAAGGGCCTTCGGTCCAGCTCTATGGAAAATTCACTTTCTTGAACGTGACTCAATTCGAATACGATTTCTATTCAACACCAAAAATTCCAAATAATGAACTCGGAATTTGGTCACTGACTAAACGGGAATAAACAAATTTTTTAGGTACACTGATAGGTACCATTCGAGAGCATTAGAAATGGAGAAGCAAAATTTTCAATTTCCATCTGTTTTGTGTACAGAAAATTCCTTTTATATGTATAAACATGTATGATGCAAGTGGTATGTCTTTAGATTTGTCGTTGTACAGTATTATTATATGTATCTTATACTTTTATAAATTTAAATCTTGGAACATTTCTTCCGATAGATACAATCAACACATCAATCGCAAACAGCGCATCATACTCTAAGAGGCATACAAAAGGCACGGCAAGATTTTAGCACTAAAAACACACCAACGAAATAAAAACACCCCTGGGACCGACCGAGGCGCCCTCTCGCGATTATTACTTTGATTACTACATTGAACTGCCCAATAAATTATCAATTTTTTCACTGACGTAATTGCTATTATACCTCATTTTGAAAGACGTTTCCTTGTATCACAAGAATTCAAACTTGTTTGTTTCCGTTTTAAACGGTACATATTCTCTAAACAAAAAAATTTTGATATGTCACCCTTTGTGAATTAAACAAATTTCTATATTAAATTTTTTTTTATAATCAGTGTATTCGCTATACGTTTCATTTTTCCAAAAAAGTTTCGGCAGTTCGAATAAGCTGCTGAAACGCTTAAGTAAAGTTTTTTTTTTTTTTCAAGTCATATTGGCAGATTGGGTGCAATTATGCCATCCGTTTGGGTTAATATTAATTTTTAGAGCTTTCAAAACATTTGTTGTACGAATTTCGGGGCTAAGAATGAGAATCTCGAAAGGGAATTGCATACAAATATTGCATTTTTTTGTGATTATATTTTTTTACAATTGTCTCTAATACACTTAATTATAAGGCATTTCTATGTTGTGTATAAGAGTGTAATTACCGTCAAGCTAAATTCTGAGGGCTCCAGTGTGAAGAAATAATTAAAAAAGAGTCCAAACATCTCTACTTTGCCCTTTCTGCAATTCTATATGGTTGCTCAAAAAGCGATCTCAAAGCTTGGGGTGTTCTTTTACAAAGTCGGGAAATGAGAATGATAGACAATACGCAAGGACTAAATGCACATATTATCTCGACTGGATCCTAGCATCTATCGGAGCCATGGTGAACAGAGGAAGGATGGTTACTAAAAGGTACCCATTAATTATGACGAACACCATTAACTAATCATATTGTTTTTTTTTTTCAAGATTTGAAACAGAAAAGGGTTTTGATAAAAGTATTTTCAGTTTCATAACTTTCGTAGTACAGTATTTGTAATTTGTCGCTAAATTTGTAATGAATTTTTTGAGAAGAGAAAATGATCTGCAATTAACTTTTCCGATGCAATCAGTATAAAACTGAGAAACGCTGCATAAATGCCCTGAAAAGCATACGAGAAAATGTATGCAAATAATGAAAAATCAAATAAAATATATAAATGGGAAACCCATTCCAATGGCCTGCTTGCCTCGGGTGAGCACAGTTCAGATGACTTCAGCTCGATGCAATGTTATATGTACAAGAAATTTTGAATTTGATAGACATTTGTCCTGAAATAACGGCAGCATAACAATAAATTAAAATAAAAGATGTAAATAAATTTGTGTTGTTTTGACTTTGTTTTTTAAGTTTGTTTAATTAAAAATTGTTCAATTTGATCTTGGAGGCTCACAATGGAATGGGGATGCTGATCATCCTTTCAGAACATAATTCTTCCGACAGAACAAATTTTAATTTCTGGGAACTCTAATTTGGAAGAGTTATATGGCCATTAGGAAAATCGGACCATCTAAGAATATTGTAATTCAGTCATTCAATCTCTACGATTAATATTCACATCTCAAAGTTCTCCACTCGAGTTGGAATAATGATTTCCCGACAAAACATATATATATAATCTTAAGCATGTACATTTTCTTCAAGAATTTGTATATAAATTCATTAAAATACAAATTAAAAGAAGAAAACGTTTCCGTATTATAAATTCTATCGAACGGTTAAAATCGGTTGGCCTCAATTTCTTATGTTTTCCGAGTTCCAACGTTAGAGTATTATTTTCAAATAATCTTTTATTTTATTCCAAGTATTTTTATACATATATCCTCGCATCAAATTAAAAAGCTAAATTAAAGATAAAAAAATAAAAAGCAAAATTATTCTGTTGCTAATTTCTTCCATCACTACATGGCGGGACCAGTCACTTTGAAAAATGAATTAGAAAATAAAATGTTAACCTATGCACAAAATCTCGATACTATTATATTAATATAAAATACATTCGTTTCAAACTCAATCTCTAGATGGCGGTACCAGTCATTTAACGAAAATAGAATTATAAAAAACCACACCACAACTGTTCAAACCATTTTCTAAAAATGGCACATTCGCAGAATTAATAAAACATAAGAAATAAATTCGTTCCTTAGATTATTTTCTTTTAAAATCACTAGATGGCGCTATCACTAGATGGCAGTTATTTTGTAAAAGCATTTATTAAAACCCCATACAATTATTCAAACCATTTTCTAAAAATAGAACATTCCTAGTATTAAGAAAAAATACAAGTCCAAGAGAGAAAGCAAACACACTACATTAATTCACCACTAACATCTAAGTCCCAATGATCTAGTGCAGGGATGTCAAACGGGCGGCCCCCGAGATAATTTTTTGTGGCCCACGATGCTCTGAAATAAAATGAAAACAGGACAATGTGTTACGAAGAAATAGCACTTAGGGGAGATCGAGGCAATATCGTACATACAATTTCGTCATGTTAAAATGAGTTAGAGCCCTCTGGATGGTGCTGCTACCTAATCCTGCCACAAAGTCCTGAAGAGCTTCAATCTGCTTTTGGAGGAAATAATTATATTTCTTGACAGGAAAGATGAAAAAAACGAAAATATATCGATTATAAAAGATCCTTTGTGGGTAAAAGATCTGGCATTTTTAATAGATATTACACGTCATCTGAATAATCTTAATATTACATTGTAAGGCAAAGATCAATTAATAACGAATATGTACGATGCAAATAGCAAGTTTTTTACAAAAACTGACTTTGTTTAAAAATCATCTACAAAAAACGTTTTGACGTATTTTCCTACGTGTGAGCAGTTTAAAGCACAAAATCAAAGTTGCTCATTTTCACAATATTGTGGTAAAATTGAAGAAATCAAAAACGAATTCGATAAATGTTTTAATGATTTCAAAGAGTTATAAATTTTTTTCTTTTTATTAGGCTTTTTCTTTTGAAGTTTAAAATGCTCCCACTTCGATACAACTGGAATTAATTGATTTCCAGAATGATTCGGTTTTGAAAGACAAATATCGAGAAGTAGGAATTCCCCAAATATATTCTGATTTAGGTGAAAAATACCCGGAAATTTAAAAGTTTACTGCAGAAATTTTATGCTATTTTAGGAGTACGTACTTGTGTGAGCAACTATTATTTTTGTCCATGAAATTAAATAAAACGGCCTACAGATCAAGATTAACTGATAAACATCTATCTGCCATAATGAAGATTGTCTGTTCTCAGTCTTTGAATCCAGATATTGGAAAACTCTAGTAGGAGGAAAGCGCTTTCAAGTTTTCGGTAAAAAAATTAATTTCTGTTTTATAAATACAAAACGTTTAAATAAAAGCAATCATATAGCAATATTATAAATTATTACGCTAAATTCACTTTTTTTTCATAATGTGTTTTAATTATCCTATCCATATTCCTGAATCCTCACTTCAAAATATAATTTTAAGAAAATTTGTAGATGCGATGTATCCCGCGTGAATCTTATCAGTTGCTTTAAATGGCCAGTGTTTTAATTGAGTTTGACACCCCTGGTTTAGTGGCTAGCATACATGACTTCGCATCACCCGGGTTCGAATCCAAGAAATTCCTTTTTAATTAAAAATAATATGGTTTCTAATTTCTCCGCCAGGGGCCGCTACCAGTCATTGATCACCATTGCAACATGTCATTAACATGACGTCATCTCGTTAAAAAATTGACATCATCACTCGGGATGGTCTTATCACCTCTGCCCTACCTCCCCTTATGCGTCGGAACTCTTATTTTCTATCTACTAATGTCCTTCCCAAACCTGCAACATCATAACTGGTCATCGAAGTTGGTTTCTTAAGGTTTGTCGAATTCGAATTTCACAGCTGGTTATCGCTTATATCAGACGAGGAATTAAGAAACACCTTCTGCAACTCTAATAAGTTGGTTGGGTTTCGTGTCGTATATGTGTGAATACGCATTTTTATAGAGAAGAGAAAAATGGTGAAACCGCCGAATTCTACTATTTCTGGCGGATCAATCAGATAATGAATCAATATATGGTCGTCTTCTCACGTCCTATGTATCAATCAGATCATGAATGTTCGTTTCCTGGCTGCAGACGAAAGCAGTCTGAAGGTAAAGTGTCCGCTAGTTTTAGTCATATGACAAAAAGGTTGTCATTACTCACTTTACTCTTATATTTCCTCCATATTGTCAACACTACGGTCAAGAAATATACGGGTTCAGTGCTCAATTACGATACATCCTCTTGCAGTAAGAAGGCATTGCCAGCAAAATTTTTAAAAAACATGCCTGCTCTTGCCAAATTTCAAACAAATTTATACAATTCAAACAATTAATTATCAGTTATCAACAAATAAAGTTAATAAAATGAATTACATTCAGCAATTTTTGTGTTAAAATTTTAATTAATTAAACTGGAATTAATTTACAGTTTTGTTTATTGAATTTTGTTTTGAAACCGCGTTCGTTAACAATGAAGATTTACCGATTCTTTGACCCGTTTTCAGCTGAGAATGTTTCAAATAATTGTTTTAACCACTTAACGCATTTACCCGTGTTTGACACGGGCGAAAGTTACCGGCAAATTTGCACATGCCCGTGTCTCACACGGGCGCTCTTCCGTTCTAGTAAAAATAGATAGGCTAGATTAAACTTATACCAAAGATGGCATAAACGTATTTATCATAGATGATTTACCACTTATTTATAGATGGATATTAAACTTATTTACCGTAGATGGCACCACTATGCACCATTTTTCTTGTGTAAACCAAGTGGTGCATTTTGATGATTAGCTATAAGTTTGTTAGGAATTCTTTGCTATAAAGCAGTTGTTTGGTGTGGAAAAGGTAATATATCCATTTTTATTACGTTAAATATCATAAAAGTAAACAGTTAACCATAAATTAATTTTTACTAAGTGTTTTTGTAACTTGTTTAGAAAAAGTTATCTGATAATGAGCGATTGTAACGATTTTGAATATGCCAATTTATCAGAAAGTTTCAGCGATGAAAGTGATGATCTCTTGAGTGATGGAAGTGAATCTGAAGTTAATATTTTATTATTATTAATATTTTGAAATTCAAAATAAATATGTAATCAAATCGTTTACACTTTGTATAATAATTTTTTTTATAACTTTTACCCCACCCCCCGCAACTGAAATCGCAAAACATAACTTACACTATACCTATATATATATATTCATTTTCTGTCAAAAAAAAACTCGATCATTTTTTACCAGTTTTTCCGAAAAAAACTCGTGCTTTAAGTGGTTAAAGAACGATTGCTTGATCTTTCGTCAATAAATCAGAATCATTCCGCTTACGGCTGATAAAACTACCTAACGATCTGCTTATCCGGCTGATATAGGATACAAGCGCCATCTATCGTGAGGTTTCAGAAGATATCTTTAAACAACAGTTAATCTTTAATTGGTTGAAGAATTTGCAAGTTAGAAAATACTGCACTTTCTTTTGAGAGTTTTTTAATTTCTGTACCCGTCGCTTCTGGATATAATATACCAATGTCAAGATTTTCAACTAGTTTACAATGATAGTAGCTAGAAGCGGCCTTAGGAATTCCGGAACCCCGATTCATTCCCTAAGGCAAAACTAAACGGTAGAATTGTAATGGAATACCATAACCCTCTCAATGAGAGGCATTTTCGGTCAAGCTGTCAAAATTTCTGTTATTTCTGTACAAGTCGTTTTGGATATAAAATACCGATGGCAAGAATGTTTTCGAACCATTTATTTATAATGACTGCAACCGATATCCTTAAATACGAGAGAATTTTGGTTTGAATTCATCTCTACCACTAGTAAATAAAAAATGTTTCTATAAGTAAATATTTGAAAGTACAAATTAAATATCTTAGGATAATGTCGCAATTATTCCATTAATAACGTTTCGGTAGTTCCGTGGAACTGTTGAAACATACAAACGTCAACAAGAAGTATGTGGTGAGCCAAGGTTTCTAGAAAGGGAATAGGTTTGCTCCCATAATGCGAAACTCGTTCTGAGCGGAGAAATGATCGTGACGTACTGGCGGGAAAGTCAGACCCTGGCGCCTAGACGTTTCGCACACAACTGAATCGGATTTCGCCTTTAATTATTAAATTCTCATAAGACGAATCCGACCCACACAAAACGACGATTTTTCCTTTATTCAATAGCTGATAATATGAAGTATTTACACAAGGAGCCTCATGAATGAAATGAATACCATTTTTGAGAAAAACGTGACTGAAAAATGTGAAAAACAGATATCTCCAAGATCATTAACCACTCCCCCTGCTGTTTCGTTGGCTTTGTAGATTGGACTCTAGGACCCCCAGTTTCACGGTTTTACTAGATATCTATCCTCAAGGAATTTGCTTAGTGAAAGGGGATCGTAGATCATTCAATAGTGCAAATTGAGAAAATTTTTTGTCTTTTTTTTCGCTTAAACATTTCCATTGCGGGGTTCACGTTTTTCTTGGGTGGAAGGCGATTTTGACCGCTTGTTTGGAGTAGAAGAAATAATGCTCAGTTTCCAAACATGAGAAAAAAATCCTACTGATTGCTTAAATTTAATCTTGTATCGATACTTTAATAAAACATTTTCGTAGATAATTCATCCTACAAAAAAAGTTATTTCAGATTTTTTTTTCTTCGAATTTTCAAAATGAACGAGCCACATTTTGAAAATAATGAATGTAAAAAAATGCAAGCATACTTTTAAAAATTAAATCATTCAAAATGACTTCATAATTTTTTTTTCTAATCTATAGTAGTCATTTAGCAAGTTAAATCAGTTTTTTCAATTGAAATTAATGTATTGAAAAAGAAATCACTTCATTACTTTGGGGCCATCGTGGCTCAGTGGGTATGCCCACTGCGCTAGCAACCTTCGAGGTATAGGCGAGGTTTGATTCCTGTCAGGTGCATTCCTCCTTGGGTGTATTTCTCTCTCTTCTGCGTTAATAAAGCTTTCATTGTGGGTCTGTCTATTACTTGATATTGTATGTCGTGTCTGGCGCATCATGGCCAAATATGGCCTTTGCTCCATAAAACCCCAAAACCAACCACTTCCTCTTACTTACATTATTCCTTTCATCAATCAGTTCATACAAATATTTACTTTTGTAAATTTCCTGCACAAGGTACATACAGATTTATCATAATTGGTATAACTTTTCAGTTTTGTTTCCATTGCATTTATTATTTCGTGCTGCTTTAGTTTACGGGTAGAGGAAGCACAGACATCAATAAATGACGTTTTATAGTATAGGTTAACTAAACTTACCGGGACTGGGGATTTCAAGCAAATGCACTCAATCTTTAAGCACTACTCAATGTGGAATAATCTCTAAAAACTTAACTTATAGCTCAAGCTCTGGAAAAATTACATAATTCCTTGTGAGTTTGAGTAGCCAAGAACTAAAGTAGTGTCGGCGAATGAAGGATCGCAGCCGCATCGGAATAATCCCTTAAGGAAAGATCGAAAGACAACCGCTCCTAATTTTGAACCACGGTCAGATGACGAGATCAACACCTGAACTGACCCCATACTCTGAAATGTCCCATCCACACCAACGTGAGGACTTTGAGGCCACGACAGATTTAACGTGCACCAGCCACCACGTACACGATGGTCTTTGGTTGGACCTAGTTTCAAACGCTCAACCTTCAGGTTGCTAATTCGTTACTCTTCCAACCGGGCTCCCGCAGCACTTTCATCAATTTGTGACGGAAGATATCAGTAATTATTCTGACATGGATTTTATTGACCGAAAAATGTATAAAATGAGTTATACCAAGACTTAAAATGTGACCGATTTCCTTTCGTTTAGCAAAATGTTTTCTATTTCAGACAAACAATTGTAAATTATGTTTTTTCGCTCAGTCACACTCATACCGCAGCGCATGGATATTTGTGATTGTCCCTGTTAGGAATGACAGCGACTGCCCAATGAGTACTCCCTCACACCGCCAGTCACCCTTAGCAGTGTCGAAGATAGAAGAGGTCAGTGGTCAGGCTCAAAAGGACATTTGGTGACACTCTACAAATTCACGTGCATGCAAATAACGTAAGGGGCCGACTTTAACATTTGCAAAGACATCCCGAATTGTGATACCTTAAACAGACATTCTTGTACTTTAAATTAATCAAAGTAAGTAGTTTCAGGAATTTCGTATTAATATAACAAAAATTATTCAATGTTAAATACGTTGTATCTTTCAGGGATAATCGCCACATTGAAGTCCGTAATTTGTAGATCGAGAATTTTTGACTGAGAGCTGTTCTCGATATAATCTTTGTCAAATGCCATGTTATCGAACAGTTAGGAAATGTCGTAATTAAATGACAGCTTTGGCCACCTTTAAAACTATAGCGCATGTTTTCTACCTTTTCTGACAGTTGAAAGCTAAAATTAATTCATTAAATTTTTACTCTTTCCTTTCTTATCCAAAAAAGTTGAGAAAATGAGTTTCATACATCAATTCAATCTCACACTTAAATAGAAGGAGTTTCATGTCTTGTGAACATGCTTTCGCCGATCTCCACAATGAAATCGACGCCGACGCTGTTTCGTATTAATTGCTGGCATGCGGTTAATACGAAAGTACCCTACATTGTTATGCTTCTTTCGTAGGATAGAAAATTTAAAGAAACCATTCAATGTGGAAAACCCTATTCAAATTCACATGCAATTAAGGGGCCATTTTCAAAATTTTGCATCAACAACAAAATTTCCAGACAACACCGGATGCCTTGAAGATCTAGATTGTCTAGACTTCTAGATTGGCAAATTTATCTTTTTATGAAGCTCCATGAATTTTCTTTCGATCTATCAAGAGATATTCCAAGTTAAATATGTTGCCCTTTACAGGCAATTTGTAAGTTGACATTACTTGTAATTGATTAGAACTGTGATTTACAGTTTGACTGAAAGACACCAAAAAGAGCTTTTAAAAAATAGTGACTTATTCTTGACGTGATACTTTTAATGTACCAAGTTATCGAACAGTTTGCAACTTATAATATAGCCGTTTCACTGATATGTAACGACTAACACCGCGTTCTAACTGACTGAAACACTGACAAAAGGGTAAACCTAACGAATTTTCGTCACCTGACCTCAATTTCAACAGTCCTGAAGTTGCAATTGGGAACGATTAGTTTTTTTTAGTTTCATCGCAAACTCCTTATTTTCTTTCGCAGTGCAATTAATCTGGACTATAACAAAAATGAGTGTGTTATGATGACTCTGAGTTTGGGGTTTACGAACGCGCCCAGTGTTCCATGAGTCTAGACACGAGAGTGCGTGATGGCGAGTGTTTTTTTCCATATTTGACGTCTTTTGTGCGGATCGGATCAGTGATGATTATTTCGTAGCGATAACAGAAATTAGGAGGTGGTAGGTAGGTCTCCAAAATTCAATGGGGAAGGTGGAAATCAGCCAGTCCTTTTTCATGAAATAAAATGTAGCTAATTGCCCGATGTGGTGCACAGGTGCGAAGCGGTAATTTCCCTACCTTCATAAAATATTATAATGGAAATCATAAATGTCGATACAAAAAGTTTCCGAACACGTTGTTACTTTGAAACGTTTGTAAAAGTTAGGTTTTCTTTTCCATGACCAGACAATTTAAATTTAATGTTTCACCGCTAAATCTCAACATGTGCTTGTGTGTGCTGCATTTCAACATTATGTTTCGGCGGTTCGATGAACTACCGAAACGTTTCTAAGTAATCAAGTCGGAAAATAGCATCGAAAGAAAATTCAAACATTTATTTATAAAAAATATTATTATTTAGCAGTGGTAGATAAAATATTATAATGGAAATCATAATATTTTATCTACCACTGCTAAATAATATGATAAGTATATTCCGTATGAACGAAGAAACAAGCTACTCAATTGAATGCAGTTGTAAAATGGGAATATGTGGCATTTTTCCGAAAAATGATTTTATTCGCGGAAGCATACCTTTAAACCAAGAACCACGTATTGCGTATAAAGAGGATTCCATGAAGTAAGCTAAATGGGAAAAAGGGACGGTCTAATATCTGAAACTTTGTAAAAAGGTGATATGTGCTGCACATGCCACCTTTTTACAACTTCTGGTTGGCAGAGACATCTGTGAGCAGACGAACAGTAATGTAGTCTGCCAACAGAGCCCTCTACACATCTTTCAATGTAACAACTTGTACTTTTTGATTGTTTGGGTTGAAAGAGTTAGGTTAAAAGTGTTGTGCTTTTGAAAGTTTTTGTAAAATGGAATCAGATTTTTCTGAAGGCAATGTGATTGATGGACGTGTCAGAAAGAGAAAAATAATCCAGAACTGTACCGAAGAAATGTTATAAAGAAAGCAAGGACTAAAGGAACAAGCTACGTTAACCATGCTGGTAAGTAAATATTTTTTTCAATAAGTATCAATCGAACACGTTTATGCTTATTGTGAAATCTAAATGGGCTGATTTTTCAGTGTAGGTAATGCTGTAGCTGCCAGATCGACAGGCCCTGACTGTGCGTGCAAACTGGCTTGTTTCTCCAAGCTCGCGGAGGAAGATTTTTCAAAAATAACAATCGATTTTAACGAATTGCCTAATTAAGATACACAAGTTTTATTTTTAACTTCACTTATATTAAAAAGAGATGTTACTCGTAGAAGGAGGAGTGATACAGGCACGTCTACAGTCGGATCTATGCAATTTTAAGACTTAAAGAATAGTTGAGCGACTGTGCAACCTGATAGCTTTAGAAAAATGTCAAAGAGAAATGAGGGGAAAGAAAACAGGTTACAATGCCATTAACCCCGCCACATCACGAGAAATTCATGATTTTATGGCACCGCTTGAAACGAAAGTGTCCCTTTACAAGGGGAAAGAAAAAGTACGTAGATGCTCGTCTTAGTATCAAAATACTATATGAAAAATTGAAGGTGGGCAATCCTAATGCAAAAGTGGGATATGACTACTACTTTCGTCTGTATTTCAATGAAAACTAACTATTCCTTTGGAAGACCTCAAGTTGATGTATGCGTTACATGCGAGGAATTTGAGCAAAAACTGAAGAATAGGCCACTTTGTGACACAGTACGAAGAGCTACGGCAGCAGAGCTGCTGGTTTACAAGCGTCGGGCTAAAACATTTTACGTTGAAAAAAAAGTCTCGCTGCGCATGAAGGAAGATGCTGATATTAAAAAGAAAAATTTGGCAATTTGTTATGACTACATGCAAAACTTGCCACTCCCAAACATACCGGTACAAGAAATATTTTATTTACGCCAGCTATGGGTTAATACGTTTGGGATACATAACCTGGCTACAAGGAAAGCTGACGTGCACGTGTATCATAAAGGCATAGCAAAAAAGAGTCCAAACGAAGTCTGCAGTCTGTTACTAAGTTACATTAGAGATGGTACAAAGAGTGATTTCACAGTAACAATTCTAAGTATGACTGCTACTGAAGAATATCTGTGATTCTAAACTTACTGAATCTGATTGGTTGCTTGTAAAGTATCTCTTAGCCACTCGTAGCAACGGAATGCTCGTATTGATGTTTTAAAAATCCTTTAGTAGATCATTTAGTAAACGTAATGCACAGCTGAGTTAGTAGCGTCGCAGCTTACAACGCCAAGGAACCCAGTTCAAACCTAGGTTTTTCTTTTCATCCAGAACAAATGAAATATCGTTTAATTTTTTTAAATTTAATCAAACACAATACCACTCAATAAAACTACAATTTAAATTGAATAAAACATTTTCCGCCGATGAGACGTTTTTTATATTAAGCCCGTTATTTCTTTCTCTAAAGATACTTTTTCCCTCAACAAACTATTACAGCCATTTTTTCTCTTCCTGACAGTGATGGATCGTCATTTTGAGCTATTATGCGCAGGTAAGTTAGAAGCCCCTTGCTCATAACTGGTTTTTGCAGATTAAAATATATCGATATTTTTATTCCATATAAAGTAAATTAAATTTCATAATTAATCAAACATTAAAATCAAGTGATATGCATTAGAATGCTTGATGAATTTGCTTCTAATTAAATGTAAATTATTGAATTTTAATTATTAAATAATTTGCATACCTATATTTTTCTCTTAAGAACATTTAAATTAATTACTCTTATCTAAAATATTGGTTAGTTGAAGAAAATTTTACACTGTATGCGTAAAGACAATAATTTCCTTACATTTGATAATCTGGAGGTACTGAAATATTCACACACACAAGGAGTAACTGTTTCAAAACATTAAAATAATTTCTCTAAATCTCTGGTAGCATCCGAATCCATTTGTGTTTATAATACTCAAATCTAAAGTTAACTATTTTCTTTTGACAAAGCTAGTATTGCTTTCTATAACTTTTATAAATTCATGTGCATAAAATTTGTATAAGGGATTGTCTTCATATTAAATTGCATACAAACTCAATTTTTGTGTAAAATTTAGAATTTATATCAAAATTTAGCCTCGAATGCCATATTTCAAGTCATTTAACCCAGTCGTTTCTGAATTATGAGTATTAAAATGTGGAGTTCCCTAATAACAAAAAGAACAATATATTTCTCTCTTTTTTCCAGTCACAGATTTGGAAAGGACTCAACTTATAACATAGATAGAAATATTTAAGGATATACTTTTCTCGCTGTTGTGCTGAGAGCTCATTAGTACCGATTGAAATGGAAAAGGGTACTCTTATAAACAGGAGGGTAGATTTAAAAATTTTATTTCATGAACAAAAATGCCAGTTATTTACGCTATGACACTGTACATTTTTTAAATTTAATATAAATTTTTGTAGAAGAGGGGTTAGCAAAGTTAATCACATGATGGAGTAAATAAAACAGCACAACAAATGCCATGCATAAGCAAAGTTTTCAAATCTGGTTTTCGAACGGCTTCGATTAGTTTGATTTTAACCTATAACCGGTGGCGTGAAATGTTTTGGACCTAGGTAAATAATGTTGCCGAGATCCCACTAACATCATATTACAAATTTTGTATAAAATTAATAAAAAATGAGAAAATTTTCAGAATTCTTTTGTATTATATATCATATATGAATAAAATACATAGAATTTCTTGAAGTTTTTTTTATATAAAGTAATTAATTGGTTAAAGACTTGTTTTTGAGAAAAATCTTGTGACCAATAGAAAATAAAATATCAGGAAATTGCAACAAAATTCATGAAAAATTCCTCTTCTAATTAATATTTAGCTTGCTAAAAACACTTATTTGTGAAACAAATTTTATTTCTGTTTATAGTAAACAAATGAGAGAAGCCATGGAAATATACATAAATTGAAATCAAATATGCCTATTTTTCCAATTTTCTCTGAGCATTGATAAATATTTCAAAGTGATTCTAAGCTCACACACACAAAGGGTTTATACATAACATTCAAGAAAACTAAGCTTTTCTCTATGAACAGCATAGAATAAGTGTAATAACATTCCCCAGAACATGCCAATTCAGTGAAGTTTTGAGCTTGCCATAAAAAATTCATCATTACAATCATCATAATCATTAAAATAGCTTTCAGCTTCAATTCATAGTCTATTTAACATACTCAACTATCAGATGGGCGAATTAATTTCAATACCATAAATACAGAATAGTTATGCTAACAGTGTAAAGAATTCCATGAATAAAACTTCCCAATTAAATTTAAATAAAAATTAACCAACATATTACACAAAACAAACTGAAAATATTAAAATTCCCAGTTATAAAGATTTCTGTGCAAAATGGAATGCTTTTGTGATAATCAAGATAACTTTATCATTGTGACCATGTGTCTTTATGTAAATTTCAGAAGCCAAATGTCGGTTATCTACTGTATATTATTATATTTTTGTCATAAATAAAGGCGTGTTTTTTTCCTTATGATGAGTGTTTGCAATTTTTTACTCTAAAAGTACAAATTAAAAGCCGCACATTCATAAAAATGCGATATAGTATGTGTATGAACTCAGTATGAAATGGAGATATTAAAGGCAGGAGTATGTGATTACATGTTTTTCAGTAGTAGGACAGCATTCAAAATCTATATTTTGATTAAAAAAAGGTGTTAAATACTTACAAAAAATTAAAATAAAGGGAAAATTACTAAAATATTCTATAAAAATTATATTTAAATTACCTAATGCTCAAACTCTTGATAATTATTTATTTCGTATTATTATAGAAATTCCGAACCTTATTTCTTATGAATAGGGAATATCTTGTGGCATAGGAAAGTATATTTTATCTAAAAATTATCCACAGCTCTTACAACCATAAATGGTCTCGTTTACTCTTGTTTTCTTCCTGACATTCTTTTCCGTCCTTCAGATTTAACAGAGAATCAATTTTATAATAGAAACAATAAATTATACGCTTTAAAAATCAAACATTCAGTCATACTTTTTCGAACGAACTTTAAAGAAGGCAGAAACTCTTAAGATGATGAAGGAATGCACAGTAAAAATTACATATTCAAGAATTAAATGACAAAACGCAGCTCCTGATTCAGAGTGTAAAAGGGGCAAGTGAGATAGCAAATTTCTCATAAGGGCTCTCTTAAATAATTATGTTACCATGGAAAGCATATTTTGTTCATATGAAAAATAACGAATTTTTAAAATTATTATGATTGCATTTCAATCACGTTACTTCCACACACTTTTAAAACTCTTTCTCTTCCCTTTGTTAATACCCATAATTTATCTTTGAATTCTAAAGCATGGCTGCATGTAGGTAAAAATGAAGAGAGTGAAATTGTCTTACAGAATAAATGAAATTTCTCAGTGTAAAAAAATCAGCATGCAGTCATGTTCTTATTCTATTCACTAGCGAAATCAATTAATCATCTTCTGGCCCCCTGATTTAGATTCATTCAATGCATAAAGTCTTTCAGAAGCACCTACTTTTACACACATTATTCATTGTTTTAGAATTAAAAACAATTTACAAGAGGTTGAAAAGAAACTTTTTATGTTTAACAAAACAAAAAAAATAGAAAACAAAATTTCTAGCTCATGTGTTCTTCTTTATAGAAATACAACTTAATAAATAATCAGAAAAAGTTGAAGAACAATAATTAATTTGTCATTTAAAATAGCGAATTTTAAATGACAAATTCTTTCTTCTGAACTTTCCTTTAAACTGTTGAGCTTATTTATTTATCCAAATGCGCGGCAACCTGGTGTGTCATAAAGCCTCCTTTAGCATCCGGTTGAAAATCCTAATCCTCTAAAGAAACACGAATCCGTCACAGAGCCCCACCCCAGGGCCCACACTCCATCGAGGGAATCACCGATAAACCAGCTGTCACCCCTACCAAATCACCGATACTGAGTCACAGTTTTCACTGATACCGAATCACAGATCCCGGTCGCAGTCGCAGTAACAGTATTGATATCAGCCAAGGGAATCAACTTAGGTATCAGCTAAGCAATATCAGCTCAATCACTGCTACGGAATCACCGATACTCTCAATCACTGTTTCTAAATCACTGCTACGGAATCACCGATACTCTCAATCACTGTTTCTAAATCACTGCTACGGAATCACCGATACTCTCAATCACTGTTTCTAAATCACTGCTACGGAATCACCGATACTCTCAATCACTGTTTCTAAATCACTGCTACCAAATAACTTTTAGTTTGATATTCCAGTAATAGGTAAGAAGTGTGATTCAAAAGTATCTGTGATTGAGTAGCAGTTCTGTGATTCGCTTAACATCCCTAAGTTACATCAACCGGAATAAAACCAATGAACATGCAAATCTGCTTCTTTTCTTCTCACGGATGTAGTGGACAAAACAAAAATCATTCTCTGCTACGAATGTGTATGGCCTTATTTGAACTACAATTGTTTGAAAAAAGTTCTTTTCCCCTATTAGGGGTCACTCCTCCCTCCCCTGCGACCGGGACTTGGGACAGTGAACGTCTAATTCGAAAAGCTGATCGGATCTACTCACCTGACGAATATGAGGAGCTCAGGAGAAAATCAAGTAATACCGGAAGATTTAATGTTATAAAGGTTACTACCGAAGATGTAAAGGTAACTACCGAAGTTGTAAAGAAGTTTAAAAAGTGGTGGCCCTCATTTTATAAGACATGTATTTCTGATGAAAGTTATGGCAGGCATGTAAGAAAAGAGCACAAAATAGCCTTCAAGATATCTTCTGTCTGCCTCATTATCATGAACGAGCCAAATAAAGTTACAGCATCGACCTATATTCATGGTTCAATTAAGAACACTTTCACGCCGAGGTAACCAAACGTTCTTCTCACTGGATTGCAGGACCAACCAGCATACAGGGCAGGAAAGGTCCCAATCAATGAAAAGAAAATAGCTGGTGTTGGAAAATGCCTCCAGTACATCCCGGAGCAACACATGATCTCGTCTCGTGATCACATGAACTCGTCTATACTGCAGCGGCCAACCACCAGTGCAGAAGTCAGCGATAGTGAGGCTGATGATTAATTTTTATTTTTCCCATTTGTCACACATTTCTAACTTTTTCATAACAAAAAATTTGCTTTTATTATGTCATAAAAGTATTTTTGAAGTTTTATAATTAAAAATAAATAATTTTGTTCATAATATTACGCTTTCTGTCCTTTTCCCAGTAATTACAGTGTAACACTGGATAAAATGTGTAAAAAGGGGATATGTGCGAATTTTGTGGGGGCTCTGGCAGTAACAAAACTCATGAATTACACTTGGATTATAAGTGGTTATATTATATCAATTACATTTGTTCTTTAGTTTATGAACATCGCGATTAAAGTTTTACAGGAGAGATTAAAGGTACACCTTTTAATCTCTCCTATAAAATTTGAGTTTTGTAACATATCCCCTTTTTACATCTGCCGATTCAATTGTTCAAATACTATGCAGATCGAAGTTATAAAATTTAGTTTAACATCGTTTTGGTAATGTATGGCATTGGAAATTTGACTGATGGAAATCTTGTTCCCAAAACTAGCCATGTTATGTCGTCTTCCGAGTAAGTACATTGAAACACATTTGACAACAGATGCACTAACGCCACCTACATTTAATGCTGGACTAAAAAAGCGTAGCATTTACAACGAAGACTATTTGTAAGTCTTACCGAAATCCATAAATCACAATAATAATGAAAGTATCACATGATGACGCCTCATGGTTCAATCACTTGAATGCAACTTTCGATTACATTATTATATCAATTTATTTTCAGAAACTGGCATGATTTTTATCGTGTGCTTATGAGAGAATTTATGTTTTCGTTGTAAATTTTACGAAATGCAACTGTAATTCTTATTTTGTCTAAAAATTTATGTAGAACCGAGAAAGTCAAATTGAATGTAGAATATATTGATTCAGGAATAAGTTTTTTTTGCTCATAGTTTTGAATGGATTTATTATTTCTTGGCAATTGACAATTTTTTATAGAAAAACAAAACTGCTTTCTACTTTAACTGTGTTAGAGGTTGATAATTATTTAAACAGCAATTTCTTAATATCAATATTAACAGTTTGTTTTGTGTTAGTAACTGACACACTAACAGTTAGAAACTAATTTTGGTACTTTTCGGTTAACGGCGTGACAAATGTTGGCGCGAAATTGGATTAGAGATAAAAATGATAGGAATGGCACCCCTAGCGATATACACAGCACCATGAAAAAAATGACTAATTTACAAATAACAAGAATACAAAATGGATTTTATCACAATTTCAGATTACACAGGAGGCATTAAGCTTCTGATGTTCTTTCACTTCGAAGAAAACCTTTTCCCCGTTAACCCCGAAATGTCGTCACATTTGGCGCTTTGGTAAATCATTTACCGAAAAGAAGCCCATCTTTTAATGGTTAATGTTAAGTATTAGAATTTGAAAAAGTGGTAACCGAGTGATGGGCTTGCCTACCGCTCATTACAACGCCTTCTCCAACCACACCAACCTCCTTGACACCCAAGACTTTGCTACATCGTTGAAAGTTTCTGATAACCTAAACGTATTCGGAACACAAGGACTTTGTTATCTGGAAACAGGGCCTTCGGCCCAGGAGCTCCATGGAAAATTCACTCTCTGAAACGTCTACGGAATTTTGGAAGTGCTGCATCTCTTGGGAAATATTCTATTGGAGGTGCGTTTTAAACGACGTCAATGGAAAACGTACATTGAAATTTCTTTTTTACTGCACAAGTTGCTTTTACTACTATAACTTGAATGAGTCTTTGTTTGGAGGGTTTTATGACTTAAGGGCCATATTTACCAAGCTGTGCCGAACATAAGACAACGTGAAATAAAAGAATTTCGTGAACGGAAAAACTTGAATTTGAAAGTCAAAATCAGCCACAGTAGTGTTTCAGGCAATATTACAGCGTGCATCATATGTGGAAGATAGGACGTCACCGAACAAATTTTGGTTGTTAAATTACTTTCCTTTTCTTCTAGAATAAGTAAGTGGAATTAGAGTGATATACTATACGAATTCCATGAATAAAGTAAGCTAAATTACGTATTTTACTCTCTCGACTAGTTTGTACATGTTGATGTATGTTTCTGCAGTTTATTTAAACCGCAAAAGCGTATTTGGTTCTTTCTAACAAGAGTCTAAGAATGAAAAATTCAAATAGTTACTTAAGAAAAAAAAATTTTTTTTTCTAGTGGTGGATAGATATAGAGTCAGTCACATTGTTATGATCACCCCTACCTCAGACGTCAACAGCGCACAGACAATGAAACGAGGCAGGTGGCGCTAGCCGGCGTGGTGGGTATAAAAGTTAGAAACGTAGGCTATCTTGGAACATATCCTTCGTTGCTGTGATGGGTAAAACGCGCGATTTATCTGACTTGCAAAAGGGGATGATCATTAGCTTTCGCGCCAAGAGCGGCAGTATTTCGGAAACTGCACAGTTTGTGAATTTTTCGCGTACTGCTGTGGTGAAAGTGTACCGTGACTGGAGTAATGGCACCATTGAAAATAAACGGCGTGGAAACTGAGGTGCACCACGTGCCATTGATGTGAGAGGTGAACGTCGGTTACGGCGATGTGTGAGGACTGACCGACATGCTACAGTTGAGTAACTAACGTGTAAAACTAACCAGGGGACTTCCAGACGTGTGTCTAAGACGACAGTACAACGAACTCTATTACGTATGGGGCTCCGAAGCAGATGGATGGTCACAGCACCCATGCTGACGAAGCTGCATCGGCTAAAACGACTTCAATTTGCGCGGCAATACCAGAACTAGACTGCTACTGATTGCAAAGGGTTGCCTTCTCAGACGAGTCACGTTTTCTGCTCTATCGAACGGATGGACGTTCATGTATCCTACGAGAAACGTCCGAGAACAAACACCCTTCAACCATTGCTGAAAGAACACAATATGGTGGTGGCAGTGTTATGGTGTGGGGAATGTTTTCATGGCATTGCCTGGGTTCTTTTGTACCTGTGGAAGGTACACTCAACGGATTGGGTTATGTATCCATTGTTGCCGATCATGTACATGTTAAATGTTTTTCCTCAGAAGGATGGGATCTTTCAGCAGGACAATGTCACGTGCCATACGTCCAGAATTGTCCTCCATTGGTTGGAGGAGCACGACGAAGACTTCCAAGTGCTCCACTGGCTCCCAAATTCACCAGATCTGAACCCAATCGAGCATCTCTGGGATCATCTCGATCGCCATGTTCGCAGTATGGACACTCCACCATGCACAGTGCCGCTGCTGTCGGACCTACTGCAGTCTGCATGGCTCCAGATACCTGTAGCAACCTTCCGCAATCTTATTGACTCACTCCCACGCCGTCTAGCTGCTGTCCGTGCTGCAAAAGGCGGTTATTCTGGATATTAACAGGTGGTCATAATAATGTGACTCAACCCTGTATAAAGGGTTCCTAGTCTTAACAAATATATCCAAGAAGCGCTACATAATCCAGGCCTTGTGAAAACAAAAAGAAACACATCTTTGAGAATAACCAAAGTGCGACGTTTTAACTAGCTGGGTTAGCATATATTACCTTATTTATCCTATTTGAAAATCTATCATACTTAAAAGCGCCATCTCTCAGGAATGCTTTACATTTCTTTTTAGGACAAATTGTTCTCATCCCAGCATATCCTTTTCGTCCAAACCAAAGTTTTTATGAATGTTTGAAATGTCTGCGGAATTTCAGAAATGCTGCACCTACTTGAATGGCGGGAAATATTCTTATGAGGAACTTTCTAAACACATAAATGGAGAACGTCGAAATTTTCTTGATATACTGCACTAATTATTCTTACTACTATAAGATGAGTAGAAAGTCGAAATCAGTCACAGGAATGATGTTTTATGAAACATTACAAAGGGCATTCTATATTTTAAAGAGAATGTTCTTGAATAGGTCATTACTTCCCAATTATTCTTTTTTGCTAACAAATTTACTAAAGTGAGGTTCATAACTCATACGAAACGAAAAGGAAACGATCATGTGTGTTTAAAGGTGTTTCTCTGATCATGCATGTTCAAGTTGACACGTGTTTCGTCAGCTCAGAGAACACAAGTTTTTGAAATCTTAATGGATATGCGAATTGGTTTTCTTTTCAAATATTAACTTATAGAAAAATTTGTTATTGACAATTATAGTCGATAAGTTGGGGTTTACGAACGCGCACTGTCTTTCATGGCACTAGGCAAGCGAGTAAGTGATGGTGAGAGTTGTAGTTTCTATATTTGATGTTGGCGAGGATTACGGTTATGAGTTTATTATTCGGTAGCGATGGTTACGAGTTGGTGAAGGAATAATCGCCTTTTGCGATCGCCCTACACTTTTCTGGGTATGGTAACTAAGCACACACTTGAAGAAGTTAATCTACTTTATGGAATCAAGAGGTATGTTCCGGATGCGGAACTTCGACGGGTTATTGTTTTCCAATGAGAGCGTAAACTTTGTGGGGGACATATATTGCTACCAGAAGACACGTGATATAGCAAATCAGGGTGCCCAAACGTATTAAACAAAGGACCACATTAGAACTCCATTCGTGTCTTGCATCGAAAGAGAGACATCGACACAAGGAATTTCAGTACAAAATTGTACTGAAATTCCTTACAAATTTCAAAAACTCATAAAAATTGCAAGACCAAATTTTCAAATGTGGTTTGCCTGATAGGATTGCTCTGAGCGGATATTTCTATCATCGGTAGGTAGTTGAATTTACTAAGCACGATAGCAACACAACGAGCTATTGACGACGGATTAGGATCAATCCAGATGGGAAAGATCCAAGGAAACCTTGTAATTTTATACCACTGTCAGATGATTAGGTCAAAATAGAAACTGGCACCCCACTTTCCACTTCCATACCATGCCAACTTCTCAATACGGATGAAGTCTATTTAAATTTTCATCTGCAAGGAGAACTGTACCGCACGTATCATGTCCTTAGTCATGCAAAGTAGAAAGAAAATGTAGAATAAACAAGATACTTGACGTGCAAAAATCGTCTGCGGGCATTTTAACGAACAATTAATCATTTAAGGAATTTTTCAGTTGAAATCTTCATTTAATTTAAATTTTATCTCTTAAGCTTTATTCGAATTGCCATATTCTGGACGACGTGAAAAAGTCTTTGAGAGAAGGGACAAGTTATCGTTTGATTCAAGTACCTTATCTTAATTTCTCCTCGTGGCTATCCTATTACACAGCGCCCTCTATCAATATTTTTTTAGTTTTTCATCCTAGCCTCCCTATCCTATCAATTTTTTTATTTTGCCAAACCGCACTCTTGCGATTTTTATAAATGCTTTAAATGTGTACGAAAGTTTGGAAATGCTGCATCTTTATAATGGCGGGAAATATTCTAATGAGGGACGTTTTTAACGATCAGTGGAAAACGAAAGTTGAAAGTTCTTCAACTACTGCACAAGTTGTTTTCACTACCATAAGTTGAATGAAGTCGAAATCAGCCACAAAATGTTTCATGAAATGTTACAACATGCATCATGTGTGGTAAAATTGAACATTGCCTAACAAATATTTGTTGTAATATTACATTCCTTTCTCTGCGATAAGTTAGTGAAAAGAAAGTCTTACACAAAACCAATTCGATGATTAAGGTAACTTTAATATCGTAAATTGATCTATGGACCTGTTTGTAATTGAGCTATAGGTTTGAATGTGTTTCTGCAATTCATTGGAACCAGAAAAATGTTTTGAAAGCCGAAATGATACCTACTACTGAAAGAAAATGTAAATATTTACTTAGAAATTTTTTTTTTCAATAGTAATGGATAAAAATATATTTAGACAGTTTAGAATGACTGTATTCTTGGGTAGCATTCACAGTTAAATCATCAATTCTCCCAACTTGTTGTAATTGTGCTTTAAGTTTGTGTTTCTGCAGTTCTATGGAACCACAAAAACGTTTTGAAACTGAAGAAAACACAAAAAACTTCTGACATAGCTACGGAAAAAATTTAGAGAGTCAATCGGAAGCAGTTATCAAGATTCATTCCGTATGGGAGCACCTCGGTTAGTCGATCACTTTCCCGCTGTTTTAGATTAATTCGGTATTTCAATTCATTTCTTTTACTTCGTTTCGTCGTGCAATTAATATAGAATAATAAAAAAAAATGATAGTGTTTTATGACGAATCTGAAGTTGAAATTGCATGAACGCGCCCAGTGTCTCATGACGCACGGTAAGGGTAGGTAGTTAATTAACGTCACACTCTAGCTACTCATCGGGGTATTGGAGAGGATCCGGGATCAATCCTGCCGGGAAAGATCCAACAACGACTCGTAATTTTGAACCAAGGTCAACGGAACAACACCTTAGCTGCCATCCCACACTCCAATCTTCCACACCACGCCAGCGCGAGTACATTTGAGGCCAAGACAGATTTAACGTGCACCAGTTCCTGTATGCACGACGGTCTTTGACTGTACCGAGACTATATACTGGAGTGCGATGTTGAGAGTTATAGTTTCCATATTTTACTGCATTGTTTATTTTTTTACAAAATGTTTTTAGAACAATGATCAAAGTAATAGCCCTACATATGATATATTTAATGAAAATGGATGTAATATCTTTTCAGGTTGAGGTTTCTAAGCTAGGTATTAATACATTCATATCATTTCAACAGCTTCGTAAAATTACGTTACTTTCTAAAAATACGCCCACTATTTTCAGGACCTTTAGTTAAAATAAACTTTCTGTCTTCATAGGATTGCCAGTGTACACTTTTCCAAGTTTGTCCTTCCAGGCCACGTAAAAACGAAAAAAATCAAAACAACCTGAGGGTATAGATGAAATTACGACGATTTAACTTGGACTAACATACAATACCTTAGATTTTTCATTTTGATTTCTTTACACGACAGCGCCCTCTATTAGTTATATATTGCACTTTTTTAACTGAGAAAAGTTGCTAGACATTTCATTCTATTGTGTTCCACTATTCCAAACCTTTTAAAAGTAATACAAATAGGAAAACTAAATTTTTTTCATGATAGGATTTATTAGAGGTTTTTTGACGACAGAAAAATATTAGTTCAAATTTTCGCCTACAGGGAGATTCGTATGACAATGATCATATCTTTAACCATGCAAATTAGAAAGCAAAGGTAAAATTAACGAGCAACAAAAGATATTTGGTCTGTGCAAAATTGTCATTTAACATAACAGTACGCTTACAATTTTCAGGACTTGAGAAAAATACAGATTATCCCTTCATATGGTTAACAATTTCACTTTTCCAAATTAAGACTTTCCAGGCCATGAAGACTCACATCTTTAAGGGTAACTATGGAAGTTCGTCGATTTAACAAGCTTGTTTAACGCACGTTATCTTTATCTCATTTGCTTGTTTAGCATGTGTCGAAGCACCCGCGACAAGTTAATGCCAAATAAAAAATTTTTTTATAAAAAACGTTAATAAATATTAAACATTTATTTATAAAAAAGATTATTTGGCAGTGGTGGATTACTTTATGATAGGAATTTTCAGTATGTCGAAGTTGCTATAAAATGCAGTTTATCACCGTTTCATTAAGTTTGGTATTGTAAACTTGACTGATGGAAATTTTATTCGTAAAAGTAATGTTCGGAATAGTTTCATTGAAATACTTTTGACAGCAGATGCACTACCGCCACCTACATTTAGTGCTTAACAAAGCATCTTAATAACGGAGATTATTTGTAGGGCTTACCGAAATCAATAAATCACAATAATCAAAGTATCGTTCGAGGGCGCCTCGATCACTTGTATACCGCTTTCGATTAAATCGCTATATAAATTTATTTCTCAGAAACTGGTATTATTTTTATCGTGTGCTTTTGAATAAAAATGTTTTGGTTGTAAATTTTACGAAATGCAACTGCAATGCTTATATTGTTGCAAAATTTGAGTAAAGTTCACCGATTCAGAAATAAGGTTTTTGCTTTAGTTTTAAATTAAATTATTATTTATCTGGTAGATAACAATTTTCTAGGTAGGTAGATGTTAAAAAAACTTCACACTGGAGCGGGCTATTAACAATTTTCTAGAGAAAAGCGAGAGCTGCTATTTAAAATATGTTTTTGCAGTTTACTTAATAGCATCATTAAGCCTTTTAAAAAGGCTAAATGATGCCATTATAATCATTCATGAATTCAATTGTTTATTTATATAAATTAATTTTTTTCAATAGTGGTGGGTAAATATTGGAAGGATTTCCAATATTAACAAACAAATCTTAGAAGATGCCCAAACGCAAATACATAACCATATATCTGAGTTACTAAAATCAGTTTATCGTCGATCTAGAACGTTTGACTTCAAATCTAATTGCTGTTGACAATCAACCATTATACTCGTACATCTTTTCGGTTTTGAAATTTCTACCGGCGACATGTTAATGTCGAATAAATGACTGATGTGAAAAAATAAGTGATGTGTCGAAGAAAAAGAAGTGATGTGCTGTCTCATTCGGAGTAAATATAGAAAAGAAGTGTCCGCAGGAACACTATAGTCACATTTACTTTGTCACCAAATGTTTCTGACATAGCAAAGGAAACAATTTATAGGGATGATCGGAAGCAGTTATCAAGGTAAGTACCATATGGGAGCGCCTCGTTTAGTCGATCACTTACCCGCAATTTTAAATTAATTCGTTATTTCAATTCATTTCTGAGAAACTGGCATTCATTTTCTCGTTTGCTTTTGAGAGCATTTAAGTATTGATTGCAAATTTTACGTTATCTTATTGCACTCTTTATTTCGTTGCAAAAATTTGATTAAAAAGGATAAGCCGAAGTCATGGTCTTATATGGAGCGTGATCCAAAAGGTCATAGACAAAGAATTGAAAAGACCAAATTTTAAGAAAGATTAACTGTTTGAATTTGCAATTGCGTGAACGTAACAAAGCCTTTCCAAACTTTGCTTTACAAGCGTGTATCTTACAATAGATTATACTTCGGTGGCAACTGCAATGATTACGAATTAGCGAAGGATTATAATCACTTTTGACAATCGCAAGGCATGCTTCTGCTACCCTTTCCCTTGAAAAGATCAGAAGTAACCTAGACGTGGACGCCCAAGCTCATCTGCCTTTTAGAATTGAACGTATTAAGCTGATAATCGCATTCAAAAACTGAAAATTCCACCATGTTGGATCGAAAAGTACACATTTTACTGTACGTGTCGAAAAAATTTGTAGATATTTCAAACACCCATACAAAACGAGAAATTGGGAATATTTCGAACACGCAACCCGCTGGTTGCTAATCCTTTATTCTTCGAACTCGGCCAACGCGGCCGTCGAACTTCTTGTTGGACAATATAATTTTGGAAGAAATAAATTTTTTATATTTCATTGTTTTGAAATAAATAATATACTTTCAGACAGCTTACGAATATCTGAGTTGCAGATAAAATCTACACTTCAGCATCCACATAAATCATACAATTTTAGAAAAATTGTATAATTTATGAAATAAAATATGGGACAGAAAAGGTCAAAAGTTGCTGGGAAAAAGGTGTGTATGGAGGATAGTTGAATTAACGTCGCACTGGAGTAACAAGATGAGCTATTCTGGGGAAAAGGAAAACATTTTGCCAATTGGAAAATTACATAAAAATTTAGAAATGGTAGAAGTTGGAAAGAGGTTAATTTTTACAAATTAGAAGTTAATTCAGGAGGTAGGGTAGAATGGAGAATACAAATGTTAAATCTAAATTCGAACGAGTTATAAACTGCGACGTTACCAACTCAGCCGAAGGATACTTTCGGGGTGTAGCATTAAAGATCTTATCTCACAAAAAGCAGCATTCTGCCTTCACACTCAACCAATCAATTTAGAATCACTATTTTCTTGAGTAGCAGTCCCAATTACAACTGTGATTACTATAGTTCACAGCAGTAACAGAAACATCACTGCTCCAAATTTGCTTTAAGTTTCAGCAGTTCAGTGGAACCACGAAAACTTTTTAAAACTTAAAAAAGATTGTAACATACATTAAAAATTCAAATACATCTATATATAAACTAATGTGTTTTTACTAGTGGTGGATGAATATATTAGAATATCCAGTATTAAAAAACAAATCGAAGCTATCCATATTCAAACGCATAATCGGAATTACTATAAAAAGATATGTACAGGGTGTCCCTTAAATTCCGAAATAGTTTAAAAATTCATAAAAATTGAAGGAATTGGTATATTTGAATGCGGTTTGCGATAACGTTATTCTCATGAAAGGGGATTTTTTTGGTAGAGAAAAAAAATTCGTTCAATCTTTTGTCAATAGAGGGCGCTGCACGCAACCAATAACAGAATTCCGTGAAAAACGACGCTTATTTCCATCAGGCAAATGTTTACAAGCACATCACAGCACTAGAGTACTACTTGTTCGATGTGTCCGCCATCACCACAAATGATAGTTTGCAAGCGAGTGACAACACCATTGACTGCAGCATGTAGCATATGCGGATGGATGGAGGAGATTTCTTGGCGAATGGCATCCTTTAACTGCACTAAAGAAGATGGGCTGTTGCGGTACACTCGGGACTTAACGTAACCCCACAGCCAAAAATCTAGGGGTGTTAAATCGGGTGAACGAGGGGGCCATTCATTTGTACAGTGACGGCTGATTAAGCGTTCTTCAGTAAAGGTTCTGCTCAGGAACTTCTTCACTGTGTTTGCAATATGAGGAAGTGCCCCGTCTTGCATGAATGTCACTGTGTCAAGGACATTATGTTCCAATAAGCACGGTATCACTTTCCCCCTTAGCAATTGCAAGTAGCGTATTCCATTAATTGAGCACGGTGACCAGCCTGCTTTTACACAGGGCTGTTCAAAGTAAAAAGGGCCCACAATAATGGACGCAGTAAATCCACACCAAACAGTAACACGTGGGGAATGTAGCGGCTCCTCACTGAAGGCATGTGGGTTTTCCTCTGCCCAGATTCGACAGATATGGGTATTGACTGTTTCATGCAACGAAAAATGAGCCTCATCTGTCCACAAGATATTGAGCAGCCATTGTGGATCTTCGTCGATTTTCGCCAAAGCCCAATTGGCGAATTGCACTCGCTTAGCTGTGTCAGTTGGTAAGAGCTGGTGCAGTGATTTCAACTTGTAGGGGTACAATTTTAACACTCAATGAAGGATGTGGAATACGGATGTCTTCGGTATACCACTTATTCTTGCCAGTTCTCGTGCACTACTTACTGCACTCGTTGACTGTTCCCTTAGAGTCTCCATTTGCGAAGACACAGCGGAGGTACGGACCTCTGACAAACGTCGTCTACCACTGCGAAGGCGATTACACAAACTTCCCGTTTCTTCGAAACGTCTTACCAAGGCAACCAGTCTGGCAGGAGCGATTGGACCAGAACCTTTCTTCAATCTCTTCTCTGTCCGAAACCTTCGTAAAGTTTCAGCCGGCGATTCGTGGCTGAGGTAAAACAACTTAACCAATAGTGCTTTATCCATCAATGTCAACATCACAATGAAATCACAGGAATACGTATCAATCACAGGAAAATTCAGAAATGATCTTTAAATCATACACCCAGCATTTTGTAGGACTCTGATTTGCATATTTCCTGTGATTGGTTGCGTGCAGCGCCCTCTATTGACAAAGGATTGAACTAATTTTTTTTCTCTACCAAAAAAAATCCCCTTTCATGAGAATAACGTTATCGCAAACCGCATTCAAATATACCAATTCCTTCAATTTTTATTAATTTTTAAACTATTTCGGAATTTATGGGACACCCTGTACTGTCGTTTTACTACATTTTCGGCTTAATCTAATTGGTGCTGACAGTCAAACATCATTCATCGATTGAGAATGCATTTTTTGGAATTCCTATTGGCGTGATGTTAACATAAAAAGATATGATGAAAAGCAAGTGAAGCGCTGTCTCGTTCGGATTAAATACAGCAAAGTTTCACCGCAGAAACACTACCGACATCTGCATTTACCTTGCCACAAAAAACGTCTGACACAGCAAAGGACACAATTCAGAGGGTGAATCGGAAGCAGTTGTCAAAGCTTGTTCCGAATGGGAGTGCCTGGGTTAGTCGATCACTTCCCCGCAATTTTAGATTAATTCGTTATTTCAATTAATTTCTCATAAACAAGTATTCCTTGACCGCGTTCGTAAACAACTCATTGAAAAAATGTAAACCAGGAAGTAATCTGTCACCTGACTTCCATTTCACCAGTTCTGAAGTTGCATTTACGAACAATTAGGTGTTTTAATCTAGAGGGTCAATCGGAAGCAGTTATCAAGATTCATTCCGTATGGGAGCACCTCGGTTAGTCGATCACTTTCCCGCAGTTTTAGATTAATTCGGTATTTCAAATTCATTTCTTTTCCTTCGTTTCGCCATGCAATTAATATAGAATACTAACAAATATGATAGTGTGATGACGAATATGAAGTTTGGGTTTACGAACGCGCCCGGGTATCAATAGAGACGGGTATGTAGTTAATTGACGTCGCATTGGAGAAATGCAGCGGGCTATTGGCGACGGTCCAGGATCAATCCTGAAAGGAAAGATCCAAAGACAACGCCTCGTAATTATGAACCACGGTCAGGTGACTGAGAACAACACCTGAGCTGATACCCCACTTTCCAAACTTCCATACAATACCAACTTTTTTCCCTACGAATGAATATATAAATTTTCACCTTCAGGGAGATTTGTACCACACGAAACATGTCATGCAAATTGGAAAGCAAAGATAGAACAAATGAGAAACATGATACTCCACCTTTGCAAAAATTGTCTGTAGTTATTTTTAACTAACAGTGAATTCATCATTTTCAGGATTTCAGTTGAAAACTTCATTTGATATGAACTATATTCCAAAAGGGTTATTCAAATTTCCATATTCTAGACTACGTGAAAAGTTCTTTGAGGGGAAAAGACGATTTAACCAGTTTGGTTTGCATACATTTCTTAATTTTCTTTTTTATGTCTAGCCTATTGCAAAGTGCCTCTATCAGTAATTTTTTACAGTTCATCTCTTGGGGGAAAATATACCTATTCAGCAAATTTTTGTAGCCAAACCGCACTCTTACATCTTTTATAAATGCTTGAAATATCTACGGAATTTTGGAAATTCTGTATCTACTTAATTATTTGGGGAGATATTCTTTTGAGGTACTTTTTTATAACGACATCAATGATTAACGAAAGTTACTTTCCATTTCTCTGCAATAAGTTAGTGAAATGAGAGCCACAATAAAAGTTAGCTGTAATTACGTATTTAACTCTCTCGACTCGTTCGTAAATATGCTACATGTCGGTTTGTGTTTCTGTAGTTTAAGTAAACCACAAAAACGTTTTTAAATCATGCAGTGGCGATGTACAAAAATTCAAATATATATTTATAAAAACGGTGTTTTAGTCACTAGTGGATAGATGAATTTCCAGTATAACAAATAAATCGAAGCTATCAAATCCAACATATATATCCGAGTTACTATAAAATGCAGTCTATTGTCGTTTTCATCTAATTGGTGTGGACAATCAACCATTATACATCATTTCTGAATTCGTTCTTTGGAATTTCTATTGGCGATATATTAGCGTCAAAAAAGGACTGATGTGAAGAAGAACAAGTGATGTATTGAAGAAATAGAAGTGATGCTGTCTCGTTCGGAATAAGGTACAGAAAAGAAGTTTCAGAAACCAGTCATTTACCATCCTAATTATTTCATACCAAACCTTAAAACAAATTATTCGATTATAATTCTTTATGAAGTTTCATGGAATTCGAATTTACAAACAATGAGCCATGCTCCCTTCAACAACTGTGAAAAACGTAAACATCTATATTTTTTTGTAGGCTTGTTCCACAATTTCTCATAAAATTTCTATATATTTTTCTATAAATTGGCAATGCTTTAAGTAATCGCGTTTGCATCATTCTGGGCTTACTGACGTTTCATTTCTTTCGTAAGCTTTTGTATCGTTCCTGTAAATTTCTGTATTCGAAACTTAAATTTCGTTTCAGTAATAAAGCTTAAAGATAATAATGTTCTTTCATCTCAATTTTTTAAAAAGAACAGTTTTATAGGGTTTAAACCATTTATTTTGATCAGAATCTACTATTTATACTTTACGTACATGATTTAATAATAACAGATAGTATTGCTACAGAGCGAAGCAGCGAACAAACCACGGTTGGCATTTTACCCTTATTCTACCACGGGCCTTCCTTTTCCCGCCTTGTTTAGTTTTTAGGGGAGAAAACCCAAGGTTTCCAGAAGGGGTTTCTAGAAAACCGCCCCGCACCAAATTAACAGCTCCGCACTGATGGCGAGACGTCATCTTGTCCTTAGTGTACAGCAGTGGTCTCAACAACAATTTGGTTTTCGGAAACAGCCTTCCACCACCCATCAGTTACTCAGAGTTACTGAACATGTAATCAATGGCTTTAACAATGATGAAAGCACCGCTGCGATCTTCCTGATATTGCCAGCCTTTGATAGGGTTTGGATAAACGGTCTTGTCTACAAACTCATAACATTAGGCTTTCCAGCCTCGCTCATACACCTATTACTTTCCTACCTAACAGGTAGGCACTTTGTCGTTCGTGTGAACAAAACTCTCTCTACTACTCGTGCCATTCAGGCTGGCACGCCACAAGGTTTAATTTTAGGACCTAAACTATTCAATCTATATGTGAACGACCACGTAATCTTTCCTTTATGCTCTGCATGTTTTCAGATGACAGCTGTCATGAAACCACGATCTTGCTGAAGTCATGGCCACACTAACACATTACCTACAAACACTTGAACGTTGGCTTACTGCTTGGAAAATCCAAACTAATGTTGACAAATGCCAAGCAATGCTTTTTACCAAGAAAAGAAATCTTCTTCCCCACCTATTTTTTATGGTAACGAAATTCCATGGTTTCCTAATTGCACCGACCTTGGAGTCACATTGAACTCACATTTAACTTGGAAAAACCAACTTGGTTTATCCTCCCTTAAAAACAAATTTCTAGCTGCTAGGTCCACTATCTACCCCTTAATTGCTAGGAACTCAAAACTCTATCGATAAGTTGCTCATATGTAAAACCATGCTCAGACCAATAATCAGCTACGACAGTCATGTCTGGGGAAATGCAGCCAAAACCAACCTCAATAAACTTGAAACTATTCAAAATTCTACCCTACGTGCTATCAGTGGCTATCCCTGGTTTTACAGAAACGTTAAAATTCGCTAAGATTTCACATTCCTGAACTGAAGAAATTGTTCAGTAAAACAGGCATTAAATTCTATAACAATCTTGAAAACATTGATAACCGTGCCATCCAGCGTATCCCCAGGTGACTTTCGTCATCCTGATAACAGCAAAAGGCCTAGAGCCATCCTTAAATAAATTTTTTGTCATGATAATAGCTATTTTTTAACTTTTAATTTAAATTCGTTAATTACTGTCATCTGAAACATCTCTGACCGTGTGCCAACTTCTGAATCTCCCGGATTCACTGGCTCCTCCTCCTGAGAAATCCATCCATTCTCATTGGTGATCTGCCCCTCCACAAACCCTGCTTGACTCTATAAATGTTCTAAGAAACTCACTGCTGTTCTGTAACGCACCGTCGAGACTGCTGAGGAGTACAGACAATTCAGTGACGGCTTTTCAGGGGAAGGAAGTGAAGTGCCACTACCCCAAAATTTTTAATCAAATTCATGTTTCAAATTGCATTTCTCAAATTAGTCTTTTTTTAGTATTTCATATATGTATACATTTTCAATATTTCTAAATAAAATTTCTCTTTTTTTACGATTTATAAATTACTAAAGTACTTACAAATAGGAACGAATTTAATTTCGCAGAGCGTGTTATTCAATACACGGAAAATATCTTACAATGCTTACGACTGTAGACAGCGAAAGCTTAGCACGGAAGTTTTTGTTGAAAAATAGCTGCGCATATTTCGTAAACCAGATGATTGCTATGACAACACCGCCATTAGCAGCCAAAAGACATTTAGACTACCGGCTCTGAAGGAAGGAAAAAGCTAGAAACCGTGATTCACACTTCCTCTATAGGGTTGCCGATTGAAATCTAAAAATAGATGTCCATCGTTTCCCGTTGCAAGCAGCGAATACAGAAAACTAATAGAGGGAGCTTTAGCGCCAAAAAGTCTAGCCAATCGCACCGAAACTGCCGAATATTACATGAAATGGAGCAATAATTTTGTTGACCATTTTGCTTTCGATTTTTAAGCGGAATGAATCCAATTAATGATAATGTGTGTAATTTACTGGAAATTCCGTTTAGCAGGTGGAAAGACGAAGACAAAAGGGACGTATTACGTCAAGCACGTCCAACGGATCTATTCACGACTATGAGCAAAAAAGAAATTAAAAAGAGCGGTAAGTCGTGCAATATTAGTTTTCAAGAGTGTTGGTTTACTTAGTATAAATGGCTATGCCGTAGTGTAACCTTAAAGAGATTATTTTGTTGGCCATGCTTGCTTTTTAGTAATAAACATTCTGTTTGGAATAAAGACGGATTCGCTGACTTATTAAACATAACACGAGCACTCTATAGGCTCGATGATTCTGCTGAACTTCTGAAGTGTGAATTAATGCTAAGAAATTAAAAAAAATCAACACGATTGTCAATGCCCTGAGGGAGAATGCTAGGCTTTTTAAAGTGCATTTCAATGAAAACGTTCGTTTGAATATGCTATTTCTACAAACAGTGATGCAGTAATATATTTGACCAGACAAGAAATGGCATTCCGGGGCCATGCTGAAAGCAGTGACTCCATAAATCGCGGAAATTTCAAGGAATTAATAGGATTGTTGATATCAAAAAATCGTTTAAAAATTCAAAATCATTACAAAAGGACTAAAACGTCTTCACTGGTGACTCCAAAACTATTCAAAAAGAAATGATTGAATGTATTTCCGATTATATAAACGATCACTTCAAAGATGAAATAAACGGGGCTAAATTCTTTTCTATTGTCTAGCACAGAGGTTCTCAAACTTTTTCAGTCACGGAGCACCTTTGAAATTGGAAATTAACGCGGAGCACTAAATTTTATCTCGCAGCTATATACTGTATTTAGTAAATAGAACGACAAAATAGCATTGGCGATACAAGGTAGTTTCGTCATTTAATCTTGAAGGACTGTTGGAGCACTTGGCGTGCGTAGGTGTAAAACGGGTGCCTGTATACAGGGTGTCCCAAAAAGGTTGTTCCGCAATTTATCTTTTTACCATTTGGAGATAGGTAGGTAATGTAAATTGCAAAAGTGCACCAAATAAGGTAAGTAATTAAGATATGTGAATAAAATTATCACGTGATAACAATTTAAGCGGATACAGTTTTTAATTTTTATACAGCCCCTCTAGATAAAAATCCGAGATAGCAAAAATGTTCCTTACCTGTGTCCCTATCGTTAGTAAAAACCATATTTCTGTAGGTTGAATAGTAACGGAGATACAAGAGTTTCCATTTTAAGGGGGCCGTATCTAATTTAGAACGATGGCCAAAAATAAGAGCTAAGTTCTGCATTGCTGCAGATGGAAAATATTTCGAACGTGCGTTGTAAATTTCCTTTTATTTTTATTTAAACCATTTTTTCTACAATATTTTTATTAAAGATTACATTGTCTACTATTATTCATTGCGATTTTCATCTGCAGTTGTAATACTACATTACTTTGCACAATGTTATACTTTCTGACCGAAAGAAATGCTTTTTAGCATTGTGTATACGTCCCTAATCTGACTGCTTGAACAGCTGTGCACAAGCGGTGTAAGTCAACTTTTTTGCGTCATTATGCCTCCGTTACTGTTCAACCTACAGAAATGCAGTTTTCTGCTAACGATTGAGATGCAGGTAAGGGACATTTCTCCTATCTCGGATTTTTATCTAGAGGGGTTGTATACAAATTAAAAACTGTATCCGCTTAAATTGTTATCACGTGATAATTTTATTCGCATATCTTAATTACTTACCTTATTTGGTGTACTTTTGCAATTTACATTGCCTACCTATCTCCAAATGGTAAAAAGATAAATTGCGGAACAACCTTTTAGGGACACCCTGTATACTGCATATATACTGCAACCGGAATGTTGGGTTTTGTATGATCCATTCGTGGCTTGAATTTCGGAAATAAAATGTGAGTAAAAGCTTTTCTTGTACTTTGCGATTTCTTGTAGTCGATTGAATATTGCTATTCCATTATGTTGAATCGTAATTTAAAACTTCGCTGAGCCATTGTTGCTAGTAAATAATATTTGAATTTAAAAGAATCAACGTACTTCGCAACAAGGACATTAGATTTCACCGTTTAATTTTTTTCTGCACTTATTTCCCATTGTAGACGGAAAACACACACATGAAAAAAAACATTTGAAAATAAATTTACGCCAAATATTGCAGATCCACAATTTGTTATTTTATTAATTTGGTATTATTACATTTGTTACAAATTTTTACTTGGTTTCGTGAAACAGAAATTTAATGAGAAGGATGAGGCTGTTTCGATTTGCACAATGAGATTATATCTGGCTGAATTTCGGATAGTTGCAACTGAATATCTTGCTCTGCATTGAGAAGTGATCTGTATTTTGTTTAGTAGCGGCGTATGCGGAGAATCCTGTTTCGCATAAATAAGTGGTTGCGAAGGGCAGGAGAATAAGTTTCGCTTTATCTGATAGGATCTTAAATTCATCTTTTAGCGTACACCAAAAATCTGAGATTGATTTCTCAGTTTCAAACTTTGATCTTATCGCTGTGTCTGATGTCAAATCAAGAAAACATTCATATTCCTGTGATGTCGGAGAGGATGTTTTTTTTTGGATATAGAGTATGGTGTTACAACCCAAACGTTTTCTTTTATGTTTTCACGCAATCCTTTTGGAAAATAAGAGTTCAAAGTATCAATCAAACGCAAGAGATGAACTTCAAACTCGTTTAAGATATCCGCAGGAATGTCTGATTGGAGTTCTTCTCCAAATCCTTTTGTTAGTGGAAAACACTCCAGGCTTCAGTTTTTGATTGACTCTGCCCAATACTTCAGTTTCTTTATAAATCCTCCCACGTTATCAGTAGCTTTAATTACTGCTTTTCCTTGAAGTGATACATAAATTAACTTTTTTAAGAATATCTGCCAAATACGCCAATTTCATTAGCCAACGATCATCACACAACTTCTCTCCCAAAGCAAAATCACTGTCACACATGAAGATTCTGACTTCACTCCTTGGTTCAAAGAGTCGCATTAAACTTTTACCACGGGAGAGCCACATTATTTCTGTGAAGAAGTAAAGACGTATGCAGACTCCCCATGTTATCACATAAGATTTTGTGCAACCTGGTATTCTTAGGTGATTTTATAAAATTTATTATTTTAACAGTTTCATCCAGCCCTTCTTTTATAAAAGGTGGCATTTTCTTCATTGCAAGAGCATGTCGGTGAGGTTCGCAGTGGCTACTGCTGCACCCCTTGGCTTTTTCTTTAATTTTTGCGATTGCACCAGGCACCTTATCAGTCATAGCTTTCGTTCCATCTGTGCACACATCAACACAGTTATCCCATAGGTTGCTATTCTCCGCTAAGAATTCACCTAATAATTTAAATATTTCACTGCCAATTGTGGTAGTCTGTAATGGCTTGCAGAGAAGTAAATCCTCTTGAAAAGAGTCCAAATATGGATAGCGCACAAATACCATAAGAATTGCCAAACCAGCAACATCGGTTGATTCATCCATTGGAAGCGAAAATTTAGTGGATTTTGTACGACAAATTAAAGTAGTTTTCACATTCTCTGCTAAGTCCCCGATTCGTCGCGAGATTGTTTAATTTGACAAAGGAATTGTGTCTATTACTTTTGTAGCCTTTGCATCAAACATGCATTCGATAATCTCTTTTACACAAGGCTTGATAAAGTTTTCAGCAACAGTATGGGTTTCGCCAGCTTCAGCAATTCGATAACTAAGTAAGATGCCATCAAAGCCTTTTCGTTGACAGTTTTTGAATGATACGATATACATTTCTGGACTTTCCTGAGTTCAATATACTTCCTTCTGAAAAAATCAGTTGGTTTATCCTTGCATTCTGGATGGACCCCCTCAAAATGACTACGCATTTTTCCTGGAAACATTGAACTGTTCGGCAAGACTGCCACAAATTACGCACTGAGGTTTATTATCGGTGGTCTCAGCGAACCCATATCCAAATAAGAATCATACTTTCGTTTTAAAGTTTTTTTAACTGTGGAACTTGTATCCGAGGAAGTAGTGCTATGCAACTTGTTCGACAGTTCAAGAAGTTCTTTTGCATCCGCAGTTAATGATTCATCCGAAAAAAGCAGTAACACCTATCTTCTTCCGCACTGCAATTAGAAAGTAATATGAACATTAGGCGTATATAGCAGCATAAATTCAGTAAAAAGTTTAAATAAAATATTGCATCTAAAAAGATTCATTGAGGGGTTTTTTAAAAGAAAATACTGTAAAACTTTAAAAAATCCTTTAATGCAAAATCTTATACGTGAATAGTAAAATTTTATTTTTAGTTATTCTAATTTTTCAAGATTAATATCGTAATGAGTTTAACCATTTTGATACAGGAACGACAGTCAACAGATTGCAGGACTAGGTGTACGAAAATGGACAGGGCATATAGTTTTCACATGCTTGAGGAGAAGCAAAACAACGAAATAAAACAACAAACAATTCTCAACATTTTTTTGTTTATTTTACAATTTATGGTATTTTAAATTATGTAATTGAAATTTCATCTACAAACAAAAATTGCTGTTTTCGGCATTAAAACTTAAAATGCAAAACAAATTTTTACTTTTTTAAGATTACTTAATTCAAAGATTTAATTTTTTTCTTTATTATAAAAAAATGAAAAACTAATAAAACTGAAGTGCAAATAAATAAAAATTTTGTTTATTTCTCTTACTTTCTCGATTATTGAATGTTTGTTTAGTCTGCAGCCATGACTTTATATGTTTTTAATTTAATACGGTTCATTTTTTAAAAAGTAAAAGAACTACACTGCTGGCCACCCAAATTGCAACACCAAGAAAGACAAGAGATATCACAACAAAATTTATTTTACAGATAACATGTTGACCAAGTATCAAATGATTAAATTTATAGACTTCTGTGAAGTGTGGTTCCTGCCAAAATCAGTAGCCAGTGTAGCCGCCATTGTTGGAGATCACCGCTGCCACACGCCTCGGCATTGATTCAAAGAGACTTTGGATGTGTTCTTGGGGTACAGCAGACCAAGCAGCTTCCACACGTTGCCAAAGTTGATCTGGTGTGGCAGCTGGGGATGTATTCTGGGTCAATCGTTGAGCAACCATGGACCACATGTTTTCTATCGGCGAAAGATCCGGAGAGTGAGCTGGCCAGGGAAGCAATTCAATCTGGCGATTGACGAAGAACCCTTGGACAATGCGTGCCACGTGTGGTCGCGCATTATCCTGTTGAAATATGGCTGTGGGCAAGCCCTGAAGGTAAGGAAGGACAACTGGCTCCAACACCTCGGAGATGTAGCGCTGGCTGTTTAAAGTACCGGCAATGCGTACTAGAGGAGTGCGAGAGTGATATCCATTACCGCCTCATACCATAATACCCGGTGCAGGACCAGTGTGGCTGTGTATAACGCAGCTGTTCAGCATCCTCTCTCCACGGTGGCTCCAGACTCGAATCCGACCATCGTGGTGTTGCAGACAGAAGCGTGACTCGTCAGTAAAGACAATTTCATTCCATTCTGCCGTCCACATCCTTCTTTCATCGCACCATTGGCGGCGGAAACGTCTGTGGTTCTGCGTCAAGGGTAGACGAAGCAATGGACGTCTTGCGGACAGACCACTCTGCTGTTAACGGCGTCGAATGGTACGCGCAGACACTGGATGATGCGGTACAGACTGAATGTGCTGTGCTATGGTTCGTGATGTGGCTGAGCGATCCGTCACTGCCATACGCACAATATGCCTGTCATCACGTGAAGTGGTGCACTGAGGTGGATGCGATCGAACACGTCGGTCCGTCGTACCCTCCTGCATCCAACGATCACATATCCGCATTACAGTTGTTTGGTTTCGTCCAACACGACTACCGATTTCCCTGAAAGATAATCCACAATCTCGGTAGACCACTATCCTTCCTCTGTCGAACTCGGATACTTGATCAAAAGATGATCGCTGTTTTCTACGAGGCATAATTGATCGTTTTTTTGAAAAAACCACAAGAAAAACACAATTGCCGTACTTGAAATCGTCAAAATCTCCAAGCCTTAAATAGCGCTTTGAAGTGGCGCCACAGGCGCGCGTGATGTGCGTCTGCGCTGAAATTCTAATCATTTGCATATCTCACCTCCGCTAATGCATGTTGTAAATTTCATATTATTTGCATGCTTCCTTCAGGGTGTTGCATTTACGGTGGCCAGCAGTGTAAATATCTTAATATATATTTGGGGTGTTGTGTTCCCTCAAACATCGAATAAAATCAAAGCGAGTACATACCTCTTAGATGCTGATGCTTCCGCGTCTATTCCAATTGGCTTGGCAAGAGTTTTGATGTTTTTAAGGACCCCGTCTCGTGCCAGCGATCCATTGAAAGAAAATAGAAGTTATTCCCCGTATCACTAATTTAGAATTTAAAGAAACCTTCACAAAACAGATATTTTGTCATCAAAACGAAATATCTGAGAAGCTACAGAAAATTAATTTTTAAAAATAATAAATTACATATAATGAACTTTATAATTTGTCGGTTCTTGACTAAATTTTAACTAAAATGAAACTGATTTGAGAAGTGAGTAAACTACCAGTTTTATATGCAATAAAAAAATTGTACTTGATATATGATAAATTATGTGGTGGTATATGATAAATTTAGAACTACTAAAAAGGAGTGGTGACTAAAATTTGTACTTTCCAATTGACTATATTAGAGTGCACTTGAATTGGAATTGTATGCTAAAGTTTGGTCGACAATGAAACAAACATTATGTCTCGAACATCCCAAAGAAAACGTATCGCATCAAAGACAGCTTCAAATCGTGAATTTACTCAAAAGGTAGTGACTAATTATGACATTTTATTTACGATGACATTGTTTCAAGCAAAGGAAAAATTGGGGCCCTTTTTGGCTACATTTCAAGCAGATAGTAACATATTTATCCGTGGAGTTTCTCTTAAATTTCAAACATGATCACATCTATGGCAAACCTGAAGCCTTCTAAATTCCGAAACTAGCAGAAAAGAAGGATGCCCCAATATAGATTTTTAAATATAATATCACCAAACCTTAAAATTTTGATTCAGATCGATTGAATGAGAGGTTGGATACATGGTTCCAAAGGCTCCTATATTAAAATTATTGGTAAAGTTAATATGGTTTTGGAGTGATCAGTCCAAAAAGGTATTGTTCTAGAGGTCTTCCAGTGTTTTAAACTTTTTTTAATGTTTTTTTGTTATAATAGACGAACTTATCTTTCATAGATTGATAAATTGCCGCTAGTCAGTTAACTGCGGTCACTACAATTGCCGTCCGTACATCGACGGTCTTTGAACTGGTTGTGTTCCTTCAGAACAATACCCGAAGTATATATTTAATCCAAATTATTTATGTAGTAGAATTATAGAAAGTAAGAGAGAGTGGTGACTAAATACTTTATTTACTGATTGAACAAGTTAGAGTGCATTTGCGATAAAATTGTCGGTTTTGGTTTAGCAAAATCAAAATTTGTCTTGAATATATCCAGGTGTATCGCTTCTTCCTAGAAAGAACTAAAAACCATAATTTTGTTTTTCAATTAGTTCAATAAAGGACGCGACAAACTTTTACATTAAATTACAAATAAACTGTTTCCATTTTACCGGGTATCCCATGAATTCGAAAACACTTCAAAAATTCACATTGGTGTATTTGAATGCGGTTTGCGGAAAAATTCTTCTCAAGACGGATTCTTTTGGTAGACAAAACATTTTAGTTCACAATTTTTACAATAGATGGCGATTTAAGCGTTCGTTAGAATTCCATGGAAAACTATATTTGTATTCAGGCAAATGTTTACAAACATATCATCGCAATAATTGTTCAATGTGTCCTCCAGTACAATTTAAACTTTGCTTGCCAGAGAGAACATCCTTAACTAAAGCATGTAGCATATTTCGTGGCAAATGGCGTAGCATTTGCTCAGGACTATAATTAAATTTCTAAAAGTGATTCTTACTAACACTTTATCAAACAATTACCTATATTTAATATATTTTATTCATCAACTACATTTTTTCATTGGGATTTCTGTAAAATATCTTAACTCATTTATCATCTACTACATTTTGCATTTATTATACTTTCTTAGGAGAAGAATGCAGAGAAAAGTTTAAGCTCCTCAAGGTAGGTACTTTAATAAACGTCGCTTTGAAGCGACACAACTGGCTATTGGCCACAGTCCGGGTTCAATCCCTCAAGGGAAGTCCTCACGTTGGCGTGGTGTGGAAGTTTGGAGAGTGGGATGCCACCTGAGGTGTTGCCTCGTCATCTGACCGTGGTTCAAAATTACGTGGTGTTGTCCTCGGATCTATCCCTTTGGGATTGATCCCTGACTTTCGTCAATAGCCCGTTGTTTTCCTCTACTGCGATGTTAATTATTATAATTACCCTCAAGGGAAAGACCGAGGACAACACGTAATTTTGAGCCAAGGTCAGATGACGTGGCAACACCTGAGCTGGCACCCCACTCTCCAAACCAACGTGAGAGCATTTGAGGCCACGACATATTTAACGTGTACCAGCCCCCTTTGTAAAAGACGATCTTCGGTTGGATTCGAACTCGCAACCATTCGGTTGCTTATCTGTTAGTCTTCCAACTGGGCTACTGAGGCCCTTAATTCTAGTTTGGATTATAATAAAAATTTAAGTTGTGAGCAAGAAAGTGAATTCCTTGATAGGTCAATGAAACTGAATTATTACTACGTTCTTCAGCATTGGTGTGAAGGCTTAAAGTGGACTTACATGTCAAATTTTTCTTTTAGATTAAAATCAACAAAATAATGTTTATTATTCCTGGAGTTGTAAAACAAGGAATACGAATTTCACTATGTAAATCTCGGTTGGACATCGTAGATTTGGTTTCTTCAGTAATCTGATTTATCTTTCATCCGCCTTGTAACTCGGACTTGTGAATGCTTCCATAAGACGTGTTCACATATAATTTTTTTAATCCGTGGAATTCTATTATTGTTTTCCTTATTTGTGGCAAATATAACTTGTTCCCCTCCAAGCGATTCACCCAAGTGGAATTGTGTTTGGCACTACTTGTCCGCTTTTGGACCTTGCGCCATAAAACCCCAAAATCCAATCCAATTCACCCAAGAGGAAACAGGAGAATCTAACTTATTGACCAGGTCATACTCTCCATCGCAGCAGAAACAAAAATGGATCATATAAACCTTTTCATGGCACATGCAGGAGAAACATGAGACAGTGATGAATGATGAGAAACATAGACATTTAATGCCACATACAGGAGAAAGGTTGAGGCAAATGCCTCCTCATATCCAAACGGAAGCTTGTACCAAAATAATGCACGATATTAATGAAACAAAATTATAGTTTTCTTCTTCATTTGTCTCATTCTTTTTTTCAGATATATTAAGAAACAGTTCAGCCTTTTGTAGTCAGATTAAATTGTTTGTAAATATATATTATATTCGTAATAATAATTGTTTGCAATTATAATTATATTTGTACGTATGAGCAGTCCTTAACAAAGTTGTGTAAACTACCTGTAGGAGGGGAGAGCTAAAGTTTTCAAGAGTCGATATCTGTTTCAAGTGTCATAGGTTGCAAATTTTCATATCCAGAGTCAAGATTTACGAATCCAGTTTCAATAAATTCACTGAGAATAAGACTTAACAAAATTTAATAAGGTGACACCTAAAATTACAATACAATTCCTCTTCATTTCTTGGCCAAGATTTGGAGCGTCATTACGCTTCCTTTGTTACAGTTCAACTGATTGGCGCAAGAGCGCCATCTACCGTCATTACAGAACACTACCTGGTAACAGAATTCACGTTTTGGAATTTAGAATTTTATTCGATAGCACAATTTGGGTAGCAGAATCCATAGCAATATTTCTTGTTTGGACACGGCAATCGACCCCGTTCTGTGCTTGATGAATAGAACTCTGTATTAGCAAACAGGTTTTTCAAGGGAGAGCGAAGCTGCGAGGTTGGTGCATGGCAGGCAGTCCCCTTGCAACTATCAGATAAACAAAAAAACGGGTTGGCTGAGAAGCCCTTTGAATCATGCGCGGTGACATCCCCGAGTGGTCTGGTTGTCCGCGCGCCATCTCGTAGAAAAATACTCAACATTTCTTTTATGAAATAAAAGGCACGGGAAAGAAGGAAACACATCACTTTCGGAGCACCCGCTGCATAGCAGCTCATCTCGACATCATAATAAGACATAATAAGAAAAAGTGATTAAATAAATGCTAGTAACATAAAGGTGGGTGAATTTAATAAAAATGTCGATCCAGGATGCAAAAGAAACTTAAATGCTAATAAGAACCATAAACCCCGCCCAACCCCAAAAGGGATGGCCTAGACTGCTTCACGCTCGCACAGAAGAATGTTAGCATTAGATAAATAAAAAAGGCAATTAAACTTAAGGAGAGAAATTACGATTAAAATGTTAAAATTTAACTTTAAGAGTAATACAATTTGTGGTCCCATCGTGTCTGTACATATTCCTAATTCTTGGTGTACAGAAGAATCAAAACAGTAGGGGAAATTAATTGGGGAGAGATTATATAGAATCGAAGTCATAGACTTCAGGGTCCAAACGGAACACCTCACATCGGCGTTTAGGCCTTTACGGGAAGGTGTGAAACTGTTGATGCAGATTAGCCCTTGGTCTTATCTGCAAGCTGACAATAGTTGCGTCATGCGGTCTTAATGACTGAAGTGCTTCGTTTGCATCTGTGGTAATTTAAGGAAGAATTTAGAAGAAAGCACGGGAAAGAACACTTCAGCAAAAACGATAAGCCGCGCGCCCCCTGGTGAGCCGACGCAGAAACAAAATGAGGTGGTACTTGTGCTTCCAATCGTTTCACAGTTTGAGAAACGCTGTTCTAACGTCTGAAACATGATCGTAGCTGACAATTGATTCTGGTCCCCTTGTTTCATCCCTTCCACAGAAAAATGCTTTTGGCTTTGCTCCTTGTTTTCAATCATCTCAGTGTTGAATTGGCTAAGAGGATCGGTCCAGAAAACGTAACCAATCAACAATCCTCCAGTAAGACTTTTCAATATTAAACTTTCCTCCGAAACAGACTAAAAAGCAGGACTAGAATTGCTCCCGAAAGGAAAGAAAAGATTGAAAACCCGAATAGAAAAATGGATTCGGAATACCGAAATCCCGCTTCACTTCAACAAACACGCCATAGTGCAAAAATTAATCAATTGGTGCTGTATGTACCAGACTAACTCATTAAACTCCTCGTCATGTGTTTTGATACGCAAATTTCCTCAAAGTTTAGAGATCATAAGTGCACATCTAATATTGTGATTGAAAGGGAGAGCTCGAACGCAGTCCCACTACCAAAAATTGTGCACCCCAACAACCACATTTTGTGGATGTGGCGAACGTCAACCCACCGAGGTGCAATGATGAGTCTCTGCTCGGGGAAGCCTCCTTGTTGATCAAGGCATTCCCAGTGCCGGTTAGTATGAATACCATTTATGATTTCAGATTACTTACATGGAAAAAGCAATACTTTGTAGTGGTGGATATACGATTTGTTTAGCAAATGTAAAAATACGACTATTTGTCATCGTTTCTCAGAAAGAATGCAAGGAAACTTTTTTCAAACAAACTATCCCCATTCCACAAATGAATTCGAAAAAGCCAATATCCCAACCCCATCTACAATACGACATAGTGCGAAAGCTCACTAACAGATGGTGCTGCTTGTTACAGTAAAGAGAGCCTATGTAGATAGAGAGCTGGCATAGGAAAAACGGCAGCCATGTTTTTCGACCGTTGCTGCGCCAACGCGGACGCTATGCAAATGGACGGTTTCATTAGGGTTTCAAATCAGGTTTTCTGATATGAAGACTTCGGGTTTGGCGACAGTTTGGCGTTGGATTTTAAATATTGATAGATTGTATTTTCTCATGGCATAAAAGCTACTCATTTTGACAGACCAGTTTATAAACCAGTAATATACAGGACTTAATCTGGTGCGTATTTAGAGGGGTCTGAAAGCCTTTTTTAATTTCATACATTGAGTTAGATTTGAATTAGGAACACTTGCATGTTATTCCAATGTGAGGCAGCGTATTTTGCCCCGTAATTTTCCGAATAAATTATTCATATAAAATATTTTTTCATAAGATAAAAGAGTTTTAAATCCTTAATAGAAATACAGTAAAGCTCCAATTATCACGACTGAGAGCTGGGCGTAATCCGGATATGCAAAAATCCGGAGAATTGAGACAGTCATAAAAAAACGGTCATGTTGTGAAATAAAACGCGAATATTGATTTAAAATAATTTTTGTTTATTTTTATTACGAGAATACAGTATATTTGAATGGCTTCATAAAAAAATTAGGCCTAAAGTACTGTATTTTGAAAATAAGATAAATAATTAAGTATTTCAAATATCCCCATTTTTTTTCATTCAAATATTCATAAATTAATTATATTGAGGAAAGAAATAAAAAATCAGTTTAAATATAATTAGAATTTTAAATTGTTTAAATATAACGTTTCGGAAAAACTGTTTTTCGAGCAATACAAGTAAAACAATTTTATACGCTTTTCATTATTGGCGGAATATCGCATCGTTTGGCGACATTTTTCTGGTTTGGCGAGAATGGTCTACGGTATTTTACACATGTACCTTTGCTTCTTTTTAGTTGTCTAAATTAATGTTGTCAACAGTTTACACCTTATTTTGTTCATTAAGTGGGTAGGTTAATCTATATTAAATGAAAAAAGCGTTCTTACCTTTTCAAAATTATGTAAATTACAAGTGTATCCAAACAAAACTTCCAAAATCGCAATCAGCAACGTCCAACTGCTATGTTGAACTGACCTGAAAAGGAAAACATGGCTGCCGACCGCATGAGCCAATCAGAAAATGTCGGGTGTATATCACCTCTATATAGAAAATATTAATGCTGCTTTTTAACTTTCTCTACCCTCCCCAAAACTTTTATATTCTGTTCAAATTTAACTATACCCTTAAGTTATTTGTTTACCTTGATTTAACTCTCTTCAATGTTTAGTTCGACTGTCCAGTACCTTGTCTGATTGGCCCTGCCAACAGTCAATAGTTACTCGCCTCAGCCGAAGCGTCAGCCAATGTAATAACAGCTACCAACCGATGTTCGACTCCAAGTTACTACTACACCGCTCAAAGCTTCTGCAAAATAATTAACGTTATGGACATAAGAGAGTTCAACCGGAGAGCCTTATGGTTCACCCAAAATCCACCCTCGCCTAACCACAATCGACGGCTACGATCATGTTTCATGCCGATCGGTGATCAGAAGACCGGCGTGAAATTGCAAAAGCATTTCGTTTAAAATGGAATTTTCCCCACTGCATTGGAGCAATTGATGGAAAGCATGTGCAGATTGAAACCAGAAATGTGCCAAAATTTTGTTGGCCGGTCTGTACTTATGTTAAGAACTTACAAGCGGGATACATAAACGATAGATACTGAGCGATTTTCAGCGCAACCGCACCCATTTGCGATTGCATCATACTCTAAGATCTAAGATTCTAAAAACCCATCAAGGTCATCTTGAGAATGCGACTCCTGTAGATGTTAACTCCGACGTCATCTGCACAGCCAGACCGGGAGAGAGTGCCCCTAGCAAGTGCTCTGTCCAGGATGAGAAGGACGTTACACTCCTCTGAACACCCAAGACAAATAGAACGGGGGGAGGGTTAATATGTAGCCTATGTTACCCGCAGGGTTCCAAAAAATAAGTGTACCAAATCTGGTGTAGATTTGTGTACAGAACAGACAGATGCCAACTCTGCTTTATATGTATAGACCAGGAGTGTCAAACTCAATTAAAACACGGGCCATTTAATGGTAAGATTCAAGCGAGCCACATCACATTTACAAATTTTCTTAAAATTATATTTTGAAGGGAGGATTCAGGAATATGGATAGGATAATTAAAACACATTATATAATTAAGTGAATTTAGGGTAATAATTTATAATATTGCAATATAATTGCTTTTATTTAAATGTTTATTTAATTTAATGTATTTATAAAACTAAAATTAATTTTTTTACCGGAAACTGCCAGCGCTTTCCTCCTACTAGTTTTCCAATATCTGGATTCAAAGACAGAATAATCTTCATTATGGCAGATAGATGTTAATCTTGATCTGTAGGCCCTTTTATTTAATTTCGTGGACAAAAATAATAGTTGCTCACACAGGTATGTACTCCTAAAATAGCATAAAATTTGTGCAGCGGGTATTTTTCACCTAAATAACAATATATTTTGGGAATTCCTACTTCTCGATATTTGTCTTTTAAAACCGAATCATTCTGGAAATCAACTCCAGTTGTATCGAAGTGGGAGCATTTTCAACTTCAAAGTAAATAGGCCTAATAAAAAGAAATTTTTTTTGTAACTCTGGAATCATTAAAATGTTCATAGAATTCGTTTTGATTTCTTCAATTTTACCACAATATTGTGAAAATGAGCAACTTTGATTTTGTGCTTTTAACTGCTCACACGTAGGAAAATACGTCAAAACGTTTTTTGTAGATGATTTTTAAGCAGTCAGTTTTTGTACAAAACTTGTATTGCATCGTAGATATTCGTTATTAATTGATCTTTGCCTTGCAATGTAATATTAAGATTATTCAGATGACCTGTAATATCTGTTAAAAATGCCAGATCTTTTATAATCGATATATTTTCGGTTTTTTTTTTTCATCTTTCATTTCAAGAAATACAATTATTTCCTCCAAAAGCAGATAGAAGCTCTTCAGGACTTTGTGGCAGGACAACCAACGAACTTCTGTGTAATAAGAAAGATCTTCGAATTCGGATTCTAAATCTTTAAGGAACAAAGTAAATTGGTGATGGTTACGTGCTCTCGATCGAATCAAGTTGACTGTCTTTGTTACTGTTTTAAGTACTTCGTCCATTTTTAATATTTTTAAACAGAGAATAAGGAAATGGGAAGTACTGATTTTCGGTTTATCTGGATATTCATCTTGTAATTTTCTTGTCAGTCTCGACACAAATCCTTTAGTTTCACCCGTTATCAATTTAGCGCCGTCAGTTGTTACAGAAACAAACCTGTCAAGAGGAAGATTAAATTTTCCTAAAATGCTCAATACAGCATCAAAAATATCTTCACCAGTTGTAGTTCCATATAGAGGGATAATAACATCCAGTGGGCTCTAACTCATTTTTAACATGACGAAATTGTATGTACGGTATTGCCACGAATTCCCCCAAGTGCTATTTTCTTCGTAAAATAGTGTCCTCTTTTCATTTTATTTCAGAGCATCGTGGGCCACAAAAAATTACCTCCGGGGCCTCCAGTTTGACACCCCTGGTATAGACGATAGCCAGTTCAAATTTTTTTTAAAGAAATTCGTAATAATCTTATAGTTGATTATGATTAAGTTAACTGTTCGTCTCTGATACTTGGTTTGTCGCTCTATGGTCATTTTTAGTTACACGAGGGCTAGTTAGACAGGGAGTCGATGAATTGATTCATTTTGAAGTGAGTCGGTTTTGAACGATTCGTTCACTTTAAAGATTCGATTCAATTAAACGAATCACTCATTTTCGGCCCATCACTAATTTAAACAAATATAAGGACAAAAAAGTTTTTGAAATGCTTAAAGTTCATTTTTTAATTTTCAAATCACATCTTATATAGTAAAACTCAGTTGTAATGCAGTCTTAATTTTTCATGCACAGTAACGGAGTACACATGAGCACGTCCTATGTTTCATCACATGCTACACCAATGTGTGGCCGGACTTAGGTCCACCCACTGCACACATCGTGTGTCAGCATGCGAAACACGGTGAGTTCTAAGCAGCTCTACGCTCGTTCTCTTTTCCTTCCAGTCACGGGGGTCAAGTGGTAGCCTGGTTACAAGAGTAACGGACTCCCAACCGGACGGTTGCGAATATGAATCCAACCAAAGACCATCATGAACAAAGGGGGCTGGTGCACGCTGAATCTGCAGTGGCCACAAATGTCCTCACGTTCGCGTGATGTGGAGGTTTGGAGAGTGGGGTGACAGCTCAGGTGTGACCTAGTCATTTGACCGTGGTTCAAAAAATTACGTGGTCTTGTCCTCGTTTCTTTCCCTTCAGGGGTCGATCCTGGACCGTCGCCAATAGCTCGTTGTGTTGCTCCAGTGAGACGTTAATTAAATACCTACCTTCCAGTCGGAAGAAAACAAGAAAAAGGGCTCGGGACGCGCTACACAGTTCTCGAGCCAAATCGAGGCATCGAAAAGAAGATAGGTCGCGCTTCCCAGGTCTCCTCGTGTGTCACCACTCTAACGTTCTGGATGTAACGTAATGATTCTTTGTTGCAGGATGGGCATCAAGTACATCCGGCACTTAGAAGAGATCCTAGGCACCCCTTTTCGCTCGCCCAAGACGGACCCCTATCAGCCCTCTGTGTGGCAGCAGCGCCCAACTACTACAACTGGATCAAACAGGTACTAGTCACTAGACATTGAGCTTTATTTCGATAACAGTTACAATAACAGTGTTATTACAAAACAGCGATAGCAATAACATTGAAAATATTAATGGCTATCGATAAATGTTAGCGTGACTACAAAATTCACGAATTTAAATAGAAATTAATCAAAATTTTATAGTAAAAAGTCTGAAAAAAAGTTGAAATTGTTGCTGCAACTTTTTAAAACTCACCTAACGTTTTTATTTTTTGTCAATATTAACCGTTAACGTCAGTTTTAAAAAGATTAAAATTTAAATTTAGCTGCTAACGTGGTTATGGCTGTTTTAACTGAAGACTAAACTGTTAATATTAGCAGGTAAAACAACTGTTTTCGTAAATTAGCAAAAACCGCTAGCCACGATAATCTTAAAATAAAAGTTTGTACAGCTTTGATATAAAGACTTCTTTGTGGCAATTTTTTGGACGTACTTTTTATGTTGCCAAAGCACTAAGAAAAAACACAGTTTTAGGCTTAGCGAAAAATAATTACAAATTAACGAAAATAATAGAAAAAATTCCACACAATTGTTTATCCTTCTTAGAGTTTTTCGACTATTTTAAATTTTTTACAAACTTCATTGGAACATTGCATCATTTCGTAAAATTGCCCGAAGACCAGAAAAATCAAAGTACACATTTCGCGAAAGAACACCCTGAATCTTATCTACAACAAAACAAAATAGAAGGCATAGTAAAATAAAAAATAACGACTAACAAAAAATAATAGGGGTTTAAAGTAAAGACGATAAAACCTGATGCTGTGTCTTGTCTACACAAAAGTTTTAATTCTTCAAATTTACACGAAACGGAAAAGAATTGGAAGAATTTTCAAAAGGACCAACAAAATCAAATGACGTTCTAACGAAAAAATTGGAAAACAATTTTAAAAGGCCAATGAAATCAAAGGAAAATAAAACGGAAATGAAAAGAACATTCCAAAATATTCAAGAAGGAAAAAGGGCATGAAATGAAAATTTTAACTTCACGAGGTTGCCATAATCCTACTAAAGAGGAGTTGACTTTGCTTGCCACAACTCGCTGTAAAAAGTACGTTAAAGACGGGCCAAAAGTGTAGCCACAGAAAAGTCTTTATACATCAAAGCTGTACAAAGCTTTATACCTATCAGTCATTGCGCAAGTGCTGATGGACTGGGTCCAAACATAAAATAGGGGACACCAGTTCCATACGGAACTGGGGCCGCGGTAGACCAGTTGGAAGAGCATCCGAAGGGTTGCAAGTTCGAAACTCGGTCTAGCCAAAGAACTCGACAACGATTCCGCCCTCACACCAGTCTATTTCCTTAGCAGCCATCAAGACAGAGCATGTGTGCGGAGTCGCTGTCGTAAGATCTCTGGAGGGTAAGTCAAGTGGGCTTAAGCATCGATTTGGAAGCGCAGACTAGTTTTTCGGTGGATAATCACTTTAACCAATCAATAATTTGGGATTCATGCTTTTACCCACAACCACGTGACAGATCTTCTTCAAACCGAGTGACCGGAAGAAATAACATGAAGCTGCTCGCTCATGCTTCTTCGTCTGTTTCCTTAGAAGGTCGATGAGTGTCTTCTCTTGACGTCACTATTTCAACGTCCCGACTTTCGAGCGACGTTGACCAATTAACTATCATAGATAAATTCGAAATTCATTCTTTTAAATTGGAATACTGGCGTAGGGGAATCATAGGCCTAAAATATAAGTAGACTGAGCATTGATATTGAGAGAAGCTTCAAAAAGGGACCATCAAGTCGACTAGTAGTCACGTGACTGTTCTGTGAAAAATGGACTTGGTTGGCCGATTTGGCATCTTATTGCCTCGTTTGGCGATGGAACATCGTATGATAGGTGCGTGAGTGTTCATTTCTATAGAGTGGGGACAAAAGTGCTGAAATCGCTAGTCTACTTCCATCAGATGATTAATCAGTGGACCAATCAAATGATGAATCAATAGATGGACCAATCAAATAGATGGACGTCTTTTCCCGTCCCTGGAACCAATCAGATGATGAATGTTAGGTTTGACCCAGCTGACCAAAGTAGTCTGCTGGGTATTCTGCTGCCAAGGGCCGCTTAACTAGTTTTGGTCACATGATCCTGGGCACATAAAAAAGTTACTATTGCGCACTCTACTTTTATATATTTCCTCTATGGCTGAAATCGTATCCGAAAAACAAGGCACGCGACGTCACATCTGGAATACTTACAGGTAATTTTGTACAGGTAACTGTTAATTTGAAATAACAGGTACCAAATGTTATTTTGAGAATAATAGCGTTTGCCCCGCAGGGCCAGGCAATGAGCGAGAACGTGTGGCAGGGAGCAGAGTCCGTACAGTACGCACTCTAGGACATGACGCAGGTGGTTGCAACCGCAGGCAGCGACTGGAACCGAAGAACAATTGAACGGATATCATCCCTTCCAGGTTTGGCTCGCCTTTTCGTGTGCAATTTTCTCTAGTTCCCGCCTGTGGAGAGATCGAATTATCCAAGCAATCAATTCTGATGTTAACAACCAGGACCGTTCCCGAGTGATGAGAACTTGCACGTCGTCAGGAAAATGGCGACCGAAAGACGGCCATGATGTGCCTCTAATTTAGATAGTTTATCTTTGTGATTGTAATAAAGTAAATTTTAAATCTGCGATATATTGTCCTTAATTTACTTGGGGCCGCGGTAGCCCGGTTGGAAGAATAACGGATTAGCAACCGGAGTGTTGCGAGTTCAAATCCAACCAAAGACCGTCGTGTACAAAGGGGGGTGGTGCAATTTAAATCTATCGTGGCCTCAAATGTCCTCACGTTGGTGGACGTTTGGCGAGTGGGAGTGCCAGTTTAGGTGTTGCCTCGTCATCTGACAGTGATTCAAAATTACGTGGCGTTTCCCTTTAGGATTGAACCCGGACCGTCACCAATAGCCCGTTGTGTTGTTCCAGTGTGACGTTAATTAAAATACCTACCTACCTATTAGTTGCTAATCCGCGACGGGCTGCTGTAGCCCGGTTGGATAAGAACTCGCAACCCTCCTGTTGCTAATCCGCTAGTCTTCCAACCGGGTTTCCTACAAGCTCTCGTGTATCAGACAAAGTATTTATCACCAACCAACAAAGTTGACTTGTATGCACTGAAGCCTGTCAGATGCATTCCGTTTCTCACTCGTCATCTTCAGGTAGGTAGTTAATTAACGTCAAGCCTACACAAAGGGCTATTGACCGCGATCCGGGCGTCATCGTCAGGAAAGATTACAATGGTGTAACGAGCATCTTCCTTGGAATCATTAAAAGTGGTCACACGTGATGTTCTACGAATCCCGATTCTCCGTCAGGAGTGATTCTGGACTATAACTAGTGTGACGAGAACGGGGAGCCTGTTTTACATACCCACAGACCGTTCATAAAGTTGATCGCTTTGGCCGAAGAGTCAGTATGGGTGGGCATTATGTGGCAGAACACCTTTTTACATTTTTGCAATAGAAAACAAGGAGCAAGCTTTTGTCCGATCCTCCTCCACCTAATTTGCCACGATATATTGCTACAGCAAATTTTCTAATTTTAATTGGACACGACTTTTTAAAAGGACACTAACACCGCATTGGTGTGCATGCTTCTCCCAACTGCCCGTTTTGTTCGACGGGGAGCTTTATGGATTTTAGTCATCTTTAACTTGCACTTTTTTATCTGACGATCACATCTTAGTTGACGACCTTTTCAGCCGGGCTAATTTATACTGGGCTGCCCGTAGGAAATGATGGTCCCTGGACTTTCCCTGACGTAGGAGAAAAACAGTTTTTGCGACAGGTTCCGTCACAACAGTAATGTGTACCGAGATTTGCCTGGGCATATTCGTATTTTCCGTAGAGCAATGAGTCCGAACTTTTTGTTTATGGATGATTATGCTCGTCCCCACAGCAGCTGGGTGTCTGAGATACTGGAAAGTGAAGATATTGAGCTCATGGTATGGCCTGCTTACTTTACAGACTTGATTTCTATAGAGCATACCTGGGAAGCTCTCAGTAGGCGTTGGCGCAGATACCCCTTCAGTACCTTGGCAATATCAGAACAGAGCCAGAATCAGTCCACATCATCTTACGGTAGGGCCCATTCTAGACCTTTACACGGAAACAGAGCAACGCCAGGTTTCGAAGGCTCCAGTGACATTCTGAAAAGAATATCAAAAAGCAAGACGTTGATACAGGATATATTATTGAGTGTGGTTGTATAAAGGGTCACCTTGACCATTTGGTTGTTTGGTATTTATGGCGCAAGACGTAGAATAGGACAAGCTGTGTCAAATACAAGACAAAATAAAAACAAGAACTGGATACAAATAAAAAAAGGACTGCAAAAGTGTTTGAATTTCGTTCATATCCCAATAAAAATTTGAAGCCGCGGTAGCCAAGTTGGGTAGAGTCGCGGATTAGCAACCAGAGGAATGCGAGTTCGAAACTGGATCCAACCAAAGACTGTCGCGTATGTGGGGGTTGATGCACGTTAAATCTGTCGTGGCCTCAAATGTCCTCACGTTGACGTGGTGTGGAAGTTTGGAGAGTGAGGTGCCAGTTCAGGTGCTGACCTTGTCATCTGACCGTGGGCCAAAATTATAAGGTTGTCCTCGGATTTTTCCCTTCGGGATTGGTCAACTGTGCTGCTCCAGTGCGACGTGGATTAAACTACCTACCAAATAAAAAAGTAGTAAAAGTAGCAAGTATTTGAAAATAAGTAGAAAAAACGATGAATAAATTTTTGAAGTTTTGGTTGATAGTTCAAACAGTAAAAATGAGATTAACTCTCTGAAGGATTCACTCGCATATACCAATTCTGAAACCTGTAGTGTCTTCCTTGCATGACTTCTAATAAGTTTTGACTTTCTTGACCAATAGAATTTTTTCTGCGATTCTTTCAAACACTAGATGTGATTATTTAGTCATGAGTGTTGTAGGGGAAAGCAAAATAACTCGGGAACTCGTGACTATCAAGGAGTTAAGTTGGTTTTAGAGTTATATGGCGCAAGGGCCATATTTGGCCATGCATCAAGGAGTTAAAATATGTCACGATTAACATTACATAATAGTATATATTTGAATGAAATTTTTTTGATGCAGATGTTGATTTAATACATTAAATGTTTGTGAGAGATGATAAATAATGAAAAGGTATGAATGAGGATTAAAACATTATATGCAATTTAAAAATTTGGACAAATTGATCGATCATCATATGTAACGTGGAGCTCAGAAGAGGTTTCATCTGCTTTATCAGCCTCTAATACCAACGTGTCCTGGGGTATCCTACAGAAAAGGATGTCAAAGCCACGCCGGATTAGTCGATGATGAAGTTTCAACTCAACAGGCGCAAGCGGATGATGAAGGCCATCCAAGAGACAATCTTTAAGTCTGTATAAAGAATTCCCAATTCCTAAAGTTCGATATTTGTTTAAAGGATTCAATTGAGGGCGAAAATTTAGCTGTAGAAACAGAAAATACACAGGAAAGTTCAAAGCCCAGACAGTCCACATGCTGTGTAGACTCCGTACCGTCTATAAACGTATCAATGGCTATGAGAGTTAAAAAGCTGGAGGTAAGTGACACCGGTTGCATTTGGTTTATTGTAGCCTCGAAACAGATGTAAATCAGAAAACTTCTTGGACCACCAATTATAAAATAAAAAAATCTCTCGCAAGAAGCAGTAATGGCATTCAGCGGTATCCGAGTGATGACATTCTGTATAGCAAAACAAAATGTGGATGCATGATGGGCGCGATTAGAAAAAAAGGGATCTAAGGAAGAAGTGTTTAGGTATATATTGTGTAAGGGTGAGATGAATGACTAAAGATGTGGAAGAATAGTAGAAAGGAAACCAGTAGATGAGTTGAAACCAAACATGGTTCATGGTATAGAGCAGTGATTCTCAACCACTGTGCCGCGGCACTTTTGTGTGCCTCCAAATTCTTAGAGTGTGCCGCCAAATTTTAATAAAACTATTCATAAAATTGTTATTGACCATTTGACAACATTAGAGGAGAGAATTATTCATTATTTCCCAAATTTAGATATAAAAAAAATTTGATTGGGTTCGTAATCCATTTGTGATAACGAATACTTCTGTATTTGAATTAACTTTGAATGAAGAGGAAGAACTAATTTCGCTTTCTAATAATCGAGATTTAATTTTTAAATATTCGGAAGAATCAATTAATTCATTTTGGATTAAAATTAGATGCGATTATCCCATGATAGCCATAAAAGCTTTAAAAATATTATTACAATTTTCTACATCTTATTTGTGTGAATTCGGATTTTCAGTATTAACCAACATAAAAACGAAAAAAAGATCGAGACTGTTAAATGTAGAAGACGATATGAGAGTAACATTGTCATTTCTACGACCAAATATAAATGGAATTATCAAAAAACATCAAGCTCAAATTTCTCATTAAAAGTATTCTTATTATTACCTTGTAATTAATCCCTTAATAAACGTACTGTTGTTTTTGTAGTATATATTATATTATTTTACATTCACAATTATTATCATAAACTATTTTACAGTATATTATAGGTAAGTAAACAACTTTTAAACTTATCTTTTTCTTTGTGTGCCGCCAAATTTTGAAATCGTTAAAAGTGTGCCGCGACAAAAAAAAAGGTTGAGAATCACTGGTATAGAGCATAAAACGTATGACGGGTGAAGTGCGAAAGGATAATTGCAGAGTGGTGCATCGATCGAAAAGTAACTATCATGGGGATTATATCCACCATTTTTGCCGTTCTAATATAATCTATCTTCACAAAGGAGCTGCAAACAGAACAGCTTGAAGCTTCTCAATGGAAAAATCAAAACGTAGGACAGGAGAAGGTAAAACGGAAGGGAAGACGGATCACTAGGTACCTCGGGGTTGTGAGGTCCATTTTTCCTAAATAAAGTAAACTCCCAAAGGACTGTGGCGTAACTAAAGGACGACAGGAGCCCTTGTTTGTCTAAATGGAAATTTAATAAAAGTTATTTTCTTGGTAAAAGTATTAAAAAATATGTTATGTAATTTTTAGCAGAATTTTGTCCTTGTCACAAATATTTTCCAATGCTATGAGAATGAAGTTAGTGCTTTGTGCTCTCCATTATTAGAATACAACACTTAAAGTTAATTTTTTATTTCTGTAGCCCCTGCAATTACAATACTATTCAGAAATGAGCAGATACAATGCTAAGGAATTCTCTTCTTACAGACATCTCGAGAGCACAAAACAGGACAGGGATGCCTTTTCTGACTTCCGCCCTGGAAACACATTAACAGGAGCCTTTAACAAAACCCGGCTTTTTCCTGGTTTTGATGTATAGTGAATAATGAATTAAAAATTAATATTGTGAGCAACAAATTGATTAACACAATTCCTGATACTAATTAGTATATTTTATCCTGATTATTGAAATAATTATACTTAATATTCATTTGCAGTATGCAAATTTGGTTTGGCACAGAAGGTGGCATCAGTCTCATGTGTCCCAGGTCCCAAACGATCTAGTTTCGATTTTGCCCAAGGGCATTTAGAAAGAGTGTTCCAGTATATCAAACTGGCGTTGGAACAGGTAAAATGTGCTTTTTCGGAGGTCTACTTTGGGAATCAGATGGAGAGACAAAGAAAACCACTAATAGCAACGATTTACCTTTATTGATCCATTTACTTTATTTATTTTTTAATGGTCGATTCTTTATTATCTTTAATTTTGAAGATTTCCTGAACCAATTTAAATAAAGTTTATTCCTCGTAAGGTATAAAATTTATGCCGATTTAAATAGAAAGCAGACCACATTGAAATGATAATTTTATGTGGCAGAATACAAATCTGGATTAAATGAACAGGTTATTAAAGAGGGGCATAGGAGAGTTCTACAAGGGAGAGGGCTCAGGGTTTTGTTAAAAATGCCCATTTGCAAGAATATCTTGAAAGAATTTATATACATGATTTACAAAGATTAGCAGTATTTTTGTTTAAAAATCTTGTAATGCTCTCCATAGAATTAGAGACTTTGTTCAAGAGCAAGTTCTTTGTAGCTAGTTGAATTTACGTCACACTGGGGCAACACAACGGACATTGGAGGCGATCCGTGATCAATCCAGAAGGAAAAGATCCGAGGACAATACCTCGTAATGTTGAACCACAGCTACAAGTTATTTGTAAATTAAAAATTTATTTTGGACAGTAAGCACTATTCCTTATGCCCAAATACGCTAAGCTTTTTACCAAAGGCTTTCAGTTGGCACTTTTTCCGCAGTCAAGATAGTTGCTGATATTTATTTGAAAATTGTATCAAAATTCCATTTTTATTTTTTAATTCTATAATTCATATTACATGTAGAGTGTGCACACAGAGTACGCAATTCCAAAATATTTTCTCTTCTAAAATACCCGGTAACTCATTTTTCATTTCACCCCTTAACTAGCTCCCTGTAAAGGCACTTCAAATAAACCATTACCTTTATATGTATATTAATTTACGCATTAATTTAGGCATGTAGCGTCACTAGTAGGCATAGTAATAATATTTTAATTCCAAATAGGATTGCAGTAAGTAAACCACTCAACTTGTTGTTTTAGTAAAAAAATATATATAGGGAAAACAAAATGTTTGTTCTTTTTTCTTTTTTTCTTGTGATGTGATGTATGTACGAATCCATGTGATGTACGAATAAAATAGGTTTGTTCGCGAAGTTGCTTGACTCCATGAACTTTTAAGTTTGCATTAGTGCAGCGGATAACAAACACAACACTTCAAGTCAAACAATAAAAGGAATTGCTCTTTTGTAATTGTTAAAAATTTTAATTGTTAAGCATATTACCCTATTTCTTTTATACGGATTGTTTAGATTGATGTAACAAAGATTTGAAAGTTTTGCTGCCAATTAATTTGACTTTTACTAAAGCGTTAGTTTTCATAGTTCAAAGACATTGAAATTGAACAAGAATTTTTCCAAAAGCGCTTTATAACTTATCTTTTTGGATTTGATCAGCTATTTAATTGTAGAGAAGCCAAAAATTGCCATGAAGCGAATGTGAGTACATTTTCAAACTTAAAAAAATTTTAAAGTATTGAATATTTTCTATTTTGAGACTTAAAACAATAACTTTTTAATGTTGAATAATTTATTTTTTAAACTTTCAAGCAATTCTTTTTGAATATAGCTCACATATATATATATATATATATATATATATATATATATATATATATATATATATATATATATATATGTACTGAATATAATTATGTTCTTATTCGTAATCATATAATGAAACAAATGGCCCACTACTTTAAAAGTTGGATTTATAACATTTATGGGAGAGAACATACTTTATAAATCGTGACGGTTCATCTAATGTATAATGATCAAACGAAATTAATTTCAATATTTATTTCATTGAAACACAAAACACCAGATCAGAAATATTAACAAAATTTCTGAATTTTAGGAAATCTAAACACAGTGAAATATGAATATACACGATATGTATTTATGATTTAGAAATATGTAACTAATAAACATAAAAATAATTTGTTTTCAGATTTTGCACCTCGTCCTTAACCATCACGGACGCTTCCAATTTTACCAACGTTTCACCTAAGGATTATGCAGTAAGTATACTATATAGAAATAAAGTAACTATTCTCGTTAGTGGATCAAGAAATTTATTGGTGGAGATGTAGAATCCGGGGCACTAGCGATTTATCGCCAAACATGGTAACCTTTGTGTTTTGATTCAGCTTTATGGCAACCCCATGCAAAAGGTTTTTCGCGTAGGAAAGTCCACGTTTTTTTTTAATGAACATACTGGCTTTGGACGCCATCTTGATTTGGCGACAAAAATTGTTTGGCGACAAACATGCCCCGGATTCTACATCTTTACCAATTTATTTTCTCATAACATAATATTTTTATTTTTAGTAATCCTTTCTCGTTTCTATTTCGCAGACTCAGTTGACACTCCTTGACATGAATGTATTTAAGGCCATCAAACCTGAGGTAACTTATTTTTTATGTCATTGGAAACCTTAGTATAGCCTAACGATACAAATTTCTTATTGAATATTCACTTTGAAGAATGAATTCAAAGCGAAGTAATATAGTTTATTTTCATCACGTATTAATGTTAAAATTAAAGCTAGTACGAATACAATCTAAATTAAATTAAATAATTTAAATTTTTAATTCGAAGTGCTGTAAAATCTAATAAGAAGTACTTTCCTATGAAAATAGGAATAAAATCAAGATAAAGATATTTTTCTTTTCCAGGAATTGATGAGTGCTCCCTTCACAGAGAAATCCGCACCTCACGTCACAGGATTGACAAATCGCTTTAACTTTGTAAGCATACATTAATCGTGATTCCTCATACATAATGTATCAGATTTACGACCACAGTGCAATACATTTATCGAAGTAACAAAACGTTTAAAAATTTATTTTAATTAACTGATCTTTTTCAGATCAGCTATTGGGCCATCGGAGAGGTTCTAAAAGGCTTAACATACCGAAGACGGTCATACATTGTGACTCACCTTATAAAGATAGCTGAAGAACTTCAGAAGCTTAATAACTTGCATTCTGAATTTGCTATCATTTGTGCCTTGAAAAATGCGGCTGTTTTCAGGCTGAAAAAGACGTGGTCGGTAAGTAGCAATAAATGTTCTTTGTCTTACCTTGAATTTGCATCTTTTCGTTTGGAAACCTTTACTTTTCTTATAAAACATCCATTCTTAAAATGTCAACGAATTGGTTATTTAATGCATTTTACATTACAAATTTCTAATTCTAGGTATTATACGTGGGTACTCTAGTAACATATGACGGTGAATTTTTTAAAAAGGTCAGATGTAAAAGGGATGCATTTATTCTTTTCCAGAAAGTATCTAAAGACAAAAAAAAAGTCCTTCGAAAAAATGTCTGACCTCTTCGATCCCGAAAAGAACTTTAACTCTCTTCGAGAACATATACTGAAAGCAAAAGGATCTTGCATTCCATTTTTTTGGTAAGTCTAGTTTGGCGTAAATTATTTTCGAATGAGTGTATGTGTGCTGGATGGAAGATAACAATTTTAAATTCAAACAAACAGATTTTATTAATTTTATTTCGAGAGAAATTCTACAGAATTTCAACAGTTTCTAAATATCGTTGTATAGTTAATTACAGTACAAGTTCAAATTACGAAAAACACTTCGAATTCCAAGCAATTTTATTCCACCTAATTCTATATTAATTAGGATTGCTTAGATCAAATATGAAGATAACGTGGGCAGTGAGATGTATATAAAAATGCATTTTTTCCAAAGCTTATTCACATATACCTGAGAAACAACTGGTGACATTCTTGTCTTCACCCCATCTCCATTAAGTTATCCCTTCGGGATTGATCCCAGATCGTTTCTAATAGCCCGATGTTCTGTTTCCGTGAGACGTAAATTCAACTACTTACCTACCAGTAATTTCTCCAAATTGGTGCCATTGGACTAGCATATAGAAAAACAAAAATAATAGCTTATTGGAATCGCAACCTATTGTTTAAATCATAGATAAAATATAAAAGTAGAGGAAGTAATGGTAATCTTTTAATATGAACAGGATCATGTGACCAAAACTAGAGCAACGTGACCCTTAGACAACTTTTATATTCCGGATGGAAACGAACATTCACCATCTGATTGGTCCACTGGACGGGAGACGTCATTATTTCATCACCTGATTGGTCCGCGCGACACAGTAGTAGACTTTCGCTTTCTCACCATCTCTATCACCACGCTATATAATACACATCATACATCGACCCATCCTGTAAGATGTTATATCATCAAACGTGGTGATAAGATAATTGGCCAACCTTGTTAACTTCTCACACAGCAATCAAGGGACTATTAATCGATGTTGATCAAACTTTTTGAAGCTCCTCTTAATAGCACAATGCTGAGCATACTTATATTTCACATCTATGATTTAAATCTCAGTGATGGAAAAAACATTTCAAAAGTAGTATAGGTTCGATTCCTGTCAGATTCAATTCCCTACTGGGTGTATTTCTATCTTCAAAATTTTCTTGTGTTTTATCTTCGTTTACTTGACGTTGCTTAGCGCAGTCTGATCAAATATGGCCCTTGCACCATAAAACTCAAACTCTTGTACCGACAAAAGTGAACTGTTATATAGTGAACCATATCATGACATCTTTCTTATTTTCTTCCAGGCCTGTATACGAGGGACATCGTGATGATTGACACTGCCCATCCTCTTCAGGAGATCGATAATAGCCTTCGCCTGACAAAGTTGTTCAGGGTACTGAACGAGGTCACTCGATTCCAAAGGTCCAACTACGGTCTACAAGTGTTGCCACATATTCAGCACTATTTGGAGCCAATGGTTATGGACAAAGAAATGCTAAAGGTCACGGATAGTGTCAACTACAGGTAATTACTAGTGTGCTGACTTTCGTCCCTGAACATAAATTTTGTTCGTAGGATCAAATGTGAGACATACTTTAGAAACTTCGGTGTTAAAACAGAGATGTTTGCTATAAAAATAGAATTATAGGGTGGGATGGGCAGGGTAGTGTAGAACATATGTGTACCATTAGGGTTTTGGTGTGGTATCTATCCTTTAGTGTGGTAAAATGCGACTTAATTCAAAACAGATTCTACTTAATCCACTTGAATTTGATTTTGTTAAATATAACGTTTTATTCATATTGAGGAAATGGACTGGCATTTTGTCGTAATAATTTTCCCATCGATTTTGTTTCTACGATTGCATAAACTAAACGCAATGCTCAAAATTTGTCTGATAAAGGTTTTTAACAATCGGTTTAATCAACTTCACAAAGTCAAAGTACTTACTTTTTGTCGGTTGATAAAATGTTTTGTTTTATTTTTACTTTGAAAAGTCCATTAACTCAATGCATAAATCATGAAAAAATGAGGTACATTCAATATCTTGCGTTTATTCATTCCATTATAGGTGAAACACTCTTTAAATAATTTAATTGTAAATTGTCAAACCTTTGTTAAGGTTAATTAAAGTTGCACTTAAGGAACGTGCAACCATATTCAGGTAAGAAATGATAACATAAACTGCAAAAGTATTGTGTTTTATCAGAACCGCGCGAAACGTATTGAAGAATAACAAAACATTTTAGGGGTTATCTAGACAATTGGTGGTTACATACGTGTACCATTCTTTACGAAATGGTTGATGGGAGACAAAATTGTTACAGTTTATAGAGCCTTCATATACTGATATATCTATCGGAAAACACTTTTTCAAGTAGTTAAATTGTATGTGGAAGCTAATTTTGAAATGTTATTTTCAGTGCATCACTCGAACTTGAGCCACAATCGCCACCACGTAAGATCAAACTTCCCAAAGGATGGATGTTTCGTCATAGGCAAGATATCTATTTCTCTTTCAGTCTCAAGTATGCATACTGTTTGTTTCCATTCATACTAAACTGAATTCGTACTGAATGATAGTCTTAAACTTATATCCATTACTGTGCGCGGTGTTTGTCTCGACGAGGTATCTCGTCATTAGCAAAATTGATCTGATCTAAATGGACGAGATATCTCGTCAGATGAAACCTGAACAGATCTTAATCACTTCATGATAAGAAAAGGCAATAAATACATTGATGATGAGATTTCTCGTCATTATCAAAATTGGTCTGTTCTTGATGTACGTGATATCTCATCGAAACCACTTGGAGGGTCAAGATTTGGTTGTGTAAGGAACCGGGGAAGGAAGAAGATAGGGTCATTGAAATTATTTTCTGAATACGTGGTTGATGTTAGACGCTCTGTTAGAAAATATAATGTTAAGAGAGGCAGCTTGGTGAGACTTACACATGGCAGCTCATATCTCAGGAGCGGCCTTATTAATAATGTCAAAGTTCCTAAAATAATAAATTTTTTTGTTACTACATACAAACCAAATTATTTTTATGCAAATCGTTCTGTGTTTTGAATGCTTTGTAAGTTATGTACAATTTTTAACACACGAATTCTTAAAAAAATTTCCAAACAAATCTTTCAATTACTTTGTTGATACATTTATTATATTAATAGCTGATCAAATCGACTTGAATGTGATTTCTAACTTTACCTATTGTTTATTTTACTAGTGTGAAAGAAGACATCAAATGGTGCAAAGAGTATTTAGGAGGAACAGTTTGTCCGGAATAGGATGAAGTTATTCGTCATCAGAACTAACTGGAGTACATTAGATTTTTTGACAGTTCTGCAGCTCACGATGTTGTAATTTATGTAACTATTAGCACCAATCTTTATTCCTCTCCCTCTCAAAATTTTAAAGAAAACGTGTGAGTTGCAGAGAAGGAAAAGGGTCTTTTGTTGACCGGTCTGAGTTTATGATGCCTGAAGAACTTGGAATGTTTCGGACAGATGAAAGGAACTGGATTAAAATGAAAATGGTCAAAATATATTAATCATCTGGAATTATTACACCCTTGTTTTACAATATTCTTGTTAATCATCCATCATGAAAATATTTCTTTTCTGAATTCTACTTGAATTATCCTTATCTTCAATAAATTTTTTACCTCCATCTCTAATGTTTTTATTTGTGCGTTCTCTGTTTCATATTTAATTTTCTCTAAAAATTTGTTTTTCATCTATGGAATGAAACAAGACTCACGATCGTGGTAGGAAGCAACAGAACAAATATTCAACACAATAAGCATTTTCAAATGTTTTTCATCGTTTGTTCTGATATACTGTCTGTCTACCACTAGAACTGCCCTCACCACTGTCTGCGCATGTCTGATGACGTAGAAACGAACCTTATCCCACTTTCCGCAATGGATGCTTAAAGAAGTACTTTGAAGTTTCTAACATAACCGCAAATCACGACAAACTGGAAATATATTTGTAAGGATTTTTACTTGTTGCTGAGAAGATCCGTACTAGTAACTATTTCTTTCCGCCCAGTCAACAGGAGCTTAAAACAAAATATAATTAAGACATCTACCAGAAAAAATATTATAAAAGTACTTGATATAGATAAGAATAGAAAAAGAAAAGTATAATTAATAACAATAGGAAAAATAGAACATATTTTTAACTAAAACTGATAGACTGATTTTTAACTTAAAAGAACCTTTTTGATTTGTTCATACTGCAAAAACGAATCGACGAATTCAATGATAAATATCCCTTCCCAAAGGTATTGAAAAACTTAAGTTTGAATGGAAGGATGATAAAATAATTCATACTTTTAAAAACTGACATCGAAATTTCGTTTAGACTATCCCATCAGAATTTAAATATGAAACGGGTAGCCATACGTTGTAGTTCAAAGATATTTTTAAATTTTGACATATTTTCATTACAAGACGATTAAAATCAATTTAATTTACATTTGTTTTTCATGTTTCATGAGTATTATTGAAAGCTGTACTCCATAGTCAAGTAACTACATCTATCATTCTAAATAGGTACGTGGTTTCCATATAGAAACTGAGTCTCAATTGAGAAAAGTACCTTAAGGATTCGATTTAAAACTAAATTTTTCTGTTGGGGAAAGCAAATTTTAAAAAAGACTGCTGATCTTGGAATAATGTCATACTAAGGAAGTATGTAAACTAGGACTGTCGAAAAACAGAAATTTTTTGTCTTAGTGGCAGAAAGTCGAGACTGCTTACTTGAAGTTGAAACTGTTCGTATACAACTTAGGTACCTGTGAAACATTCATTGAAAGCAGTGATTTTGAAAAAAGTGTAATCGATTTTGAGTTTGCTTTGTCTACACTGATGACATTTGTTTTAGAAACAAGCTCCGTTATTCCACGTGCGGCTGAATAGAATTTTCAAGAAACAAATGTGTGCTTCAAAATAAACTAACCACGAATGCCGTAACAATTTAATTTGCCATCTTCTCAATGATAATATAATTCGAAAACATCGCATCCATGGTGCAAGGAACACAAATAATAAATATTGATTGGAAAAGTGCAAGACTACGCTGAAAGTTCCTCATTTTTACTGAAAATTAAATTAATTGACATTCGCAATCACTACAAAACTCTCAAAATCGACTTCTGAAGAAGTCATCTCAGAAAAAGCTTTTGTAGTTTGTCTTACAGAAATAGTGTGATGAATATGAAATGGATTATATGGATGGATATATTGTGTATATGTTACCGTGAAAGACCGAAATTGGAGAATGTCGACTTTCACCGGTGAATGTCGACACATACCAAATACGTCGGTGAAAGATCGAATATTTCATTACATTCTTGTACATTCGGACTCTCACCGGTGTATGTGGACAATCACAGATATGCTCTGGTGGAGGTCGAAAAGAGAGGAGCCGAGGTTTTTTTCCGATACCCTAATTTATATTGAATGGATACTGCAGTGAATCGTGAGCTTTTTCTTGAAAAGTTAAATGCATTAATTGCGGGTAAACGAGAAGACAATTGTTTTTATTTTTCTCAAGAAAAGTACTCTAAAATACTTTCTGAAATGTTACGAACCTCACAAAAACAATTTCCTCCTGCTCAAATTGGTGATACTGTACGAATACAAGTCCCTGATGTCGACCGTGGTCGTACAGATAGCCGAAATGTGTTAGCGGTTGTTGTTGGAATAGAAGACTCCGACTTCTATAAACTGGCAAATAAAAATGGTACCCTCAAGCAGCTTTACACACGTAATCAGTTCGTAATTTGTAAAGAAAAGTTACTTTCCATAGATGAGATTTCTTTTCAAGAAATGTCGCTGAGAGAAGCAGCTGCAGCTAATTCGAGAAGCGGGGGGCAAGGCTATACACGCTGTCATTGCAAATGGAAGTGTTCCACAAATAAATGCAGTTGTAAAAGCAAGGGACTCTTGTGCAATTCAAAGTGTCATAATAGTTTAAGTTGTTGCAATAAATAAGATTTGAATCATATAATTAAGTAAGTTTTTAATTTCTATTATTTTCTTTTCTCATTTAGAATGTACTGTTTGTTTTAAGTTCTTGGTCACTCCTCTCAGAAAGAGAGGCGAAAAAGTTACGTCACCCTTGTGACGTTTTATCGCGACTGAAATACGAAGAAAATATAAATCTCCGACATGTTCAACATTCACCATTAGTGCATGGTGAATGTCGACATTTACCGGTGTAAGTAAGAAATAAGGGTATTTAACAAATATTTCGGACATACACCAAGCGACTATGTGAATGTTGACATTCACCGGTGAAAGTCAACATTCTCCAGATTTCGGTCTTTCACTGTAACATATACATATTTGGGTCCGAAGTAAATTGTAGAAGCTATGAGAAAGTTAAAACGATGTTAAAATATATTTTCTGTACACTTAAATGATGCTAGCATTTTTCTATGAAATAGAATCAATATTTAAACAATTCAACCCGAGTATCGCGGGGTAATTCTGCTAGCAATTTTATAAAATCGGCAGTAATAATGGTTTGACGTAGCCTCAAATAGTTTTACATAATAAAACTAAATTTCAACCAGCTTTTCGAAGGTTGCATCGTCATTTATTTTGTCTTCAATTGAAAATGACTAGCTCAGTTGGAAGAGTAACAGATTAGCAACCGGAGGGTTGCGAGTCCAAATCCGACCAAAGACCGTCCCGTACAAGGGTGACTGGTGCAAGTTAATTCTGTCGTGACCTGAAATGTCCTCAAGTTGGCGAGGTGTGGAAGTTTGGAGAGTGGGATGCCAGCTCAGGTGTGACCTCGTCCTCTGACAGTGTTTCAATATTACGTGGTGTCCTTGGATCTTTCCCTTCGGGTTTGATCGCGGACCGTCGCTAATAGCCCGTTGTGTTGCTGCAGTGTGATGTTAATAAAATACCTATGATACAGTGAAAGACCGAAATCTGGAGAATGTCGACTTTCACCGGTGAATGTCAACATTCACATAGTCGCTTGGTGTATGCCCGAAATATTCGCTAAATACCCTTATTTCTGACTTACACCGGCAAATGTCGACATTCACCATGCACTAATGGTGAATGTTGAACATGTCGGAGATTTATATTTTCTTCTCCGTATTTCAGTCGCGATAAAACGTCACAAGGGTGACGTAACTTTTTCGCCTCTCTTTCTGAGAGGAGTGACCAAGAACTTAAAACAAACAGTACATTCTAAATGAGAAAAGAAAATAATAGAAATTAAAAACTTACTTAATTATACAGTACATTCTAAATGAGAAAAGAAAATAATAGTAATAAAAAACTTACTTAATTATATGATTCAAATCTTATTTATTGCAACAACTTAAACTATTATGACACTTTGAATTGCACAAGAGTCCCTTGCTTTTACAGCTGCATTTAATTGTGGAACACTTCCTTTTGCAATGACAGCGTGTATAGCCTTGGCCCCCGCTTCTCGAATTAGCTGCAGCTGCTTCTCTCAGCGACATTTCTTGAAAAGAAATATCATCTATGGAAAGTAACTTTTCTTTACAAATTACGAACTGATTACGTGTGTAAAGCTGCTTGAGGGTACCATTTTTATTTGCCAGTTTATAGAAGTCGGAGTCTTCTATTCCAACAACAACCGCTAACACATTTCGGCTATCTGTACGACCACGGTCGACATCAGGGACTTGTACAGTATCACCAATTTGAGCAGGAGGAAATTGTTTTTGTGAGGTTCGCAACATTTCAGAAAGTATTTTAGAGTACTTTTCTTGAGAAAAATAAAAACAATTGTCTTCTCGTTTACCCGCAATTAATGCATTTAACTTTTCAAGAAAAAGATCACGATTCACTGCAGTATCCATTCAGTATAAATTAGGGTATCGGAAAAAAACCTCGGCTCCTATCTTTTCGACCTCCACCAGAGCATATCTGTGATTGTCGACATACACCGGTGAGGGTCCGAATGTACAGGAATGTAATGAAATATTCGATCTTTCACCGACGTATTTGGTATGTGTCGACATTCACCGGTGAAAGTCGACATTCTCCAATTTCGGTCTTTCACGGTAACACCTACATACCTATCCACTGAAAATGAAGAGTTTCTCAACCACCGGTCGCAGCCTGGTACCGTGCCCTAGCATTAGAAACATCGGGTCGTAAGAGGTTATCTTGGGATTTGTCATTTTTGATATCTAAGGATTTTTTATGATGAAATATTTTATAGTGGTAATATTCTGAGAATAATATTCGTGAATGTGCCGAAACGTTCGGACTCGGAACGTCTGTATAACATTTGTATAGCAAACATCACTGACCAAGGAACTGTAAAGAAAGTTTTTCCACTGAAAACGAAGATCAAAGCAGTCTATCCGATTCTTAAATTTGATAATATTAAATACTGTTTCTTTGCAAGTTCTCATTGCAGTGTAAGTTCTTGTTTCGAAATGAATCAAGTGACGTGATTTTTTAAAAGTAATATGCCTAAAATTTTAATAAGAATAAGGGACAAGGGACTTCGTTTTACTGTGGTGTAAGGAAGTCTCGTATGGAAGGTGTATATGTCCCAACAAATATAAATTTTTGGTGATCAGAATGAGATATGAAAATCAGCACAAATTATTTTAATCTTGGCCTGAGAACACTACAACACGCTACAAAATTTAATTAATCCAGTGATTGATAACTAATTTGAATGTAACATGTCACATCGCATATATAAGTTTATACACACTCCTTACGACCATGGCATAAATAATTATTAGGTTTTTTAAATGTATTAACTTTAAAAGAATTGTAAAGGTATTTACGAGTAAATACCTTTACAATTCTTTTAAAGTTGTTGAAACCGGGCTCTCCTCTTATAAAACACTAGCTGAATTACCCGGCGTTGCACGAGTTGCATTGTTTGTAAATCATCGTAATACTCAATATTAGTCCTAGGGGGATTTCGAATTGTTTTGAGATCTCTCTACAGACCCAGGACAAATCGAATGGAGTTAATATCAAGCTTACGTTTCTCGGAGGGTTTTAAAGAATGAGTGTATCATATTCGATGTGAATTGGTGAAACTGTGATAATAAGGATAGTCAATGTTATTCCTATGGGGGTTTCGAGGGCAGTGGTAGCCCAGTTCGAAGAGTAACGGATTAGCAAATAGAGGGTTGCGAGTTCGAAACTCGGTCCAGCCAAAGACCGTCGGATACACGGGGGCTGGTGCACGTTAAATATGCCGTGGCCTCAAATGTCCTCACGTTGGCGTAGTGTGGAAGTTTGGAGAGTTGGATGCCAGCTCAGGTTAGGTGTTGTCATCTGACCGAGGTTCAAAATTACGAGGCGTTGTCCTGGGACCTTTCCCTTCGGGATTGAATCCGGACCATAGCCAATAGCCCGTTGTGTTGCTCTAGTGGGAAGTTAATTAACTACCTGTCTATTTGGATTTTGAATTGTTTCAGCCCCCTCTCCAGACCTAGGACAAATAGAACGGGTTAAATATGTAGTCTATATTTACCGCAGGAGTCTAAAGAATTAATGTACCAAATTTGGTGTGAATTGGTATGATAGTGATCGCAAAATACTCAATGTTATTCTTAAGGGGATTTCAAATTATTTTTACTCCCCTCTAAAGATCTAGGACGAATAGAACTGAGGTTAAAGTATCACCTATGTTTCTCGCAGGATTCTAAAGAATGAATGTCCCAAATTTGATGTGAATTGGTCTGACATTGATCGTAAAAATACTCAATGGTATTCCTATGGAGATTTCGAAAAATTTTTTGGTCCCTCTGCAGGTCTATGACCAATTGAACGGGGTTAATATATAGTCTATGTTGCCCGCAGGATTCTACAGGATGAATGTACCATATATTTGGTGTGAATTGTTCAGACAGTGATTGTAAAAATACTCAATGCTATTCCTATGGGGATTTCGAATTGTCTTTAGCCCCTCTGCACACCCAAGACAAATAGAACGGGGATTAATATGGAGCCTACATTACCCGCAGGGTTCTGAAGAATAAGTGTACAAAATTTGGTGTGGATAGGTCAAACGGTGTAGATTTGTATAGAGGACATAAAGACGCTAACTCATCCTTATATAGACTAGCAGAATTACCCGGCGGTGCTTGGGTGGAATTAGTTAAATGTTGATTCTATTTCATAGAAAAATGCAAGCATCATTTAAATGTACAAAAAATATTTTTTAACATCGTTTTAACTTTTTCATAGCTTCTACAATCTACTTCGGACGCAAATACGTATATATAATATATACATCCATATAATCCATTTCATATTCATCACACTCTTGCTGTAAGTCAAACTACAAAAGCTTTTTCTGAGATGACTTCTTCAGGTCGAACCTTTTTCTCTGAATTCATGTCACCTCGTGTTGTTATTTGCTTTCTTTGTTTAATAAATTTTGAATCGTACTGCAGATCAAGCATTTTAAAATGTTTCATTTCAAAAATTAAAAGCAAAGCATCAGTGAGAACACATTTTCGAAAAGCGCTTGTTCCAAATTTCCAATTCAACTTCTTTTCCCCGAAGCTAGACACTTTCAAAATGTAGCTCAACCAAGACAGGAATGCCGTTGTGGTACTCAACGAACACACCAAAGGCAGTGACTTGAGGGATTGTCCGTTCCCATCAGGACCCCTCGCACAAAAGATCTCCAGTCACTCATTAGAGGACATATGTAGTCTAGGGGAAGAAAGGTAACGGTAAGCCGAAAGTAATTAATGCGAAAAAATACAAATCGGCATGTTCAAATAGAAAAGGTAACGATTTTCAAAAGAAAATATAGCAAGAAACAATACATCCTAAATTGCAAGAAAAAATACATCCAATACAACCGGATGCGACTGCACTGGACCATGACTAAAATCAGACTAAACGTTTGAATTCTTCCATACATTAAACGGAAAAGTATTGGGAAAATTTTTTTGAAGAACCAATGAAATCAAAGGACAATTTAACGGAAATGAAAAGAACATTCGAAATGAAAATTTAAACTTTCCGCTTGCCGATGTTGCCATAAAAACGGAAATAAACCTAATAAAGATGGGTTGCCATAACTCGCTACTAAAAGTGCGCCAAGAGCGTTGCCACGAAACGAGGCGTATAATACAGCTGTACCCAATAATTAATAGTGAAAACTTAATAAAAACAAAACAATATTTTAAAACCTAAAAAGTCTTAACAAGGTCGAAAAATGTAATTTTAATTTAGCACCTCAATTGCGTTCTAAATATCAAGATACTTAACGCCTCTGTAATCATGCCGAAAACAATGCATTGAAAGCGATACTCTAGAGCAGCGTTTCTCAAACTGTGCTCCGCAAAACAATTCCCAGTGCTCCGCGAAAAGGTAGGACATGTTTAAAATGAAAAATATTTTTATTAAACATATTTAAAGTTTAAAATTAAAAATATCTTTTACGAATAAAATGGAACAAAAATATTTGAATATTATGACCTTCTGCGCTCTCGGTGTGCAAGAAAAAAAAAATCGAGCACAAATCATTTATCACCGATCAGGTGAAACATTGACTATATAAAAAGGTAGTCGACATTCAATGTGTCAGTTTCTCGTCCGCCAGTGGACAAAACAAATTCACGTCAAAAGGCAACACCAGACAACACAGAACCAGACAACACGGAGCCAGACAGAGGCTGGACTCACTGTCTCCGCGTTTGCAGAAACAATTAGAAGCTTCGACACCTTTCCAGAATTATCGTAAAATTTTTTTATTGCATATAAAACTGGTAGTTTACTCACTTCTCAAATCAGTTGCATTTTAGTCAACATTCAGTCGAGAACCGACAAATTATGAAGTTCATTATATGTAATTTATTATTTTAAAAAATCAATTTTCTGTAGCTTCTCAGATTTTTCGTTTTAAAATGAACCGTATTAAATTAAAAAAATATAAAGTCATGGCTGCAGACTAAAGCAAACATTCTATAATCGAGAAGGTAAGAGAAATAAACAAAATTTTTATTATTTATTTGCACTTCAGTTTATTAGTTTTTTATTTTTTTTATAATAAAAAAAGTTATATCTTTAAATTAAGTAATCTCAAAAAAGTAAAAATTTATTTTGCACTTTAAGTTTTAATGCCGAAAACAGTAATTTTTGTTTGTAGATGAAATTTCAATTATATAATTTAAAATACCATAAATTGTAAAATAAGCAAAAAAAATGTTGAGAATTGTTTGTTTATAATTCATTGTTTTGCTTCTTCTCATACATATGAAAACTATATGCCCTGTCCATTTTCGTACACCTAGTCCTGCAATCTGTTGACTGTCGTTCCTGTATCAAAATGGTTAAACTCATTGCGATATTTTAAAATCTTGAAAAATTACAATCCCTAAAAATAAAATTTTAATTTTCACGTATAAGATTTTGCATTATAGGATTTTTTAAAGTTTTACAGTATTTTCTTTTAAAAAACCCTCAATGAATCTTTTTAGATGCAATATATTATTTAAACTTTTTACTGAATTTATGCTATTGTTATATACAGCTAATGTTCATATTACTTTCTAATTGCAGTGCGGAAGAAGATAGAGGTGTTATGCTGCTGTACAAGCTGGTTTTTCGGATGAATCATTAACTGCGGATGCAACAGAACTTCTTGAACAATCGAACAAGTTGAGTAGCACTACTTCCTCGGATACAAGTTCCACAATTAAACAAACTTTAAAACGAAAGTATCATGATTCTTATTTGTATATGGGTTCGCTGAGACCACCGATAATAAACCTCAGTGCGTAATTTGTGGCAGTCTTGCCGAACAGTTCAATGTTTCCAGGAAAAATGCGTCGTAATTTTGAGGGGAACCATCCAGAATGCAAGGATAAACCAACTGATTTTTTCTGAAGGAAGTTTTTTTTTGAACTCAGGAAAGTCCAGAAATGTATATCGTATCATTCAAAAACTGTCAACGAAAAGGCTTTGATGGCATCTTATTTAGTTACCGAATTGCTGAAGCTGGCGAAGTTCATACTGTTGCTGAAAACTTTATCAAGCCTTGTGTAAAAGACATTATCGAATGCATGTTTGACGCAAAGGCTGCAAAAGTGTTAGACACAATTCCTTTGTCAAATGAAATAATCTCGCGACGAATTGGGGACTTAGAAGAGAATGTGAAAGCTACTTTAATTTCTCGTACAAAATCCACTAAATTTTCGCTTCAGATGGATGAATCAACCACTCAAGATGACCTTGGAGGGTTTTTAGAATCTTAGAGTATGACGCAATCGCAAATGGGTGCGGTTGCGCTGAAAATCGTTCAGTATCTATCGTTTATGTGTCCCGCTTGTAAGTTCTTAAGGTAAGTACAGACCGGCCAAATAAATGTTGGCGCATTTCTGGTGATTCAATCTACACGTGCTTTCCATCAATTGCCCCAATGCAGTGGGAAAATGCCATTTTAAACGAAATGCTTTTGCAATTTCACGCCGGTCTTCTGATCACCGATCGGCATGAAACATGATCGTAGCCGTCGATTGTGGTTAGGCGAGGGTGGATTTTGGGTTAACCATATGGCTCTTCGGTTGAACTCTCTTATGTCCATAACGCTAATTATTTTACAGAAGCTTTGAGCTGTGTAGTAGTAACTTGGAGTCGAACAGGTGAGAGGGGATGGAGCATCGGTTGGTAGCTGTTATTACATTGGCTGACGCTTCGACTGAGGCGAGTAACATATTGACTGTTGGCAGGGCCAATCAGACCAAGGTACTGGTCAGTCGGACTAAACATTGAAGAGAGTTAAATCAAGGTAAACAAATAACTTATGGGTATAGGTAAATTTGAACAGAATATAAAAGTTTTGGGGAGGGTAGAGAAATTTAACAAAGCAGCGTTAATATTTTCTATATAGATAGAGGTGACATATACCCGACATTTTCTGATTGGCTGATGCGGTCGGAAGCCATGTTTTTCCTTTTCAGGTCAGTTAAACATGGCAGTTGTACGTTGCTGATTGCGATTTTGGAAGTTTTGTTTGGCGTTGGATAAAATCCAACGCCAAACTGTCGCCAAACCCGAAGTCTTCATATAAAAAACCTGATTTACAACCCTAATGAAACCGTCCATTTGCATAGCGTCCGTGTTGGCACAGCAATGGTCGAAAAACGTGGCTGCCGTTTTCCCTATGCCAGCTCTCTATCTACAGGGTGTCCCATAAATTCCGAAATAGTTTAAAAATTCATAAAAATTGATGGAATTGGTATATTTGAATGCGGTTTCCGATAACGTTATTCTCATGAAAGGGGATTTTTTTTGGTAGAGAAAAAAAATATAGTTCAATCCTTTGTCAATAGAGGGCGCTGCACGCAACCAATCACAGGAAATATGCAAATCAGAGTCTTACAAAATGCTGGGTGTATGATTTAAAGCTCATTTCTGAATTTTCCTGTGATTGATACGTATTACTGTGATTTCATTGTGATGTTGACATTGGTGGATAAAGCACTATTGGTTAAGTTGTTTTACCTCAGCCACGAATCGCCGGCTGAAACTTTACGAAGGTTTCGGACAGAGAAGAGATTGAAGAAAGGTTCTGGTCCAATCGCTCCTGCCAGACTGGTTGCCCTGGTACGACGTTTCGAGGAAACGGGAAGTTTGTGTAATCGCCCTCGCAGTGGTAGACGACGTTTGTCAGAGGTCCGTAACTCCGCTGTGTCTTCGCAAAATGGACACTCTAAGGGAACAGTCAACGAGTGCAGTAAGTAGCGCACGAGAACTGGCAAGAATAAGTGGTATACCGAAGACATCCGTATTTCGCATCCTTCAAGGAGTGTTAAAATTGTACCCCTACAAGTTGAAATCACTGCACCAGCTCTTACCAACTGACACAGCTAAGCGAGTGCAATTCCGCCAATTGGGCTTTGGCGAAAATCGACGAAGATCCACAATCGCTGCTCAATATCTTGTGGACAGATGAGGCTCATTTTTCATTGCATGGAACAGTCAATACCGTTAACTGTCGAATCTGGGCAAAGGAAAACCCACATGCCTTCAGTGAGGAGCCGCTACATTCCCCACGTGTTACTGTTTGGTGTGGATTTACTGCGTTCATTATTTTGGGCCCTTTTTACTTTGAACAGCCCTGTGCAAAAGCAGGCTGGCAGCCGTGCTCAATTAATGGAACACGCTACTTGCAATTGCTAAGGGAGAAAGTGATACCGTGCTTATTGGAACATAATGTCCTTGACACAGTGACATTCATGCAAGACGGGGCACCTCCTCATATTGCAAACACAGTGAAGAAGTTCCTGAGCAGAACCTTTACTGAAGAACGCTTAATCAGCCGTCACTGCACAATTGAATGGCCCCTCACTCACCCGATTTAACACCCCTAGATTTTTGGCTGTGGGGTTACGTTAAGTCCCGAGTGTACCGCAACAGCCCATCTTCTTTAGTGCAGTTAAAGGATGCCATTCGCCAAGAAATCTCCTCCATCCATCCGGATATGCTACATGCTGCAGTTAATGGTGTTGTCACTCGCTTGCAAACTATCATTTGTGGTGATGGCGGACACATCGAACAAGTAGTACTCTAGTGCTGTGATGTGCTTGTAAACATTTGCCTGCATGGAAATAAACGTCGTTTTCCACGGAATTCTGTGATTGGTTGCGTGCAGCGCTCTCTATTGACAAAAGATTGAACTAATTTTTTTCTCTACCAAAAAAAAAATCCCCTTTCATGAGAATTACATTATCGCAAATCGCATTCAAATATACCAATTCCTTCAATTTTTATGAATTATTAAACTATTTCGGAATTTATGGGACGCCCTGTCCATACGCTCTCTTTACTGTAACAAGCAGCGCCATCTGTTAGTGAGCTTTCGCACTATGTCGTATTGTAGATGGGGTTGGGATATTGGCTTTTTCGAATTCATTTGTGGAATGGGGATAGTTTGTTTGAAAAAAGTTTCCTTGCATTCTTTCTGAGAAACGATGACAAATAGTCGTATTTTTACTTTTGCTAAACAAATCGTATATCCACCGCTACAAAGTATTGCTTTTTCCATGTAAGTAATCTGAAATCATGAATGGTATTCATACTAACCGGCACTGGGAATGCCTTGATCAACAAGGAGGCTTCCCCGAGCAGAGACTCACCATTGCACTTCGGTGGGTTGACGTTCGCCACATCCACAAAATGTGGTTGTTGGGGTGCACAATTTTTGGTAGAGGGACTGCGTTCGCGCTGTCCCTTCCAATCACAATATTAGATGCGCACTTATGATCTCTAAACTTTGAGGAAATTTGCGTATCAAAACATATGACGAAGAGTTTAATGAGTTAGTCTGGTACATGCAGCACCAACTGATTAATTTTTGCACTATGGCGTGTTTGTTGAAGTGAAGGGGGATTTCGGTATTCCGAATCCATTTTTCTATTCGGGTTTTCAATCTTTTCTTTCCTTTCGGGAGCAATTCTAGTCCTGCTTATTAGTCTGTTTCGGAGGAAAGTTTAATATTGAAAAGTCCTACTGGAGGTTTGTTGATTTGTTACGTTTTCTGTACCGATGCTCTTAGCCAATTAATTCAACACTAAGATGATTGAAAACTAGGAGCAAAGCCAAAAACATTTTTCTATGGAAGGGATGAAACAAGGGGACCAGAATCAATTGTCAGCTACGATCATGTTTCAGACGTTAGAACAGCGTTTCTCAAACTGTGAAACGATTGGAAGCACAAGTACCACCTCATTTTGTTTCTGCGTCGGGTCACCAGGGGGCGCGCGGCTTATCGTTTTTGCTGAAGTGTTCTTTCCCGTGCTTTCTTCTAAATTCTTCCTTAAATTACCACAGATGCAAACGAAGCACTTCAGTCAATAAGACCGCATGACGCAACTATTGTCAGCTTGCAGATAAGACCAAGAGCTAATCTGCATCAACAGTTTCACACCTTTCCGCAAAGGCCTAAACGCCGATGTGGGGTGTTCCGTTTGGACCCTGAAGTCTATGAGTTCGATTCTATATAATCTATCCCCAATTAATTTCCCCTACTGTTTAGATTCTTCTGTACAGACACGATGGACCACAAATTGTATTACTCTTAAAGTTAAATTTTAACATTTTAATCGTAATTTCTCTCCTTAAGTTTAATTACCTTTTTTATTTATCTAATGCTAACATTCTTCTGTGCGAGCGTGAAGCAGTCTAGACCATCCCTTTTGCTGCTGGGCGCGGCTTATGGTTCTTATTAGCATTTAAGTTTCTTCTGCATCCTGGATCGACATTTTTATTAAATTCACCCACCTTTATGTTACTAGCATTTATTTAATCACTTTTTCTTATTATGTCTTATTATGATGTCGAAATGAGCTGCTATGCAGCGGGTGCTCCGAAAGTGATGTGTTTCCTTCTTTCCCGTGCCTTTTATTTCATAAAAGAAATGTTGAGTATTTTTCTATGAGATGGCGCGCGGACAACCAGACCACTCGGGGATGTCACCGCGCATGATTCAAAGGGCTTCTCAGCCAACCCGTTTTTTTGTTTATCTGATAGTTGCAAGGGGACTGCCTGCCATGCACCAACCTCGCATCTTCGCTCTCCCTTGAAACATTTGAAAAACCTTTTGCTAATACAGAGTTCTATTCATCAAGCACAGAACGGGGTCGATTGCCGTGTCCAAACAAGAAATATTGCTATGGATTCTGCTACCCAATAAAATTCTAAATTCCAAAACGTGAATTCTGCTGTCAGGTAGTTTTCCGTAATGACGGTAGATGGCGCTCTTGCGCTAATCAGTTGAACTGTATCAATGGAAACGTAATGACGCTCCAAATCTTGACCGCGAAATGAAGAGGAATTGTATTGTAATTTTAGGTGTGACCTTATTAAATTTTGTTAAGTTTTATTCTCAGTGAATTTATTGAAACTGGTTTCTTAAATCTTGACTCTGGATATGAAAATTTGCAACCTATGACACTTGAAACAGATATCGACTCTTGAAAACTTTAGCTCTCCCCTCCTACAGGTAGTTTACACAACTTTGTTAAGGACTGCTCATACGTACAAATATAATTATAATTGCAAACAATTATTATTACGAATATAATATATATTTACAAACAATTTAATCTGACTACAAAAGGCTGAACTGTTTCTTAATATATCTGAAAAAAAAGGAATGAGACAAATGAAAATTATAATTTTGTTTCATTAATATCGTGCATTATTTTGGTACAAGCTTTGGTACAAGTTTGGATATGTGGAGGCATTTGCTTCAACCTTTCTCCTGTAAGTGGCATTAAATGTCTATGTTTCTCATCATTCATCAATGTCTCATGTTTCTCCTGCATGTGCCATGAAAAGGTTTATATGATCCATTTTTGTTTCTGCTGCGATGGAGAGTATGACCTGGTCAATAAGTTAGGTTCTCCTGTTTCCTCTTGGGTGAATTGGATTGGATTTTGGGGTTTTATGGCGCAAGGTCCAAAAGCGGACAAGCAGTGCCAAACACAATTCCACTTGGGTGAATCGCTTGGAGGGGAACAAGTTATATTTGCCACAAATAAGGAAAACAATAATAGAATTCCATGGATTAAAAAAATTATATGTGAACACGTCTTATGGAAGCATTCACAAGTCCGAGTTACTAGGCGGATGAAAGATAAATCAGATTATTGAAGAAACCAAATCCATGATGTCCAACCGAGATTTACATAGTGAAATTCGTATTCCTTGTTTAACAACTACAGGAATAATAAACATTATTTTGTTGATTTTAATCTAAAAGAAAAATGTGACAATGTAAGTCCACTTTAAGCCTTCACACCAATGCTGAAGAACGTAGTAATAATTCGGTTTCATTGACCTGTCAAGAAATTCACTTTCTTGCTCACAATTTAAATTTTTATTATAATTCAAACTAGAATTAAGGGCCGCGGTAGCCCGGTTGGAAGACTAAGAGATAAGCAACCGAATGGTTTCGAATTCGAATCCAACCGAAGATCTTCTTTTACAAAGGGGGCTGGTACACGTTAAATATGTCGTGGCCTCAAATTCCCTCACGTTGGTGTGAAAGTTTGGAGAGTGGGGTGCCAGCTCAGGTGTTGCCACGTCATCTGACCTTGGCTCAAAATTACGTGTTGTCCTCGGTCTTTCCCTTGAGGGTAATTATAATAATTAACATCGCAGTAGAGCAAAACAACGGGCTATACGGGCTATTGACGAAAGTCAGGGATCAATCCCAAAGGGATAGGTCCAACACCAAGTAATTTTGAACCACGGTCAGATGACGAGGCAACACCTGAGGTGGCACCCAACTCTCCAAACTTCCACACCACGCCATCGTGAGGATTTCCCTTGAGGGATTGAACCCGGACTGTGGCCAATAGCAAGTTGTGTCGCTTCAAAGTGACGTTTATTAAAGTACCTACCCTGAGGAGCTTAAACTATTATCTGCATTCTTCTCCTAAGAAAGTATAATAAATGTAAAATGTAGTAGATGATAAATGAGTTCAGATATTTTACAGAAATCCCAATGAAAAAATGTAGTTGATGAATAAAATATATTAAATATAGGTAATTGTTTGATAAAGTGTTAGTAAGAATCACTTTTAGAAATTTAATTATAGTCCTGAGCAAATGCTACGCCATTTGCCACGAAATATGCTACATGCTTTAGTTAAGGATGTTCTCTCTGGCAAGCAAAGTTTAAATTGTACTGGAGGACACATTGAACAATTATTGCGGTGATATGTTTGTAAACATTTGCCTGAATACAAATATGGTTTTCCATGGAATTCTGACGAACGCTTAAATCGCCATCTATTGACAAAATTGTGAACTAAAATGTTTTGTCTCCCAAAAGAATCCCTCTTGAGAAGAATTTTTCCGCAAACCGCATTCAAATACACCAATGTGAATTTTTGATGTGTTTTCGAATTTATGGGATACCCGGTAAAATGAAAATAGTTTATTTGCAATTTAATGTAAAAGTTTGTCGCGTCCTTTATTGAACTAATTGAAAAACAAAATTATGTTTTTTAGTTCTTTCTAGGAAGATGCGATACACCTGGATATATTCAAGACAAATTTTGATTTTGCTAAACCAAAACCGACAATTTTATCGCAAATGCACTCTAACTTGTTCAATCAGTAAATAAAGTATTTAGTCACCACTCTCTCTTACTTTCTATAATTCTACTACATAAATAATTTGGATTAAATATATACTTCGGGTATTGTTCTGAAGGAACACAACCAGTTCAAAGACCGTCGATGTACGGACGGCAATTGTAGTGACCGCAGTTAACTGACTAGCGGCAATCTATCCATCTATGAAAGAAATGTGCGTCTATTATAACAAAAAAAAACATTAAAAAAAGTTTAAAACACTGGAAGACCTCTAGAACAATACCTTTTTGGACTGATCACTCCAAAACCATATTAACTTTACCAATAATTTTAATATAGGAGCCTTTGGAACCATGTATCCAACCTCTCATTCAATCGATCTGAATCAAAATTTTAAGGTTTGGTGATATTATATTTAAAAATCTATTGGGGCATCCTTTTCTGCTAGTTTCGGAATTTAGAAGGGCTTCAGGTTTGCCATAGATGTGATCACGAGTTTGAAATTTAAGAGAAACTCCACGTATTAATCTGTTACTATCTGCTTGAAATGTAGCCAAAAAGGGCCCCAATTTTTCCTTTGCTTGAAACAATATCATCGTAAATAAAATGTCATAATTAGTCACTACCATTTGAGTAAATTCACGATTTGAAGCTGTTTTTGATGCGATACGTTTTCTTTGGGATGTTTGAGACATAATGTTGTCTGTTTCATTGTCGATATAACTTTAGCATACAATTCCAATTCAAGTGCACTCTAATATAGTCAATTGGAAAATACAAACTTTAGTCACTATTCCTCTTTACTAGTTCTAAATTTATCATATAAAGTACAACCACTTATTATTTCGGGTATTGTTCTGAGGGCAGACCAAAGGGGGGGGGGCTCAATTCATAGAACAAAAAATAAAATAAAATGAAATAAAAAACTCTTCTAACAAAAAGGAAACTATATTTTGACATTTTTCCTCACAGAAAGCAGAAATTCAAAGGATTGTAAATGTCTTTCAGATTGCTTAATTAATAAGATTTCTTTGTTTGCATTTTGTGTTTAAATTGCTAATAAGTAATTATTATTTTTGAAATTTATTTAATTTTTTATAATTATGATTTGCTAATTTCATAGCCACAGTACTTATATGGTGAATTTACTATTTTTAATTTGTATAATCAATGTGCATATATTTGTTTATCAATCTTGGTTTATCATATTAATGCTTAAGGCATTTGGAGAAATATTATAATAGCCTACATATGAGAGCATTGTTATTGATGTACAGATTGTTTATTTTATTGCAACAAATTTGTTATAATTCCAGAGATTGCCAGATTGAGTACCATAGGTGAGACGTCAATCTTACATGGGTGTAAGTTTAAAAATTCTCGCCAGAGGACGCACCATATTCACTTGATTACAAAAGCAGATTAATAAGGAGAATAAATTCTGACACTGACGTGCTAGGTCTGTTGTCTGGGCGTGTTATCCTTTTGCTATAATTCTGTGTAAGCTGTATATGATGAAAGTAAAATTTATTTTTATGAATACGAAAGTGTTTTGATTTGCTGAACCCTTGAGAGACATAACCTGCCACTACAGATTTAATGATCACGATTTATTTTCAAAATTATGTGTGAATACAGATAGCGCTGAATGTCAGAAACATTTCTTCCCAAATGAGGATCGCGGCCTGAATATTCGACTTAGTGATAAATTAAGAAGCCATATGGGAAGATGTTTTGCCCAACAGTTTGAGTGGTCTAATACATTGTTTTTCCGGAATCATTTCTTCGGCTGAGCATTGTTGGCAAAACACATCTTTAAATGCACATATAATTGCAGGTAAATTTCGTTTCGTAGAAAAGCACATATAATAACTGTCGTATCTGTTTCTATTTAATGGGTTATCAGTGAATCCCATGCAATGCAGACAGCACAAACATTTATTATATAACAAAATATTTACAATTTACCAAAGAGCGTCCTACACGACCACATCATCCGAATATCTGATTGTTCTATCTTAACACAATCTGACGGCGCTTTTAGCGCCATCTGTAGGGTGATTGAATCCCTAATACGACATCTCCCCCGAAAGATATGAATTTGGGGTTTTCTCAAAACATAAACACAGATCTGAATTTAAATATTAAGGACTCAATCACCTAAATATTATCACACCATATCAACAGCAAAAAAGGGCAAAATAAAAAATATATGTGCATATAAGAATAATAATGCCCATAAAATACTAAAGCATATAATAAAAGAAATTATGTTTTTCGGAGGTCTTCAGTTTGCCATAGACGTGATCACGAGATTGAAATTGAAGAGCTATTCCACAGATCAATCTATTAGGATCTGCTTTAAATGTAGCCTTAAAAAGGCTCCAATTTCAATTTCTTGAAGAGTGGAAGATATATGTGATTATGATGTTCTTTAAACCATGTCATTGTAGATAAAATGTCAAAATTTAGTAAAATTGGAAAAGTAAAATAACGATTTTAATTTGTCTTGGAAGATGCGATACATTTTGTTTGGAATGTTCGAGACAATGTTTTCTATTTCATTTGTTAGCATGAAATGCGCATTCAATTGCACTCTAATATGGTCAATTCGAAAGAACAAAGTTTAGTCACCACTCGTTTTTACCAATTCTAAATTGAATATATAAAAGACTACAACCAACAAGTTCTCTTGGGGATTGTTCCGAGGGAAGACCAGTCAGTTCAAAGACCGTTGATACATAACTAACCAAATATAAAACGAAAGACAAAAAATAAATATATATTGCGGCGCCTTTGGAACAATTCCTTTTGTACTCCGAATTTTTTTGGCGAAAGTCTTCAATTTCGTTTGCGATTTTAGCATCATGTGCATCATAAATCTTCCCAGATTTAGAGGAAGAATGCAAATTTTTGAAATAAAAATTTACCAAAGAGAAAAATTTATATTTGACTTTTCTCATTCAAAGCAGAAATTAAAATGATTGTAAATGATGTCTTTCAGATTGCTTATTTACGAGATTTCTTTCTTTGCCTCTAAATTGTGTGTTAAATTGCAAAAAGTTGTTTTGGAATTTATTTATTTTTTATAATGATGATGATTTGATAATCTCAAAGTAACAGTACTTATCTAATATATGTATTTTCGATTTGTATAATCAATGTGCATTTCTTAGTTTATCATGTTAATTCTTATGGCCTTTAGAGAACATTTTATTAGTCTATCTATAAGAGCAGTGTTATAGATGTATTGATAGGATTGTGTATTTCAATTGTAACATTTTTGTTATAATTCCTGGGATTGCCAAATTGAGTACCATAGGTGAGAGAGACGTCAATCTAACATAGGGTGTAGCTTTAGATAATCCCGCCAGAGGGCGCGCCCTATTCACTTGATTAAAAAAGTTGATTAATAAAGAGAATAAATTCTGAGACTGGTGTGCTAGGTCGGTTGTCTGGGCGTGTAATATTTTTGCGGTAATTTTGGGTAAACTGTATATAATATAAATAAAATTTGATTTTGTGAGTGCGAAAGTATTTTAGTGTGCTGGTATCTTAAGAGGGGTTGCACAACCTGCCACTACAGATATAATGCCCATTTTCAGATTTATGTGGGAATATAGAGGACGCTGAATGGCAGAAACATTTCTTCCCTAGTGAGGATCGCGGCCAGAATATTCGACTTGAAAGGTAAATTGTGTTTCTTTCGCTTTTAAACCATATGAGTTGTTTCGCCCAGCAGTTTGATTTTAATGAAATCGTTTGTTACTTGAAAAAATTAAAATCACGACTTGAGTTGTTTCAGTTTTCTTGGGAAGATGCGCTTAACCAGAATGCGGAAACAATTTCTTCAGCTGAGCATTGTTGACAAAAAATATGTTAAAATGCACAAAAAGTGTAGGTATATTGCACACAAATTTCGTTTTGTGGATAAGCACTAAAATTAACAAAACTAATTTTGTTTGCTCTGAGATGTTTATATTCTATTTGAAACAACCTTTTCACTCAAATTTTTAGTTTTCATTGCTAGAGCAAACTTTGTATAAATTTCCACTTAATTTTATAAAAATTATTGCACCAACTCAATGTGTATGCAAACATCTGGAAGACCCTCCTGTTGATTTATCGAACCAAATATTTATTTAGATATTAATGTTTCATCAATAGCTCGTAGTAAATTCTGCAATTTCAAGTCCCCTTGTCCTTTCACAAAACTTGCTGACATTGCATTCCTTTATGTAAATAAGGTTTATTATCCGCGGATAGGAACGTGAAAGACCTACAACGATAATATCAGAAAGTATATGATTATTTAAGAAATTTTGCCTTTTTTTCGTAAAATGTTCTCAAAATTCTACTTTTTAATAATACTGCCCAATTTAAAAGTGAAATAACTATTTTTGGGGATTTAGTTTCATTGTAAAACATCACAATTTAAATACTAAACTGTATCCGTTGCTGATATTAGGACCACGGTAGCCCGGTAGGAAGAGTATCGGATACAGGATTTCTAAATTAAAAATGCTTGATATGGGTACAGTCAGAGAAATATTTAAAAAATAACTGAATCATAAAAACATTTCTTTGGCCAAATTTTAATTTATGCTTTAATTATTCACTTGTTAGATATTTTTAAAGATGTTAACAGTATTTTATAAACAAAACTCAGACATCAAATGTTATAAATCGATTTAGTAGAGCTTAAAAGCAGTAAATAAACTATTACCATGTTTTTCATCAAACAGATTTATTTGAGGACTTGGAATATATTTTATTTCCTGAACAATCTGTAAAGCACAGAACAAATAAGATTTTTACAGAAATGATATAAACTACAATCAGAAACAAAATCAAAATAAGAGATAAAGGCATAAGTTTTATAAATTTCAGAATATAATTTTGTAACAGATAAGCACAAGACAGAATCAAAATAATTCATTTCCATAAGTCATTAGAAAATAAAACATCTGAATTTTAGCAGTTCTAAAATCAGTACAAAAGAATTGTTGAAAGTGGAACTGTATTCATCTTGAATAAAACCACCAGTTAAAACAAAAGAAATTTTTATACAGATATAAATTTCCATTTACCTTAGACATTGATGTTTCATTCCCTTTATCCACTGATTCATTGATGCTTTCTTCAGAGCATACTTCATATTCTTCCAATTGCGAAGTCAGTTCTTTTATTTTATCCTCATACATTTTCTCTATATTATCCAATCTCTTCTGAAAATTCTTTTTTACACCTTCAATACGTTGCTCGCTAATTTTTCTAAGCAAAAGATCCAGAATAGAAGTTCATAACATATTATTAAAATTACGTGGTGTTGTCCTCGGATCTTTCCCTTTGGGATTGATCCCGGACCGTCACCAATAGCCCATTGTGTTGCTCCAGTGTGACGTTAATTGAAATATCCTACCCAACCCCCATAACATATTATTTGTAATTTTTTACAAGATAATCATGAGTTCTTCAGACCAGGTTCATGTGAATTTTTAAAAGAGTATTTTCTATTTTCTTAATTACTAAAATTTGAATCATAACTAATTCTTAGGTTCTAAGATTGCTGAAAAACATTTGAAAACTAGTAGATTTCAGTCAACCAATGCATACTAAATAATACCACCGCACTTATTACTAATGAAACAGCATATACAATAACTTAATCAACTAGACATTCCAGCAATTTTGGTGATAAAATCTACCCTAAGATGTAACCTAAAGAAAAGTTTTTTAAAGTAATAAAATTGATTCAAATAAAATTATCGTAGAATATTAAATAAAACTAGAATAATTATTAAAAAACATTTAATAGTACATAGAAAACACCTCTAACAGACTGGGGATGACACAAAATAAAATTTTAGAGGCCAACACAGACAATTAAAAATTAACTTGTTAAAAACTTCATAAAAACATTTTCTATATTGCCTTACTCTTTAATAGATTTCATCAAATATAATAAACATGATCATTTTGATTGAATTGTAAGAACTTGCTATTAACCTTTGATTATTTACCCATTCATAAGTAACGTAGGGTACGATAGGAACACTTTTCAGAGCAGTTATGTTAACAATTTGGAGCAGCATTAAAGCAAATTCGTGACTACTTTTATGAGAATTCTACTGATATATATTAAATACTCTGTTCATTAGTATCAGCCTACTTACCATACATTTATTTACATATGCCTTTTTAATGTGAATAAGTACAATCAACTTCTCTTGATAGTTTTAATAAAGTCATTACTGAATTCAATAAATGGTAAGATCCAGTATACATTTTGAAAATCTTAAGACTAGAAACAGTAATTTTAAAATAACAGTGATCAGAAAATATAAAGGGTGGAATTATGGTTGATAAGTGGTAAAAAATTTGATTGCAAAATATCTCTAAAAACTACAAAATAATTCACCAGTAGAAATGTTAGTACCATGTCGAACTTTCATCCAAAGAATAACTCCCAGATTTCATATTAAATTAATTGAAAAAAAATTTAAAATGCCTGTAGAATGTGTATTGAAAATATGTACTGTGTGTGTGATAGAAAACTTTAAAATATAAATATCCCATTTTAACCTGCCTTTAAACAATTTACATTAAAGATTTTATTCAGTTTTACTAATTAAGGCAGTCCTTTTTAAAAATATTTATTTCAATGAAAGCAGCATTTTTATATGAAACTAATATTTTTGTATTAATAGGATAAATGTTTTTCTTTAATTTTCAGGTTTAACAAAATTAAAGCAAAGGCTGCCACAACTTAACTACTTGCCAAAATAGTAGCTTTAGTAGCATAAATTCTAAAATAGTAGCAAAAGTAGATTACTCCAATGCCTATTTTGCAGCCCATATTCAAATGAATCAGTTAAAATACAAAATGAGCTAATTTAGTGCGAAAAAGGTGTATAACTCACCAGAAGTATAAATACGACTTTTTAAAACTGGATATTTTCTTACTATGAAATTTGAATTCCTTACTATGTTAGAATTGGCAATAAGTTACAACTGAACCACACGATATTAGAAAATAAAATTTTCTAATTGTGGAATTCTATCCTCTCTAAACAATTTGCTTTAGATTCCATATTGATTCTAGTAGAAATAATTGCTGAAATCTGTTTCAAAAAGAAAATTTTGGTTAAAAATAATATCTGATTGAAAAATAATAAATTGCCACATTAGCCACAACTGAAAAAAGCCTTCATGAATATTCCCTAGTGTATGCTCCTGTTGCGAGATTCGCTACAGATTTTACAATATTTATGACAAAATGGTGCAAAAGGTATGCAAATAACGGCAACATGGGTGATTTCTAAGGAAAAAGTAGCAAAAACCTCTAAAAAGTCATGATAATTACTCAAGTAGTATCTGGAGTTATTACTGTGAAAAGTGGGCAGTTGAAAAATACTAACTAAAGGTTGTCTTTTAGCTGCATGTGTCAGTCCTATTAAAACACTGCAAAACTAACAGAAATCATGCCAAATAGAGCCCTATAAATGCAGTTTATTCGAGAAAAGTAACCCTACTATCAACCCTTTTCTGATTGCTTTCAGTTTGCAATTTGTGCTACTAATTTGACGGTTTTTTATGCAAAATGGCACCAAACGTGTAATATTAAAGTTAACATCTTAAGCCCATAGTCTACAAAATGAAACCTCTGATGAGGTAAAAGATCAAACAAAGACACTATTTTCTTTTCTACATTTCTAAACTCTATAAGTTATAAATAAAAAGTAACTTCATCTTCAATTTCATTTGATAGCCCATTTATTGATTTGACTGTCTCATTCAATTCTATGATTTAGGTTTAAAACTACAATTATTGCTCACTGTAAGGGTTATCACATTTTGATTGTTTTCATTACAAGAAAATTTAAGATATCAACAAACATCAAGTAGAAAAATGTCTAATACAGAAGTCCTATTTATGATTTAATGTGAAAATCTGTATAAAATTAACAAATTTTGGAAAAAGAATTTCTATAAAAGTCCTGTCAAACAAAAATGTAGATAAAAAGCAATGCTTGTTATTATCTATTAAAAATCTTAAGAACTAGGTGAATTTTCCAAACCATTTAAATACCTTTGATTTTCAATCAGCTTATCAATGAATTCAGAATATTCATTGCATACATCTTGTCTAATTGCAATTTCCAATTCGGCCTTCTTCTTCCTTTTCTTTTTTTAAATTATCTCTTAAATTGTCAGCAAGGTTAAGAAGTTTCTAAGAATGAAAAGAAATAACACTCTGAAACTGCACAATCACAGTAAAAAAACTGTTGAGAATAAGAAAACTATGATATACTTCAATTATATCATCCTTTTCTTGTATTTCAAATGACAAGGAATTATTGAAATCAGAGCTCTGGTCAAGAGGTGCATCTGCAATAGAACGAGCTCTTGTTTGTCCCCATTGTGTAGTTTGATTTTGGATAGAATTGGATGCCATGGAAATGTAAGAATCATTTCGAGTGAGATGCAAAAAGAAATTTACAATTAGTTAATACATAAATTTTCAGCCACAAAACAGGGGAAAGACAACGAGAGATCAAAACGACAAAGAAAAACTAAAATTTAAGTACTACCATCTTTTCCAAAATTTGTAGAACTCTAAACAAAATTATTTTTGACATTTACTTAGATTAGGCATGCTGAAATTTTAACAACATAAAATATTGTTGGGATTTACCTCTTTAGCAAGAGCTGAAAAACGGAGAACATTTAAAGTTTCATCAAAAGTTTGCTCACAAGGGCTTGCATTGGCAATCATGGTAGCTTTTCCTTTACCTAGAAAATGGCTATAAAACAGACGTGTCAGCTTGCTTTCACGAAAAGGAATCATCTTATCCCTGAAATGCACAAATCCCCAATTCAGAAATAGAAAAGTTAAATTCATTGGAAACATTCATCGAACTAGGAAAAACAATGTACCGTAAATTTTGATTTAAGCGCAGCTGATCCAAACATCTTCCCAAGACAAGCAGGGATGTGTTTATATAACCTGCTTCTTTCAATCTTAACCCAGTTGTCTAGGATTTGTCAGCACGTTCAGATCCGAGTAAATCACAAAATGATATCCTGCAAAGTAATAGACTTTATGCAAAAACAGCTACAAGGTTCATTTTTCCTTTTTAAACATGAAAATTAAGAACTTTCTCAAGGATTAACAAAACAATTTTTCACTAGAGTAATAAACTGCACATAAACAGAAGTCTTCAAGATAAAGTAGAATTGTGGGGTCAGACACACACACGCACAAAGGGTGATATCAAATTGGAGAGTAAGAAACAACTGCCAGGATTACTGACTTTCAGAAGTGATAATCAACAAAAACATGAATTACACAGCACATTTGGTGACCCGGACTTGATCGACGCCTGAAACAGGTAATTTAATTTGCTGTCGAGTATTATTATGTTTTGACACGAAAGTGAAACTTGATTGTGGAATGGAAGTGCTCGTTAAGAAAAGAGCTCCAATGCGAACGTCATTTACTAAATTGTATAACAGTTTAATGACACTTTTTGGAATAGAAAATGTTAAATCGGAAGATATTGCAAGTAAATTTGCATCTTTAGAACGAGTCGCAAACAATCTCGTTACTGTCGATGACAAAGTTTGTGATGCTTTATTGGAGTCTAACCGGACAATTTCGACGATGAATATTTAAAAATTGAGGAATATCGTGAACATTTTGACAAGGCTCGTGTTCTAGTTAGATTAATTTTGGAGAAGACATCCCACCGTAATATGACGCTACCAGTTTCCATTGACAAAACGAAACGAAACTTCCAAAGATCGAACTGGTGAAATTTGGCGGAGATGTAAAGGAATGGCTAAGTTTTTGGAGCCAATTTAGCCGAATTCATAATGATCGACTCAGATGAATGAAGATAAATTTCAATATCTCATCCAATGGGCATGATTGTTGGTAGCAGAGCGAAGGAAATTGTTGATAGCTTCGGAAAATTATGCCAAGGCCATTGAAAGCCTAAAAACGAGATTAGGTCGGGAAGAGCTTCTTGTGGAATTTTATGTCAGAGAATTATTAGGCTTAGTTGTAAAAAACGCTACGACGGTGAAATCAAAATTTAATGTCACTCAACTATATGACAAACTGGAATAAGATTTACGATCATTAGAATCAATTGGCATGACCTGACAAATACGCTGCGATGTTATTTCCTTTAGTGGAATAATGTATACAGGAAGATATGCTAAGGATATGGTTAAGAAGTCCTTCGATAACTAAATATAAAGAAATTTCTTATGGGGACAAATTATCACAACTGTTACGTTTCCTCCAGGCAGAAATTGAGGGGAAGAGCGAATTTCTCTGGCCATGGATGACTTCAGAATGAGAATAATTCTAAGCAGAAGATCAGAGAAAAGGACATTTCGACTCCTACTGTTAATGACCTATTATCGGGTGTAAAAGAAATTCCAAAAATTACATGCGTGTTTTGCGGAAAATTGCATTCAAGTAGACTGCTATCAAGGTCAAAAGATGTCAATTGAGGAAAAGTTTGAAATTTTAAGGAACAAATAAATGTTGTTTCTCATGTTTGAAGGGGGGGGGCATCGCTCGAAAGCTTGTAGAAGTTATGTCTGTTGTATACTGCGTGGCAAGAGACATCATATTATTCTGTGTCCAGACTTCAAACAGAATCCGAAGTTCGCTCCTGAAATTAAGAAGAAAATTTCTCCTTATCTAACTCCTGCTATTCAGGCGATTGCTTCAAATGTTACTGGTGTCCATTAAAGATGGCGGGCAAGCACTTGTGGCCCGATCTCTAATAGATACTGTTTCTCAGTGCTCATACATATTGCAAGCTACCGTGGACAAGCTTGGGTTAAAATCAATGTGTTCTCAAACTCTGACGCATGTGATTTTTGGTGGTGCAACATCGTTCATGGAACATAAATGCTACATACTCAAAATTAACAATTTGCAGACGAGCTTTTCTTGTGAAATATCAGTTTTGGATCAGCCAGTTATTTGTGGGTCGATTCCACGCATTCAGTAGGATCCGTGGATGAATGATCTGCAAGAAAGGGGCATCTCGATCACAGATGTTGGTGAAAGAAAGCAAGTTATTGAAATACTGATTGGAGCAGACTTTTCAGGAAAACTTTACACCGGAAAAAGTTACGATATGAAATCTGGTCTAACCGCAATTGAAACTCGACTTGGATGACTTTTAATGGGCAAATAAAGTCAAAATAATTCAAGAAATTCTATGACTGCTATTGCAACTTTACTCTTGATACAAAGCAACAATATTACAGATTTATGAAACTTGGAATCGATTGGTATCTATGATCCGAGTGAACAATACAGCAGTGATGAAATTGAAAATACAGTAAAAGAACATTTTATGGAAAACACTGACAATTAACGAAGACGAAAGATATCAAGTGAAACTTCTCTGGAAGGGAATTAGATCTTCCAGACAACAAAATCTTAGTTGAGAAGAGATTGGAGCGAACAACTGCTAAATTAATTAAGGAAAGCAAATTTGAAGATTATGACACTGTTTTCAGAGAGTGGTTACAAGGAGATATAATAGAAGAGAAGCCACATGAAGAACTTTCCAAGAGCTGCTATTTGCCACATAGAGGAGTTTTTAAAAGTTGTTCTACTACAAAAGTGCGTCTTGTATTTGATGCTTCAAGTAAACAGAAAGGCTATCCTTCTCTCAACGATTGCTTGCAAAAGTGATCTAATACCCTCGAGCTTATCCCAGCTCTTCTGATGAGATTTAGGGAAAAGAAAATAAGAGTGATCTCAGACATAAAGAAGGCCTTTCTTCAACTATATCCATCAGTGAAGATCGAGATTTCCTTCGATTTCTCTGGTGGAAAGATGCTTTGAGCAAAGAAATGAAAATATTTCGTCACAAAAGAGTGGTGTTTGATGTAAACTGCAGTCCTTTTATTCTTGGCGCAGTTATCAAGCACCATTTGGAGCACTTTTCTTAGTAAAACAAAGAGATAGTTGTGAAGCTTAGAAATTCATTTTATGTGGATAACCGTGTTTCATCCGTAACATCGGAAAACGAGCTGAAGAATTTTATTCATGCTTCTACTAATATAATGGCTGAAGCAAAATTTGAACTAAGAGAATGGGAATATACCCAGCTCTTAAAGTCTAATGACAAAGCGGAACCTACATACAGTGCTTGGCTTAATGTGGGATAGAACTGAGGATTGTTTATTTTGTGATGTAGACTCCGTTACTTTACCTGAAGGTGCCGTAACGAGAACTATTCTGTCATTAGCCCAAAGAGTTTTCGATCCAATTGGATTCATCTGTCCTGTTGCGCTGTATCCAAAATTGCTTCTGCAGGACAGTTGTAGATCCAAACTTGGTTGGGATGCTGAAGTGCCAACTGAAATCTCAAAGAAGTTCCTCAAGTGGATCGAACAGCTTCAGATATTAAAATTGGTGAAAAAATTCCTAGATATGTCTTTACCAGTGACTCTATCAGCTTACACACTTTCTGTGATGCTTCTGGAACATCATATGCTCCAGTTGTCTACTTAAGATGCGAAAAGGATCATTAAGTGTTAGTCCAGCTATTATGAGTCAAGTCAAGAGTCGCACTCCTGAAAGAGATGTCTAGCCCAAGGCTGGAACTGCTAGCTTGCACGACTTGCAGATTTCGTCAAAAAATCTTTGAATGTAAATTCAGTGAGGGAATGTTATTGGAGTGATTTTTCAACTGCCTTATGCTGGATCCAACGAGAAGCTTGTGGAATCTTTGTAAATAACAGAGTTAAAGAAATCAGAAAGCTCTCGAACTTGGAAGACTGGAGACATAATACCAGGAGCCGAAAACCCAGCAGACCTTCCATCAGGATCTCTGTTACGAAGTTAATTGAATCCCAGTGGTTGGAGGGACCTTCGTGGCTTAAGAATAAGGAATCGGACTGGCCGCATTCTATGAGTAAACCATCTTTTAACGAAGAAGTTTTGAAAGAATGAAAAAAGATTACTTTGGTTCTCGCAAATGAAAAATTGTGAGAATGATTGGATGGATATTGAGATTTCTGTCTAATTCCCAAAGGCCTAAGCATGATCGGTTGTGCGGAGAATTAACTCTAGAACTCATTGAATCTGAAGAAAGGATAATCAAAATCATACAACAGGAAAGCGTTTACAGAGGAATATCTGAGAGATTTGAAGTCTATTCCGCACTTCAGACAGCTCAGGTATACTTCGAGTTTAAACTCAACTGACAGGACGAGACGATTTTGAGAATTTTAAAACTCCTGTGTTGTCCAGAAAGCACAAGCTAGTGCAACTTCTAATTCAAGAGCGACATGCTACGATGTTACACTTTGTTTTGAATAGCTTAACCATGGACCTACGAGAGAAATTTTGGATCACAAATGGAAAAAGGGAATACGCAAAGTAATTTCAAAGTGATGAGATAGATGTAAACATCATAACACTGTGTCAACAATTTGAGTTCCGTTGCCGCAAGACAGAGTTCGAGATTCAGCTGTATTCGAAGTTGTGGGTGTGGATCTCGCGGGGCCTGTGGCACTTAGAGGTGGTACATATAGTTGGATAGTGCTGTATACTTGTGCAGTATTTAGAGCCGTGCATTTAGAACTTGTCCAATCTCTGTCTGCCAAAGCTTTTATATTGAGTTTCCGAAGATTTATTGCTTGAAGTGGACTGCCACAAATTATCTACACGGTAATAATTCGAATGGTACGAATTTCGTCGGCACAGATAACCTTTTCAAATCTATTGATTGGAAAGCAGATCAAGATTAGGCCTGTTTGTAGAGAATCATATGGAAGTTTAATCCTCCTACAACTGCGTGGTGGGGCGGATTTTTGGAGCGTCTCATACAGATACTTAAGATTATTACGACGTGTCTTAGGTAACGCCTCTCTTTCTCTTACGAAGGAATGATCAGCTTACTGTGCGATTACGAGGCAATTATAAATTCAAGACCCCTCACATACATTTCTGACAACCCTGATGATCTGCTCCCTTTAACGCCTGTCATGTTCCTGCAGGGCATACGGACGATGGGAGTTCCCGACCTGGATCACCTTGATAAAGTCGACCTCTCGAAAAGATTTCGTTACCAACAGACTGAGAGAAGATATGAGGAGACGATTCAGAACAGAATATCTCGGTCAACTACTGTTGAAGAAACCGAACAATAATTTCTAAATCTGAAAGTCGGAGACATTGTCTTGATTGAAAATGAAGAAAAGAACCTTTTGGCCGATGGGACGAATCGTGGCTCTCTATCTTGGAAAAGATGATAACGTTCCTCTAGTAAAAATTAAAACGTCGTTTGGGTTGTTGCTTCGACCGGTACAACGTGTGTATCCATTATTAGTAGGGCACCCTGATGAAGATCTTGAAAAGGTACAAAAATCTAGTGAAACAAATGAAAATTATCCTGAGCCAAAGACATCAATGCATGAAGAATTGGTGAAAATGGCTATTACTAGGAGTGGTAGAACTGTAAAACTCCCATGTAAATTTGAAGACTTTGAACTTTGAGTTTCATGAATTGTGATATTCTAATTATTGAGAACTCTAATATTTTTCTTAAGTTGAGTGTAGCAAGTAAGTCAGTGTTTAAATTCTTTGGAGTAAGTTAGAGTTTTCTCTACTTTAATTAGCTGTGAATTTAATTATTGTTATATTTCTTCACTTTAGTTATAGTTTTAAGTTGTCACATTTTGTTAAATTTAAACTTTGGTTGAGCTAATTGTATATTTTCCAATTGATTTGTATAAGGTTTTGATAACAATGTGTTTTATCAAAAGGTGGAAGAATGTCAGAGATTCAGATTTTAAGCAACGCCACCTATTTTGTGTTTACATTTTATTCGATGAGAATTAAGCTTTTTAAGATTGGCAATGACTCGAAAGTTCAATAGTTGATTTGTAATACTAGTTCCAAAAAAATGTTGTAAGAACGTCTTGTGTATACACATATTTTGTTAATAAAGTTTATGAAGAGGTAGAAACGGGATACGTTTCATGTCATATCTAACACATCTAGTCACGAAAATAGATAAAAGGAAATTGCGAACGACATGCTAATCCAACACTAATGAAAGTCAAAAGAGCAAAAATGAGCATAAAAAATAATTGGGCAATGGCAAGCAGCCAAATATGCAAAATAATATAGTATGATTCGATGGAAAGCAGTTGATCGTAAAATGTCAAAAGTAATGGAAGGAGAAGGAATCAGATCACAAACGGTATTCAATAAAACACCATGAAATGACAAAAGCACAAATGCAGTTATCAAAAATAATTATGAAGTAGTCATTCAGATAATCATGCAGCAAAATAAACTTTGTAGCACAAATAAAAGAGTAACAATAATAAACTGTACACAATCACGAAAACGAACAATGGAAAAGCAAAAAGCGTTCAACACAAAAAAAATATTTGAACAGACAAATAAACACATAACACAAATATTGGGTTATCCGGAAAGTTCTGCAGTATTTCAAATCGAAGCGCACTTTCTTGTTACTATTTTGCTACCGCTGATAAGGAGTGACCTTTATTGAAGCAGATGCGTAAATTCGGTCTTTTCTGCTTTCACTGGATAATTCTAGCTTGTGTTGTGGCACAATTTTTGTTTCACTGCAGTGCTAAGTACGGAGAACCAAAAAGTTCATTTTCGCCATATTATGCTCTTTTATTTTAAGGAGGAAAAATGCTAGTCAGACTGCTCGTAAAATTTGTGCTGTATATGGACAAAGTGCTGTTTCTGATGACACAGTTCGAAGGTGGTTTGATAAATTTAAGTGTGGGAATTTCAGCTTCGAAGATGATGTCCGCTTTGGACGACTATCCTCTAAACGAGAACCTATTAAAAGATGCCATCGCTGAAAGTCCACGTTACACAGTTCAGGAACTATCACACAGACTAAGTATTCCAAAAAGCACAGTTCATGATCATCTGAAGAAGATTGGGTATGTAAGCCGCTACGATGTATGGCTACCCCACACTTTAACACAACAGAATATGCTTGCTCGAATTTCGGCATGTGATTCTTTGCTGAAACGAAAAGAAACTCCTTTTTTGAAACGGCTCATTACTGGAGATGAGAAGTGGATACTATACAATAATGTTACAAGTAAAAAATCATGGGGTAAGCCAAATGAACCTCCCAACATCGAAAGGGGGGCTGCATCCCAAAAAAGTAATGCTTTGTGTATGGTGGGGAATAAAAAGAAATTGCACTTTATGAATTGATGCCACAAAATCAGGCAATAAATTCGGAAAAATACTGTACTCAAATGGCAGTATTAAAAGCAAAATCGAAGCAAAGCGGCCAGAACTGACCAATCGTCGACGTGTTGTCTTCCAGCATGACAATGAATGTTAGACAAAAACTTATTGAGTATGGCTGGGATGTTTTGTGTCACCCCATATACACCAGACCTTGCCCCCTCAGATTTTCACCTCTTCAGGTAATTTCAAAATTCTCTGAACGGCCTGGAGTTCAATTCTTTGGAGACTGTCAAACAGCACCTCGATAACTTCTTTACAAATAAGCCTAATTACATTTTTTTAAAAAGGAATTTTCCAGCTGCCTAAAAGATGGCAAAAGTCATAGAACAAAATGGTGCTTATGTGATTCAATAACATTTTCATAAGTTTTTGTACTGCTTCGTTGGTATTTATCATAAAAAACCGCAGAACTTTCCGGATACCCAATACTTTAAAAAGGTAATAATTATGAGAATTCAAAATAGCTTTTACAATAAGGGAATATTGTTTAAATAATTCACTAAATGATGTATTAGCAGAGAAGATCTATGTTACTTTATTAACACAGTTCACAGTATGAAGGAACATGATTACAAACAAATGGATGCATGAGAATCTTAGCATTATGAGTTAAGTTGTACACTGACAACATCTACTAGAAAGCATTAAAATAAATAATTAGAAACATCAAAAACAAATTAACATACAGAATGATTAGTTTTAACACTTTCCCTTGTTAATTGGTTTTTTTTATGAATTTATTCTGAACAGATTAGTTCAATAGTCCCATTTGTTGACACAAGATCAATAACCGTGGCTTGGTTAATGGCTTGGCCATGATATCAGCAAGTTGCCTTTCGGTTAATACTTGTTCAACATGTAGCTTTCCCTCCATCACTTTCTCGCGAATGAAGAAATGCTTAATTTCAATGTTTGGTCCTTCGATAATATTCCGGATTATGGGCAAGCTTTACGGCTGCTGGATTATCTATTTGAAGTGAGGGCACTTCCTTCAGGTTCATCATCCCTTGATACAGTCTTGTAAGCCAAGGGACTTCTTTGACTGCCTCATATGCTGCCACAACTTCAGCCTCTGTGATTGAAGTGGCTACAATGGCTTGTCTCTGACTATGCCAAGAGTTTGCTCCTCCGGCATATACCATCATGAACCAGATATTGATCTTCCTGTGTTTGTACATTCACCGAAATCTGCATCACTGTAGCATTCCAGCATTCTACTTGCACCAGTTGCATGGTAAGTAATCGCAAGATTAGTTGTACCTGCTATGTAGCGGAACACTCTCTTTACTCTCACAACATCCTCTGTAGATGGATTTTCTAGTGACCTGGATAGAAATCCCACACTGTAAGCTATATCTGGTCTTGTTCCCACCATCAGATATATCCATGCACCAACTGCTTGACGATATGGAAAGTCCGGTCTTTTGGTGTCCTCAGGTTTCTGCAATCTCGATTCCTTCAGCAAGTTAGTGCAGGCTTGTACCCTTCAAATCCAAACCGCGGGAGTATTTTTCTGGCATATGCTTTCTGACTCATTTCAATTGAGCCATCTTTGTGACGTTCAATTTCAAGTCCAGAAAGCAAGAAACTTCTCCAATGCACATCTTAAATCTAGATTTTAGTTCTTCAAGGAATGCATCAAAGTCCTCTCGGTTAGTTGCAACAACCAGTCCATCATCCACATACAACACTACGAGCAGTTTTCTACCATTCTCTTCTCTAATATACAGACATGGGTCAGCATCACTTGCTTTAAAACCAAGTTTCAGCAAAAACTGTCTAAAACACTTGTTCCAGCAACGTGGAGCTTGTTTCAAACCATACAAGCTGCGCTTGAGCTTGCAAACACGTCCTGTTCCATCCTTATAGCCTTCTGGCTGTTGCATGTAATGGTTTCATCGAGTTCTCCATACTGAAAGGTTGTTGATACGTCAAACTGCGACAAGTACATTTTCTCCTAGCAGCAATGCTCAGTATTGCACGTATTGTTCCCAACTTAGCTACTGGACTATAAGTTTCGTTATAATCAATGCCTTGGCGTTGACTGTAACCTTTCACAAGACTTGCTTTATACTTGTTGATGCTGCCATCTGGATTTGCCTTGATTCTGTAAACCCATCTTCCCATTCTGTAAACCCCATTCTGTAACCCCCATCCCCATTCTGTAACCCCCATCCCCATTCTGTAAACCACCCCAGCTTCCTGCTGGTAGATCAGTCAACTCCCACGTCTAGTTTTCTCTATAAGAAGTCAAATCGCTGTCCATGGCTTTCTTCCAATTAGCACTTTCTTTGCCATTAACTGCCTCTTCAAATGTTCCAGGATTGTCAGTGTCATAAACAAATGATTCAACTTCCATGATATAATCCTCAAAACGTGCAGGTTTGTGTATCAGAGAAAGGTTTCTCAATCCTCTATTACCTGAAGGTTGAAGCTCTTCAACAATGTCATCTTCAGCATCACTTCCAGACTCTCGCCACCCCAGCTCGCCAAATGGTTTAGAGCATTTGAATGGGGAGCGGAGAAGAAAATGCACCTCCAGACACTAGGAGGCACAACGGGCCCAGCCCCGGGCAAAGAAGGCAGCACACCCACCCCCAGTGAGCGCGTACGGCTTTTATTTATCATTAGACACAGTTTACAGGATATACAGAGCTGGGACAAAGACCCAGTGAACATCAAAAGGAGAACAGCTCCTTAACAATAAGCAGAACAAATATTTAACGCAACAAATATGAAATAAATACAGAATTACAGGTGATGCCGTCGAGATCTTATACAAAATTCATAGAACTTTTCAGCTGGAGCCCAACAATAAAATCCTATCTTTAACAGGAGTATATAAATCTTCAGTTGTGGTATGCTCAACAATATATAGTCTATATCGGCAGCAAGACAGGGCTCCGGTCTCGACGGCACCATCAAGTAGCTAGGGTGCAGCCAGGAGCTCCGCACTCCCAAGTCTGTATTCCAATTCCGGAGCCCCGGGCTCCCAAATCAAGAGTAAACCGAAAATAAAAAAAAAAGAAAATTACATTAATACAAATTCAATGGTATAACATAAAATACATAAAATCGCATTTACATAAATTCAAAATATATACACTATGCACAAATACACTACAATTAAGATCCCACATCCGCGAGGCAACATTTCAAGGTCTCCCAGTAACCAAAAAAGCATGAAAGACAGGCGTGCTAATAGCATTAGTTATTTATATAAAAGTTTAAAATTTAAAAAGTAAAAGTCTAAAGACAGCAGCGCGAGGTGAAGCAAGTCAAGAAACTCCAGATAACACTACTGGGGGCACCGATCAGCCACGTCTCCGGCCGTTTGCACACAGTACTTAATAAGATATTTAGAAACCGGATTGGAGGAAACACCCTCAAGCCAAAGGGGCTTGTAGGTTTCCAATGGTCTTCTAAGGTTGTGACCTTCCGTGTGCAGACAGTCGACATTTCAAAAAATTTCGATTTACCATTTCCTGTAACACCTTGAAAAATAAAAAATGACGGCAATTAGATTCTTATACATTAAAAGAGGATAAGGAGAAAGGTCAATAAGATTCTAATACATTGTCAGAGGATAAGGAGAAAGGTCAATTAGATTCTAATACATTATCAGAGGAACATGGGAAACAAGATTTTCCTGAATTTGATGCTTTGGAAGAAAAAATACAGTAAACTGTATTGATAAACAAACAAATATTTAATTTATTTTATCTTTAAAATGATTCACTATAGAGTATACATGTTTATCAGTTTTTTCAAATCCAGTGAAAGGCATTGATATGTATTCGGTAAATGATTGGTCTCTCATTTTGTTTAACCAATGTTTGGAATTTTCTGCTTTTTAAAAAACTCTTTATAATTCAACTCATCCGGATATTTTTTAAGCTCAAATGTACGTCCTCGTGCAAACATTCGATTGTAACCTATGTTTTGCCAATAATCACTTTGTTCAATGGAAGCACCATAATCCAGAATAACCACTTTTTCACTACCCATACCTTTCAAACGAATGGTATAATATTGTATTAGTTTATTTGCTTCAATATAAGTCATGTCGTTTTGAAATTGAATACTTGATAGAAGAGGACTTCGAGATGAAAAGATACAATCTGTATTCGTTCTAGTTCCAATTATTTGTTCCAGTTTAGCAGCATAGTTTTCCAAAATAAAATAGTTTTTCATCACTTTGTCAAGGAACAAAGGTTTCTTGGGCTCGATAAACCAAATGTCTTGAAAAGTTTCAATTAAATCAGCGCAATCATCCACTGAAGGATATTTCAACATTTGTACAAATGTTGATTTACATATTCCAACATATGAAGCTTGTACCTCAAATAAAATACGCATAATGATTTATTAAAATGATATTCAACGTAGCAGCAGTTTCTTTGTCTTGAGAAAATAAACTCTGATGTACATATTTATAAAAATGATTTCATTAACCTAAGAGAAAGAAAGAATTTTTTTTAGGTTACTGATAAAGGTTTAGTAATGTTGTAAAAATTTACTTTATGTTTTGGTAAGAGGTTTTGTCTAATTCGTATTTTTAAAAGGATAATGAATAGATATTATGGTGTAAAAGCAGAGTATTTCTTTTCTCCTTAATCGACTATTATTGAACAAGGTTTATACACTGAATTCTTAAAAGATATATTACAAAATTATATAAATGAACTTGATGATTTGAAGGCTATAGCCAATGATGGAAATTTTATTTTAATTGATTACATTTGTGAGAATTGGTTTTATAAATATAATAATAAAATTTTAAAGTTGAAATACCCATTGATACTATTCATCCAAGTCATCTGAATCATTTACCATTACCTGGAATTTGTTGGATTTATAATACTTAGAGATCAAAATGCTTACTTGAAGATTTTACTCTTTCTATAGTATAATAAATAAATATATTATTAAACTCTTTGCTGTTGTGTTTTAATTTTTATTTCTATTAAAATATATACATAATTTTATTTACATACATTTCAATTCAATCTATAATATATATATTTACATAGATAAACGTTGAAAATGAAGAATGTTTTAATATGAAACTGGCTTCATTTTGAAAAAATATGAAAAGGTTCAGACGTCTATAAATTGCGTGAATCATCATCATGATTATAATCCATGACCCAGTGAGTGAATAATAATCTTATAGTAAAAAAAATAACATATAATAACTAGAAGAAGAAAACAATTTTTTATTAGTCACTTGAAAACCTTTACAACTGTTTGATTATATATTTGGTTAAGTGTCATGAACATTGTATCATGTACTTTAAAACACTTTGAGTGATTACATTTGACACTCATTCTTATAGACAGAACATTTTTTTAAAATTACAAATATATACATAAGATTATATACATACATAAGATTACATACATAGATAAGAACAGTTATAAACCATCTCAATAAAAAGAACATAATTGTTTTGCAAGTTCAACATCAATGGGTGTAAAATCATAAAATGGCATGTTTTGATACTCAAAAAAATCTTTAAACAGTTCATGTTCCAAAAATATACAAGTTCGTTTTTCCAATTTTTTAAAATATTCAGTATACAGAATTTCATTTGGAAATTTGTTCATGTTTGTTTCATCTCCTTTAAAAAGCATAGTATGATATACTTGCTGAATACAACTTTTATTAATCGTAATGGATGGTCCATAATCCAAAATGATGACACGGGTAATACCTATATTTTCTAATCGAGTACAATAATATTTCCGTATAAAAAAGTCAACACATACAATTTCAACAAATGGAAGAATTCTTCTTTATAGCATCATCAGTAGAGTTTACTAAAAAAAGAAATTATATAAGTGTAAGAAGCAATTTTTATCATTTGTATTAGAAGACTCATTCATTTATTTTTACGCCAAGACTATCAGTGTTTGATGTTTGTTAAAAAATGAACCAAACACTGACAGTCTTAACATAATAAATAATGATTCACTTGTAATGTAATAATATAAACAGATCTGAATAATGAATATATTTTTTAGAAGAATAATTCATTCATTTTTACGTTAAGACTGTTAGTGTTTGATGCTTGTTAAAACATAACCAAAATAAATTCACAGTAAACTGTAGTTCTTCTAATTTTGAAAGAATAAGATCCAAGTGTTTTAGATGATCACTCATGTTGTTAGAAAATATGGCTATGTCGTCAATATATGGACGACTGAAATCTCTGTATGGTGCTAACGCTTTGTTCATTTCTCGTTGAAAAGTCGCAGCAGCATTTCTCAAACCAAATGGCATTACTTTGAATCTATACTGTGCTCTGTGAGTCTTGAAAGAAGTAAAATCATGACAGTCTTCTTCCATTGGGATAGCCCAATATCCCTTCAACAAGTCAAGTGTAGAAATAACATTTGCTTTCCCTATGCTGTGAAGTAATTGAATAGCATCTACCATAGGAAAATCATCAGCCTTGGTGACAGCATTGAGATCGATAATCAACACATAAACGCATGCTTCCATCCTTTTTGTTTACACACACAACAGGATGAGCGATTTCTGCAGAACTTTCTTCTATTAAGTCCAATTCAAGTAGTTATTCAATTTGGGTATCTACTTGTGATTTCAAAGATTCTGGTATCCTATAAACATATGATTTTGTCCTTTCTTTGCCTTCCTCAAGTCTTATTTTGTGTTCACCAACTTGTGCAACTTTCAATTTTCCACTAAATAAATCTTTATGCTTCTGTAATATCTGAATCAGTTGACTTCTTTCTTTCTCATGTAGATCATATAAATTTATTTTCCAAATTTTATCAGACAGTTCTTGTTGATGCCCAGTTCTAGGAGAGGCATGAATTTCACCAAATTCTTCATCATCTTCTAAAACAATACCAACTGCATTCACTCTTGGGTAATATCTCCTTATTTTATTTACATGGCAGTGTCGTACTTTTCCGTCAGGAAGTTTCACTTTGTAAGAATGCGGCGATGGATGCTCGACTATCTCCCCAGGTCCGGTCCATCGTGCATATAACTTGTTGGAAGAATCTGGAATTAGTAAGTAAACCTGCTCTCCTAATTTAAATTCTTTGGATCTTGTGCGGCGATTAAAATAATCCGTGTAGGCTTGTTGTTTTCCCGATGCGATAAGTAAAGCTTGGTCGGTTGCTCGTTCGAGATTTATTTTGAGTTCCTGGAGATAATCTACGACTGATTTGTCCATATTCAAAGGTATAGGAATTTCTCCATACCAGCTAGACTTCAACACACTCAGAGGACCTCTTGCTTCTCGGCCATACATCAACTTGAATGGAGATACCCCGGTAGTACAGTTAGGAACTTCTCTATAAGCAAACAGAAACGGAATGTATTTATCCCAATTACTAGGATCTGTTCGGATAACATGATGAAGTGCATTTTTAAGAACTTGATTATATCTTTCTACAAGTCCATTACTGGCTGCATATCCTGGTACAGAAAATCTAGGAGGATCCTAAGAGATTCATGAATTCTTGAGTAAGTTTCGATATAAAGTTCGTACCTTGATCACTTGCTATAGTATTTGGTATTCCAGTTCTCATGAAAATTTCCAACAGTGCATCACATGTCGCCTTAGCAGTTAAGGAATGCAAAGGAATTGCTTCCGGCCAGCGAGAATGTTGATCAACTAAACATAACATATATTTATGACGACGAGCTGAGGGAGGCTCAATAGGGCCTATAATGTCCACATAACACATTCAAATGGTAATTCCGGTCTGAGAACAGGAGTAATGGGAATTTTATCAATCATTTTCTCTGGACTTCGGAGTTGGCATTCTTTACATGTTTTACAAAATTCGGCGATTTCACTAGCCATGTGAGGCCAATAAAACTATATCGTATTCTTTCATTCCCATGTGACTTCCAAAAACAGATTCATGAGCTAATTTTAAAACTTGAGCTCTTCTCTTTTGCGGTAAAATTCGGACTGAACGGTCTCTCCTAATATTTTATCTTTGTGGAATATTAATCCATCGATAAAAAAGAAATTTCCCTTTAGAAGTGATAAATTTTTTCTTATTTCTTTTAACGTATCACAACTGTTTTGTTCTTCACGAAGTCGAAAGCTTTCACTTTTGCACAATAGTATTCCGTTTTCTGGTGATTCTTGTTCTGATTCATCATTTCCGGTTTCAGCGCAGACTAAATAATCTTTTTATTTCACTGGAAAAACACAATCCAATCTCTTACATTTAGGAATACATGCTTCTTTTCCATTTTCTGTTGAGCATTTTAATAATTCATAAATATTTGGGGGTAGAATGCACTGACCATGAACTTTGTCCGTTACTGCTGCAAGTATTTCAATCGGACGGCAAAGTCTATTTTCATCTTCGTTTTTTAATGAAACTTGGAATTTTGCCAATCCAGCTTCAATTTTTTTCTCCGAAAGCACTAGTTAAAATTATTTTTCCCTTTTCAGTTTTTGATTCGGAAATAAAATTTGAATTGAAAACTGGGATTTGAGCTCCAGAATCGATTAGGCTTTTCAGTTCTCGATTATCTACTAGAATGTTTACATATTGAAGAGTTCATAGGAACATTTATTTTTTCTTTCACCAGATGCTCCGATCGTATTTCAGCAGTCAATAGTCATATAACCAAAACAATTCCATTCAAAAATAAAGTAGATGTATGTAATAGGGGGGGGGGTATTTCAATTAACGTCACACTAGAGCAACACAACGGGCTATTGGTGACGGTCCGGGATCAATCCCAAAGGGAAAGATCCGAGGACAACACCACGTAATTTTGAACCACGGTCAGATGACGAGGCAACACCTGAGCTGGCACCCCACTCTCCAAACTTCCACACCACGCCAACGTGAGGACATTTGAGGCCACGACAGATTTAACGTGCACCAGCCCCCTTTGTACACGACGGTGTTTGGCTGGATTCGAACTCGCAACCCTTCGGTTGCTAGTCTGTTACTCTTCCAACCGGGCCACCGCGGCCCGATGTATGTAATAGAAAAACTATAAGGGAAATTTTTTTTTTAAATATTACAAAATTATATATATATATATATATATATATATATATATATATATATATATATATATATATATATATATATATATATATATACTTGGAATCCCAACTGCCTAAATAGTCTACTGAGATTGAAATCAAAGGAAGGTTCTTCAAATTCAAAATTTTGGGAAACATTTGGCTGTGTTTAGTTTTAGACCTTGCTCGTACAGTTGCAATTAGATCTCAGGTGATGAGCAATCTATTCTTACCAATTGACCTTTTTATAATGAATATTTCTCTTATTGCCTATTATGTTTATTCTTGCCTCGCACTTCGTCTAAGAGCTGGTCGATTGGAAGAGTACAAAACGTAAAATATCCTTGTGGACCAGTATTTGATATATACACTACTGGCCATTAAAATTGCTACACCAGGAAGGCGGCACGCCATACACGTGAAATTTGCATGACAGATAGAACATGCTGTGATATGCAAATGATTAGATTTTCAACGCATTCATGCAAAGCAGGCGGCGGTAGCGACACCTACAATGCTATAAAAGAGATTTGACAGCAGGTTTCTCATACTGGAATTGCACTTGAATGTTGTTCTTGGGTAAGAAAGTTGTTGTAATGCCTCGTGTAAGGAGAAATGCCTACCAGCACATGTCTGACTTTGATCGAGGAAGGATTGTAGCCTACCGCGATTGCGGTTTATCGTACCGCAGTATTGCTGCTCGCGTTGGTCGAGATCCCATGACTGTCAGCAGAATATGGAATCAATGGGTTCAGGACAGTCGTGCTGGATCTCAGCGGCCCCTCATCACTAACAGCCGAGAAGACAGATATGTTATCCGCATGGCCACAAGGGATCGTACAGTCACGTCACGAGCCCTGAGGCGAGAAATGGAGTTGTTTGCAAGACAACAAGTGTCTGCTCGAACAGTTCGACGACGTTTGCAGCAGCATGGACTGTCAGCACGGCGACCATGTGGCTTCGGCTACCCTTGACGCTGTATCACAGACAGGAGAGCCTCAAATGGTGTTATCAACGACGAACCTGGACGCAGGAATGGCGTCACCTCGTCTTTTCAGACAAATCCAGGTTCTGTATACAGCATCATGATGGCCGCATCCGTGTTTGGCGGCATCGTGAAGAACACTCATTGCCAGCTTGCATTCGACATCGTCATACTGGCCCATCACCTGGAGTGATAGTATGGGGTGCCATTGGATATACGTCTCGATCACCTCTAGTTCGAATTGCCTGCACTTTGAACAGCAGCCGTTACATTTCTGATGCGGTAAGGCCCGTGGCTCTGCCCTATCTTCGAGGCCTCCGTAACGCTTGGTATCAGCAGGACAATGCACGACCACATGTTGACCGTACTGTCCTGACCTTCCTTGATACAGAACATGTTCGACTGTTGCCCTGGCCAGCACGTTCTCCTGATCTCTCGCCAATTGAAAACGTGTTGTCGATGGTTGCCGAGCGACTGGCACGTCACCACTCGCCATTCAGTCGATGAACTGTGGCATAGTGTTGAAGCTGCATGGACTGCAGTACCCGTACATGCCACACAATCTCTGTTTGACTCCATCCCAGGCGGATAAGTGCTGTTATTGCTGCCAGAGGTGGTTGGTTTGGGTACTGATTTTCAGGATCTATACCTCCAAATTTCCTGTAGATTTAATCATTTGTTCTTCCCACTATAATGTATGTGTCCAATAAATATTCTGTTATTTGCATTCCTTCCTGGTGTAGCAATTTTATTGGCCAGTAGTGTAGTTTACGGTTACTGGGGTAATAAGAATACTTTCTGAGGCCATACCTTGTACTTGCTTCGTGCTCAGAAAACTCATGAGTTTATTTGGAAACCGGAATTTAAACATTATAATATGACTTGGTAGGTAGTTAATTAACGTCGCACGGGTGCAACACAACGGGCTATTGGCGAAAGTCCGGAATCATTTCCGAAGGGAAAGATCCAAGGACAACGCTTCGTCATTTTGAACCACGGTCATATGACGAAGCAACACCTGACCCCACTCTCCAAACTTCCACATCACGCCAACGTGTGGACATTTGAGGCCACGACACATTTAACGTGCACCAGACCCCAGTACACGACGGACTTTGGTGGGACCGCGTTTCGAACTTGCAACCCCCGGTTGCTAATCCTTTACTCTCCCAACTGGGCTACCGCGGCCCCATATAGTATGACTTGGAAGCGTTTGATTACTTCTACATTAATCCCAGTTATTTCAGTGGACTAATTACAGTTACTTCAGTGGACAGCATTTCTAAAAATATACGAGTGATATTTCTATCGTTAGGTAAATCCAGAATTTTCGCATTACTACTATTCAAAAGTATCAGGTAACAAATGTTCATCCATTTCTTGAGAAATATATGTTATACTAACATCGCTTGCTTTGTATATATCACCCAAATGTCAAAATTAGACACGAACAATTTCACTAGTCATTCTAAAATTAAATCTATTAGTTGCTCACACTTGCGCAAAAAAATTTTTGTTCTGCGAACGTCAAATGAGTCAGGTACACATGTAATGTTTTAGTGATATAATATGTTAAGAGTTTAGTTAAAAATTGTAATTAACAGTTGCGTTAGACACTAATTAGCTAAAAATTCAAAAGGATCTTGCATATTCATGAATTAATATTTTAGAAAATAAAAGCACTTACGCATACCTCGATGAACAGAAGATAATGATTCTATCCACATCAAATAGCGTTAAAGAAAATATAGGACCTATACTTTTCAGTTAAACTCATAGTTAGGGTGACCAAACGTCCCGGTTTTAGGTACTCTGTCCCGGCGTCCCGAAAAATGTCTTCGGGACGGTCTATTGTCCCAGTTTTACATATTTTACAAATTTCGTATTCGAAAAAAATACTGCTATTCGTGAGCAAGCAGCTCACTCGTTTTACGAAACAGATGTAAGTGGTTGTAAGCTTAAGCACACTAACGTACTTGTTTACATTTTCCTTGTGGCGCTGGCTATACAGTAGTGGGGGTAATGAACCTGTGTTTCGTATGTTTTTTCACTTTGCTGATCGCTTTCGTACAGATAACAGCGCTTTGGTCAAAACTTTGCATCTTTTGAGAGTACACTGTTTGCTCAAGACTCGAAACGCCAGTTTTCCGACTCCTAGCATAATAAGGTATGTTTTTTCCTTTTTTAAATAATTTTTAAATTTAACCTAATTTTTAAAAATCAAGTTCGTTCAATCTACATTAAAATTATATGTTCCCTATTTTGTAAATTGATAATTGGTTTGTATATTAAATAAGTTAGAAAATTAATATAAAATTAAATTTCATTAATTACTATTTTAATTTTAGATCCTTTGAAATGCCGAAGCGTAAATGTACGTATAAAGAAGATTACTCGAAAGAATGGAAGTTCATAAGAAAAGGTAGACACGTAGAGGAAGTAGAATGTACAGTATGTATGTCCTTTATAAGTATTAGGCATGGCGGTCGAGCAGATATTAAGGACCACTTAAAGTCGAAAAAGCATATTTGCAACATATCAACTGCAAGTTCTTCACGAACAGTAGATTCTTTTTTTAGCAAACCTAGTTCCGATGAAGAATATAAAATAAATGCAGCTGAATTGACTACTGCATATCATACAATTAAACATCATTATACATTTCGCAGTACAGATTGCAATAATAAGTTAATAAAAGTTTTATACTCAGATTCAGTAATTGCAAGTAAATTTTCGTCAGCACGAACCAAGACGACTGCATTAATGAAATCAATTATTGCTCCACATTCTCTTCAAAATATTAATATCATTATTGAAAAAAAATAATTTTTATGGATTCTCTACAGACGCTAGCAATCATAAATCGACAAAAATGTTTCCTTTTGGCATCCAGTATTTTGACATGTATAAAGGAATACAATTTAAATTGTTAAGGGTCACTTCTTTGCCAAATGAAACAGCCGAGACGATCACCAATTTTTGCATTGACACGTTAAAAGAATGAATTTAAATTAGACATAAGTAAATGTGTAGCTTTCTGCTGTGATAATGCTAATACGAACTTCGGAGGTATTCGAAGAAAAGGAACGTGCAATATTTATTATAGATTGAAACAAATAAATGAAAATATAGAGGGTATCGGTTGCCCGGCGCATATCATGCACAATACTATACAAACAGCCGCAGATAGACTCTCTTGTGATATTGAGGCTGTAGTCGTTAAAATATTTACATATTTTTCAATTTATACTGTGAGGACTGAAAGACTAAAAGAATTTTGCGATTTCGTGGGACTCCAATATCAAAATGTGTTGTCCCATTCAGGCACACGTTGGCTTTCATTGCTTCCTGCAGTAGAAAGGATACTAAAAATTTTTGAGGGATTAAAAAGTTTTTTCTTTCTGAGGAAAGAGCTCCGAAAACCTTATTGACATTTTTCAATAATCCCTTGAGTGAAGCCTATCTATGGTTTATTCATAGTCAATTGCATGTTTTTGAAAAAGGAATTAAAAAAATAGAAGGTAACAAGAAATGCTGCATCGCAGTTTATTCAATATTGGAAGAGACGCTAACCATCATTAAGGAAAGGTCCGACGAACGTTTTCTTACAATCAGTGTAAAAAATGTCTTACGAGAGAAAAAAAGATGAAATATCGCAATCGATGTTGTCTAATTATAAGCGTGAAATTGACGACTTTTACAAAACAGCGTACGAATACCTTTTTATGTGGAAGGAAACAAATGCTAGTGTATCCGTATTTTCTTGGATGTTACTTTTAGAAATACCCGTTTGGAAGAAAGTTGAGACCACCTGTTTGTATCTCAAAGAAAGAGGAGTTAAATTAAATGATTCACTACTCTTTAATCAAATAAGTAACGTAAAGAAAATAATGATTGAAAAATCCACAGAATGGAAGAATGAGAATATGCTGTTATGAAAAATGGGTGGATTTTTTTAAATGTAGTGAACACGCTGAGGAATATTCCGAAATTTTGAAATATGTCAGTATATGTTTTCAATTCCACCTCATAACGCTAATATTGAACGGATTTTTTCTCTAATGAATGTACAGTGGACAGACGAGCGAAATCGATTGGACATTTCAACCGTAGAGTCCATTCTTCAAGTGCTGACGAATTATGATTTCAACTGCCAAGAATTTCATGAATACATTATCTCCAAACCAGAAATATTAAAGCAAGTCGGGTCAACCAAAAAATATAAATAAGTGACACATTATTTATAATTTATTTTGTTTTGCATAAACCATTAGAACATGATAATTCTAACCATTTATGTACTTATTACATATAAACACATGTGCATATATTTCTGTGATTTAGATTCAATTGTATTGTTGTATTTAATTGTATTGTTTTTTTTTTAGTGTCCCGGTTTGGTGTTTTCGAAATATGGTCACCCTACTCATAGTACCTACTAATACGCATTCGCCAGAATGATTTTACAAGCAATGCAGAAAGTTTGACATTGAACCCCTGTACTTCCTGTTATGAAAAATTATTTAGAAAAATCACGTGGTCTTACTAAGGGGACATACTGATCGTAAGATATGATGTGTTTTTGACAATTTGCGATAGTAAAAAATTGAATTTTGTCCGAAAATGACACTGCGACGGTCCGGGATCCATCCCGAAGGGAACGATCCGAGGACTTCACCTCGTCATTTTAAGCCACGGGCAGATGACGGGGTCAATACTTGAACTTTTTAAATTTAACTTCAAGGTGAAAAGTCCTGCGTAAACGACTTGTTCCAACATGCGAAAGTTTTTAGAACCAAACTTGCTGTTTTTGAAAACCAATTGGTATAATATATATATATATATATATATATATATATATATATATATGTGTGTGTGTGTGTGTTCTTGGCCTGCCTGACTTCCAGGATTTTTCAATCTGGCACTCAAGTGAAAAAGTTTAGAGACCCCTGATTTAAAGGATTGTTATCATTACACTGATACATAATTATTTGTTCTACAGACTTTTTGGTAATAATACTTATTCTTCTCTTTTTTATATGCTCCTGCCGACTTTAACTTTAACTTTGATAAATGCAAATTATTTATCGTGTTTTCTTTAAAAAATAAGCAAACAAATGTGTTATAGTGGAATTTGTAAAAAGTAATGGAAACTTTTATCACGTTTTTAAAAACATTTTATACTAATACAAAATCTTTAAATTGATTTTCCCAATGTCATGGTTAAAAAAATTGCGGAGGATTTCTTAATGACACTTCAATCAACCGAAATTCTGTAATACACTTACAATGATCAGAGTAGTAATAGGTACAAAGGACAGAATATTTAATATATTGCTCCGCTTGGTCCAAAAGGCTTTGAGTTCGAATCCCTCATTAATGGTTCGGAATCCATTTTAATCCATATATCCTGGTCCAAGTGTTGCAAAAAATGATTGGAGCGATAAACCAAACCTTTATTAAAAATGAATATAAAAATTTAACGAATTTAACTTGAAATTCCAAAATTGCCGTGAATGTTTCAGTTTTGATTTTTTTAAATTCAAAACTATTGGTAATTATTCAACTTTGGAAAGATCGTCTCACTTAGCAAAACCCATACAAAACGCTTGGATAGGAAACTTGAACGGAGCTTGCTCGAACGGAGTTTTGGTATATCGGCAACTGTACATGGCGCTTTTCCGAAATCAGAATGATTCACACGCGCGATAAACTGCGTCAAGCTAGTAAACATGATTTTCCTTACGATTTGGAACTACGGTAAACCTGAGGACTTTGGGTATATGCATTCGGTACGCGGTCACGTGATAGTTCCTCCCATGTAACCCGTTCTTAGCATTATGAGTTGAGTTGTACACTGACAACATCTACTAGAAAATATTAAGGAAATAAATAACTAGAAACATCAAAACAAATAAACATACAGAATGATTAGTTTCAACAAATATAAAAAAAATTATGCGATGTATTGTCATACAGGACGCCACACTCACCGACCACAAAGAGGTTACAATTCTACATCACAAGACACGCTCCCAAATCAAAATTAGCTGAAATTGAATTGGCTCTAACACCAAATGCATTTCTTGTGCCAAAACGACAAAATCTCTAACCCAGGTGCTGTTTTTCGCTCCCAATGGCAATTATCATTTAGAAAAAGACAAATCAATCAACCAAGCTGAATTTTCGCGAAGTAGTCACGTGACTACTAGGAACCCGTTGGTCCCACTTTTTGAAGCTCTTCTTAATAGCAATGCTCAGTCTATTTCATGTCTGTGGTATGAACCGAAAACAGTGATAACCTGAATGACTTTTATAGTCTCGAACCCAATACTGTCTTCATGACTAGCTTTATTTTGTATACCCGTCCACTGTAGCCCGGTTGGAAAAGTAACGGATGAGCAATCGGAGGGTTGTGAGTTTAAATCCAACCAAAGATCGTCGTTTACAAAGAGGGCTGGTCCACGTTAAATCTGTTGTGGCATCAAATGTCCTCACTTTAGCGTGGTGTGAAAGTTTGGAGTGTGAAGTGCCAGCTCAGGTGTTGCCTCGTCATCTGACCGTGGTTCAAAATTACGTGGTGTTGTCCTCGGATCTTTCCCTTTGGGATTGATCCCGTACCGTCACCAATAGCCCGTTGTGTTGCTCCAGTGTGACGTTAATTGAAATACCCCCCCCCCCCCAATATTTAATTTACATAACTGGCAACAGCCACTGGGTGCATGTGGTTTTTGCTTGTACGTAATTCTTAAACACGAATTTCCCAGCACTCAAAACAGTCTTTCGTTTGAAAAATTAAGTGATTGCAAATCAGGTTACTGCAATTCTAAAATGCCTAAGAAAGATGCTTCACTGGGCAGAACGCTTATTAAAGCGCATAAACGAACAGGAAAATTTGTTGCCGCAGAGGGCTTTGTGAGTTGAATAAAATGTTAATTTCTTCTAAAAATATGAAAATAAATAAATATGGTCCGTCCTTAGACACGGTGCATGAATTCTGTTCTTGTACGATTGTGTTTTCGATATTTGAATAATCGTGCGTTTATAAAATCATCCTTTTTCTAGAGGCATACAAGAGATCTCGATGATGGCCGTGACTTTGGCCGTTTAAATCTGAACAGCGTAACGGAGCAAACGTCTCTTGATGATTTTCTCGATAAAGCTACCTTAGCTGAAAGTGATTTCGTGGCAGGTAACTGAATATTGTTAAATAATATCAAATACTGGAATGTAGTATGTCTTTCTACCTCCATACTAAAACTTTGGAAATGTATTATGATGCAAATGATTGAATACATTTACTTTTGAAAGAAAATAATGCTGACGTGATTGCTGCTTGTCATAATTTATGTACTAGGTAATATTTGTCTTGATAAATCTCTAGTTGATGGTACAGCCTAGAAAGTGGTACCTATTGTTGCAATGACAGAAAAAGGCGGTCACCCAGTTTTGCTGCTCTTTTCAGCAGCGTGAGACAAGCTCCATAATAATGGTGTGTCACCCAAATAGTTAAAGGCCTAGCTAGTGAGCCTAGGCTTTAACTATTTGTGCCCTTGCTATCTATGGGTTCAACAGGTGAAGTGCAGTAATGGGCAAATCGATTCTTTTGAAATCTTCAATTCATTTGAATCGAGTCAGTAAAACACGATTCGTTCACCAGAAATATCTCACTTTAGCCTTCTGGTTTATGCAGCACCATCTGTTGGTGAATGTTTGCACTATGCCGTGCTTCTCTGATTTGTTGTAGGAAAACCTCGGCTTCTTCGAATTCATTTGTGGGATCAGAATAGTTTCCCCCTGGCCTTGACTTCCCCATTCATCGGGTGAGGATTGAGTGTTTGTAAAACTCTTTTGTTGCATTCTTTCGGAAAAACTACGATCGCTGGTCATATTTTTATTCGCACTTCACGTTAAGCTTTTATTTTTACTTTTAAAATTTTCCTTTTTCTTTCAGGGAGCGATTATATAGTTCTCTTTTTGAGAGTGTGTTTCGGAGAAAAATTTTACTTTGAACATTTAAAAGTCCTACCTAGGCTTGTAGATAGGTCACATTTCCTGGGCCGATCGTCTTAATCAATCCGTCACTGAGATGATTGACAATCGCTCAAAATAATGACCAAAGCGAGAAACATGTCTTAACTTTTCTATGGAAGGGATTAAACAAGGGCGCCGGAATCGTAATTGTTACAACGATCGTGTTTCATATCTTACAACATCGAATTTATACGCTATTATAGCCAGTTCAAAATATCCCTTTTAAGATATTCATAACAATCTTATATTGTATCATGACTAAGCTGTTTGCCTCTGAAAGTTTGTCATAAAAGTTTTTTTACTAGATCAGGGACAAACGGCTAAAACATTTTTTTGGATCACTACGAATATCCATGTCATGACCAGGATTCGAACCCAGAGCCTGTTGTACTGAGGAGCAGAGTGCTTTGAGTTGAATAACAAGATTTCTCGAATGCACATGCCCATAAATAAATCAATTAGTATTTTTATTTTGCACCTTAAGAAGTTTAAAAAATGACGTTGGTGGAGATGACGTTTTACTTAAATGATTTTGAACTTCATCAATCCATTCATGAAATCAAAAGGATTTGATTCTCTTAGTTCCTCTTCCCATTTCAGGGTGAGGAAAATAATATAATTAAACATTTTCCTTCATAACTTAGTTCAAACCCCTTAATGCTGAGTGTAGTCTCCTTGAAACTCGTCCTAAATTAAATATGAGATTAATTGTAAAATATTCTTCCTTATTATGATGAAAAATTCGACAATTGCTGTTAGAAAAGAAATTTTAAAATAACATTTTAATTTCAATTTAAAATTGTCAGAATTGACTTAAAGAGCAAATGCAATTCTGTTGCATACTGTTATTAACTTAGATATGACGGTATAACTTAACTTTTATGATAATTTTGCAATTACCATCTTTTTTTCGTCTACTTTATCGTTCATTAATATTAGAAAAACTAAAACATAATCTTATTGCAATTCCTAGTTCAGCTGTCTCCAATAACCCATTGTGTTGCTCCAGTACAACATAAATTCAACTACCTATCATCCTAGTTTGTCCTCGATAAAATAATGATAAACATCATTAAAACACAAAAATGTGTGTTGAACCTAACTTTGAAAAATGTTCTGTTTGTTCGAGATTGGACATTCAGGTCTCGTACCTCTTGAAACTTCAATTTAGTTTACATTGGATCTTTAATGTCTATTTTTTTCAAGATACATTTGTTTTATGCTGAATGTATCACAGGTTATAGCGTCAAGATATTTCTATTGATTGATAAATAAAATATTTATATCTATCAGTATTAATTTCAAATTAAAGGTTAACATGCTAATTTAATGACTTTCTATACTGATACATTTTCATTGTTATGGATATTAGTGCAATGATATAAATAGTTTACTTAGTTGCATTATCATTTTAATTAATTAAAATCTAACATTCTCTTTGAAGCTCATATAGTATGAGAGGTTTTGTAATGATTCACACTATCTTGAAAATAATTTTCAAAGTAGTAAATAAATTACCTTAAAATATAAGTGCACAAAATGTAATTTGATTGTTTTAAAAATTGAATAGTGTAAAATATAGAAATATTTGCAGTGACAAAATTTTTGTAGGAAAATAATGAAATGTTAAAAGAAAAATTTTGTCGTCAGTTTTCATCAATGCTAAGTCAATTTCCTTTTTTCTAGCATTTTGAAATCAAATTAGAAGATATTTAATGAACACAACTTTATTTTTATGAAAAACAATTTTTGTTTTCTAAATGAAAGCAAATTCATTTCTGGAAATAAAAAGAAAAGCTTTCATAGTTACAGTGTGATACTCAATTTTAAACTCAACATTTTTAGAAGAATTTCTGAAAAGAAAAACAAGAAAAAGAATCAAGAAAAAAACAACAATGAAACAAGTGTTTCCCCTCAAACCGAATCAAAAGAATAAATTACCATAGATCCAAATCTCAAAGATTCGAATCCCAAATGATCCGATTCTTGAACAAATATTGAATTAGTTGCTCAAAATGACGTGCTCAATTGTATGCTTTGGCTTCCATTTTATATATCTCATAACTTATTCAACTACTTTTCAATCAGAAAACAATCACTAAACCTAAAAATATGGTAACCTTACAATTAAAACTAGTAACCCTACAGACTACGACTCGGAAAAGAAACAAGTTAGGAGTCGATTATTCTATTCATTTTGAAGGGAGTCGGTTGAGTGATTTGTTCTTTTAAAGATTCAATTCAATTGAATAAATTACTCATTTTCGTCCCATCACTAGTGCAGTGACCTTGAATGCTGATATCTAAAGAAGTAGTGTTCGAAAATATTTATTGAAAAGTTGTGTTTTTCTTTGAAAAAATGTTTTGAATTTTAAGCAGCTTTTTCCTTGCCAGAAGTATTTCCTAGTGCTATTCTTGTGAAATGTAAGCATTCAATCGCTCCATCTTTAGAATTATAATGTTTAAAAGTCAATCCTGACATTCATGTAGTTCTCAGCAATCCTACAACTAAACTATTCAGAAAAAGAAGAGAAAACAATTTTGTTATCTGGAGAGTACAAAACAAGATAGGGAGTGCATTTCCTTCTGTGCTAGAGATCCATTAAGAAAACTTGACTTCTTGATCACTTTTATGCATAAATAATAAAAACTGCATTTAATAAATAATATTATGAACAATACCATTTATTTAAAAATTAATATAGTACTCATTAATATGTTTTGACCTAATTATTTATTTCTAACATAATTTTAAGTAAGTAAATTTGTTTTAAATCGAGGGCTGAATCAGCCTCATTTGCCCCTGGTCCCAAAAAGTTGCTTCGCTTCTGCATAAAATGCAGCTCTGACAAGAAGGCAAACAACTTTGAGTCCATCAATGTTCAAAAAGGTGTGAAATCTATTTAGGATAATGCTGCCGTTCACAAGAGCATGAGTGTCATTGACTGGTTTACCCTCAACTTGTTATCACTACTTTTGCTTCAGCATTAAACAATGAAATTAGAACCACAATCTGTGCTAGGCACTGATTGAGGAAGCAATTTGTCTACATTACCCCAAATTTTACTAATAGACTTCAAAATCACGCGAAGCGACTACCAACTCCCAGGAGCCTGTGACACAATTGTCAAACTCCAGGTCATACTGTCAAGTGGAGATTAGCCTGTCTCTTTTGTCCTTTCCTTTCCTATTTCATAATATGAAGAACATACTGTTCCTTAAAAGTACTTGTCTCATGTTAAAAGCATTACTGTAAAAATAGAATATTTGTGTCGATTAGTATTTGTTTCTAAAACAAACAATGTTTCGGAAACTAAAAGCTATTTGAAAAGGTTAAATCGTATTTAGAATTTTTTCTTCTGTATTTGGTGTATCTTATAAAATAGATGTTGCTAAAATATTTAATTTTCTTCGTTTTTTCATATTTGTTAAACTTTGTACTGTGATTATCTGTGTTACCTAACAGCCCAATGTTTTATTTACTGTTAATGTTAATTTATTGCAGAGATGTCTAATGTAAAAATTGCTGATCATTGCCCTGGATTACTTTCCATAGAAGAAAAGGCCATTCTTTCTTCTGCACAGGAAAGAAATAAAGAGATTTTGTGTATTCCAAGAAGGTTAGAAAAATTTTATATTTGATTAATACTTTTCAAACATTTTTATGTGGGAAGTCTTGAAATGTATTTTTGGGTGAATCCACTCAAATCAAGGAAAGGCTGTGCACCTCACCATCTCCAAATCAAATGTTTTGCACACAGGTACATTTTGAGACACCTTAAATCAACATTTTCGTTAATCTCAAAAAAAGAATTTCTTCGAGATACAGATCTGTGAAAGTAAAGTCACAAATTGAATTTTATTTTTCTGAGCATATATCATCTACTTAAAAATCGCATATGTTCATAACATTTGTAAGATAATTGAATTTTTTTTTCAAATGAATTGCAAAACTCTGGGGCAAATTTTGATGCTATCTTCATTAGTAGGACGTAAATAGTATTGAAAATATGGATTTTCCAATTTGATCAATTTTAAATTCGTTTTTCTCAAAAAAGCCCTTTTTTAAAAAATCTGATTATTTTTTTGAAGTTCCTAAATAAATATGCTATCTGAGTGTATGAGCACTTTTTGCAGTTTACGAATAGTTAAGCTTAGATAAAATTATTTTGCGTAATGACTATGATCAGGAAACCCAACACAATCAGAAGATAATGAAATACCTTCAAAATCCCTTTCAAAGTATGAAAAATCCCTAAGCACATGTTATATTCCCTGTAAAAGGATGGGAAATCAGTCAATTTTATAGGTATTTCCTTTCAACTTTTAGTTATAAGTGTTCTTTCCGTATTTGAAAATACTTTTTCACTCACTGCTAACCGAATATTATGGGCAATAATTTTCTGAATTTGAATAAATTATCAAGCACAATATTATATATTACTCATGCACACAGAATTTCAAACAAAACTGAGTTTTGTTGCTCACCTCGCTACAAAAGAAGTTTTTAAAAATGCACTGTAATTGTTTTGATATAAAGGGACAGATTAATACACTACATATTTAGAATATTATACCAATATTGATAAATTCTTGTATTAAGACATAGTATTTGGTTAGTATATGGGCAATTCCATGTGACTCATGTTACAATCAGATGTCAATTTTCAATATTAAATTTAATGTAAATAAAGAATGGATGAAGATTACTTAACAAAAATTGATTTATAAACTCATTGATATGTTCCTAAAGCATCTATGTCATAATTTAGAACTTTAGTGTAAATTTTGTTTCCTCAATGGCAACATTTCGGACTGTGACTCACGTTACAAAAAAGGACATAAAAACTCTCAATTTTGAAAGTCTAAAAAAGACTTTCAAAATTGAGTTTTTTCTTCTAACAGAAGTTAATTGGAAAAAATAATTAAGATGCTTCACTAAGAGTAAGAGGTCATGTTAAACTTAAAAAATTGAAATTGCTGCTTTAATTAATAAAATAAATTGACATTTATGTTACTCACGTTGCATACTTTTGTGACTCGCGTTACATTTGTGATTCTGAGAACTGAATGCTTAGTATCGTTTTTGAAATTTTAATGGGTGCTAAAATTAACTTATATATATTTGAGAACAATTGCTTATTGATGAAAGAAATTGCAATTTAAAAAAATTAAAGAATGTCTTATAAACATACTTATGTGCAGTAAAAATACTAAGTAAATTATCATTTTGATTCAAAATTGTGTTTAGATCTGAATTTTGCTGTTTCTTTTTTCATATCAAAAACATTAATCTTCACTACTTTGTAGCAGCTTCTATGAATTCATGCACATTATTTATTGAACTTTTTTCCACTTGATCGAAACCATGTCCTTTCACACTGCCTCAAATTCCGTCTACTGGACCCTTACCATGTGATGTTGTAAAATAGTTCCACGTAATGGATACTTTGTACCTTTGTTCCAGTGTGTTAAGAGAAGCTGCTAGGTGTGTTTTTAAACTGCCTCCCTCCCATATGAACTGTCAAACCATATTTCAACATTTGCATACAAGTTGAAATACTTTGTAATAAAAAGAATGTTATTCAATAATGACCTCTTTGAATGATCTCTTTGATCTTTGAATAATCTGATGCTATTACTACAGGATGGATGAAACCCAAATAATAAATAGCTGTAAACAAGCTCACTTGTTTCTGTTTCCAATGTGCACCTAGGATCTCATCCTGAAAGGTACAAGTGTAGTTTTCAGAAAAGACTACTTGCATCACGCATTGATATGCCTTAGCTTGATGGCGTCAAGTAACAATGCTTCAGAAATTGCGGAATGAGACCCCAAATAAGTCGATCCAAATATGACCCAGAACCTTCTCTCTTTTGACGATTGTTTTCTGCATCTGGTTTCCAAAAACACCATGTAGGGCCAAATTCTTTTGTTCCAGGTAATGGATAAAATGTTTTGAAACCTTGTGCATCTTTGCAAATGCTACATTGACTTAGCCAACAATTTCTAGGACTGTACAATATTTTTTCTGGGAATGAATGGAAGTTTTTTGAGTATGAATGGAATGGGAACACTCTTTGAATATAGAAGTGTAATGTATTTACAGCACTTATACGAAATTCTCATGGTATATACATAAGCAACATTATGCAGAATCTTATTCAACAGAACTTACTTTGGGCACAGTTCAAAAATCTTGCTCTTACCATGCTCTGATGGATTTTCCAGTTTGAACATTTCAAACACTTCCTTCAGTGACTACATAAGATGATGAGCTTGTTTTTTTATTTTAAGGCCATTTTCCCAAATTATAACGACGTCTTTATATCCGGGAGCCATTCGGCTAATATCTTGTTCATTAAATATAATAATATAAATTTGTCTATTTTATCTCTTCTCAATGCTGATGACTTCGAATGATCACTAATTGAATCAAAACATGCATTTAAAATCACATTACAAATGTTGCTAAACAATTTACTCACCTACTTTATTACGATGTTGTGTGCTAGGTAAACGTAGTTGTGCTTGGGTCATATCTTTGCCAAAAGTATTCGCATTTTCTTACAATTCAGGTTTTCTTTGAATTCTCTTTGTTCCTTAAAATGCGATACTTTTTAACTCTATTTCTAACTTTTTCCCTTTTGCATCATTTCATGGTAAAATGGTACTTTTCTTTTTATTTGGTATAATTTCTTTCTTACTTTAGTTTTTCTCTGAGCTTTCTTTCTCGGACTCTGCAACTGCAGTAGGTGGCATAATATAATTTTTATATTATATAAAGAAAAAGAACAAATTTTAAATTAATCTATCACAAAATCGTTTGCACTTCAAATTTTAATAGAAAAAAGCCAATTATTTGTGTACAACATTTAACTTAATGTGTGACATGTTACAAAATTAAATGTGACTCATGTTACAAAATTAAATGTGTGACTCACGTTACAAAATTAAATGTGTTCTGTCTTTTAAGAATAAAATTTGTCATTTACTTTTATTCTTCATGCTAAGTAAGAGGAAAAGTGAAATTTTAAATAGAATATTTTAAACAAATTTTAAAAAAACTTAATTATAATGTAACGTGAGTCACAACAACTAGTACTTTTTCGGAAATTATTCCATAAATATATTAATGATTAACTGTTACAAAATTGGACATAATTTCCTCTTCTGAAATCGCTCTTTCTGTTATGCATAAAAATTAAACAAAAATGCACAATAGAAAACTTGTCTGCAAAGACAGCCAAGTTCACTAAAAAAAATCTTCACATCTATGGTTTTAGAACTGCTGACCCTGTACTGATAAAATAAATGTGTAAGGTGTTGCCAAATTCACGTTTAAAAATTTTAAAGTATCTAGAAAAGAACTAAAGAAAATGTGAGTTAATTTTCTAAAATTTTTTTCACTTTCATGTCCCATGTTTCGTGGAATTGCCCATATTCAATACTTACTATTAGCACAAAATGTATTTATAAATCCTCAAAACATTTTTAAAACTGCATAGGTAAGAAAATGTAAATACTCAATATTTTTTAACTTAGGGTATAAAATAATGATATAAATTTCTATTTATTAAAAATGTTATTAAGTTGAGGAATTTGTTAAAATTCAGCGAAATTTAGCCTGTCCTCGAAGAAAGCATTCAACAGATATTTCAATAACTGACCATTTCAATGTCAAACTTTATGAATGTAATTCATAAGTAACTTCAATCCTTTTCGATTCTTGAAAAGTTGCACTCTCGTGTCACAATGATATCTTTGTCAGATGAATGCACCATTATAGAACTTCCAACAGGAGTGAACTTGTTAGTTATTTAAAAACTATTTATAATGTTGCAGCAACATTTTCATGTACCTTCCACAATAATAGTACATTTAATTGATTTGTTTCTTCTGAAAAATTTCCTTTTACATTCTTCATAGATTTGTCTAAGAGATTAATTTCACAGAATCCCAGAATAAATTACGATTCATGAATTATGCGCTGTAAACTTATACCCAAATCCAAGAATGAAATAAGAGTAAATGAGTGTCTAATAAACTTTATTCAGAGAAAGATAATGATTGACACATTAAATTTACTCCTTTATATAAATAATCTTCTCCCACATGACATCTGGGTAGAATCAGCTGTTCATTTTATAAAAAAAAAACATCAGTCTTGAGCCTTTTTTTGAGTAATCACTTGTTATTTTATTTTATAATTTCATGATGCAGGTGTTGTATTAATGACTAAGTGAAATTGTAATGCAAGGAAAGCCCCAAAGCAATATGCATTCCAAATGTTTTCCCCAGTCAACTTGGATATAGATTTTGACTGATCTTTTTTCATAACTAGTTACTGAAGAGTTATAAAACGTATCTCAAATATCACATACTACATTGATATGTGTACAGAACTAATGAATCGTGTTAAAATATTGCATCGAAAAAAGTGCTTGAGCTGGGAGGATTCGAGTGTACTTCAGTGGAGGAATACATTGGCACATTGCTTTGAGCACGTGCCAGAAGTTAAAATGTCGATGATATTTTACGTTGAAGGTTTTTAAAAATCAACCTTTGTGAAACTGCATTAGCTATATAGAGGACTAAATTAACAACATTCTAATAAACTTAAACAAAAAATTTCAGAATTTTTAAAGGGCTTTTTTGAAAAAATCTTGTCCAAACTGTAAGTTCCATAATGAATTGTTAAAAAACTAATCTATTTAGAAATATTTTTGCTTACTATTATGAACAGTACATTTAATTGTCATGAAAAGAAGACAAACAAGTTTATCTCTAATAGTTTGAGTGTAGCAAAATTTAATATTTTTTATTGCCATTCCTAGTTCACGAAAAAAATTATTTTGCAAAAATAAATGTGGCATAATTCTACATATGCTATTGGCCATAATATACTGAATTTTTTGAAAATGTCGAGGCTAACATTTTATTTTTTTAATGCCTGAATTTTGAATAGATTCACCCTTTTATATTCCTTATTAAGAGATTCCTCATGAATGTCAATAATAAGGTAAGGCTAGTGATAATGTGATTGAGGAGGTTTCATACTATAGAATTCTGAAAACTTCTTTTTAAATATTATGTTTCTTGATGGTGTGTCTACAGAAAAATTTCTATTGAAACTAAATTCTCGTAATTATTCCATTGTATTCTTAACTTTATAATGGCTGCATGAAATTTTGCTAATTGAGTTGCTGAAAAATTGATTAACCAGCACTGGAGTTTTAATTTGAATTCAACCAGAATCTACATGAAATAAATTATTTTTTTATTTGAACACAATCTTCATTTCAAAATGTACACAAATATATTAAACTATTTTTTACATAACTTTCAATAAGATTTTCTCAAAAATATCTTCTCACCCAAATGATAAATATATATGAAAAGACTTGATTTAATCCTCTTATTTAATTTATTCCCTCTTATTTGACATTTAAATATTTATATTAAATTCTCAGTGATCTTACAGGTCTCTTTCATTTTGGTTTTAAAAGCTCTTAAAAAGTCAATATTTGCTTAAAGATTTTGAAAACTTTAAAATGCTTTAGTTTTCACAAGAGCACTGTATATTTCATTTCAACTGCATTCAAAAAGCCACGATCAATGACACTTGTGAAAGATCAAGTCTCATTAAAAGTCAAGGGCATAATATTTATGTTAGCAAAAAATTGGTGTTTTTAAAACTGGGCCCATGATACCAAAATGTAACTCATAAAAGTCTTCACCAATGCAGTCATGGATTCATTTATTGCAATCTATGTTAAATGTAGCCTTTCAAATTTTAAAAATAGTCTAGGAAAAAGACCTTAAAAAAATCCCTAATTTTTCTTTGACACGAAGAGAGAACCTTGGTTCTTCAATGGTAAGAAATATTTAAAACGAGGTATTCATAGAAAATATTTTAGGTTTTATAATTTGATTAAATTTTTTCAGGCCACATTGGGATCTGGAAGAAATGACCAAAGAAGAAATAGATTCAAACGAAAGAGAAGCATTCTTGATATGGAGACGTAAATTGGCGTTGTATGTAAAAATATTCGTATGAAAGTGTTTTGTGTTATTCATAAAACATCATAAACTAGTTAGAATGTTATGCCAAAATATAATTAGATTTTAAGATTTTCTTATGTTTGCTGTTATTTAGAATTGTGATAGGTCCATAAAGTTCTGCATTTTACACTGTAGAATTAACCAAGTTCATCTGATCCTCAAAAGTCCTTAATATCTATTTAAGTTTGTATTGTCCTTTTGTAATCCCATCCAAGATCTTAATTTATATTTCAAGAACTTAATTCTATTTTAATGTCATTCTATGATATTGAAAATTTCAGAACATTTTCCATCAAGACAGCTTGATGTTTTAATTCCTCATCTTTGAGGCCATTCTAGGGGTACTCAAATTTACTTATATCATTTTAACTGCTTGCCCCACTCTTACCTTCGATTCCATTTTACACTTCATCACGTGTTTTAGCAGACTTGTTGGGTCACCCCCTGCACTCATCGCTTTTTAACTTCTTTTTTTTTGTTTTTAACACATTTGTAATTTATCAACTAAACTGGGAGTACCCCATCTTAGTCCTTTCTGTGTTTTTTGCCTTTATGGTTTGTTTTTCAAGAGTCACCCACATGTTTTTATAATATATCATCTTTTTAATGAAAACCTATTTTCATCACTTCATTATGAAATTAACATTCAAAACAATACATTTGAAACCAACATTTTACTTTTTATGATAAGTTTTTATATGCTACCATTTTCATATCTTTTTGATTAAAATTTTTATTTTCTTTCATCTTTGTTTTTATCGCTCTTTTAATGTTGATTTTGGTTGTTTTGATATTTTATCATGTTCATTTTATTTGGACTTTCGTTTGACTCATTTTGTCCATTGTTTGGCCTTGTGCCATTAAACCTAAACAACCAACCATCCGAATATTTTCTGTCTTTTTTTGTAATTCAGAAGTAACTCTTTTTTTATATAGCAACAACATACTTGTATAGTTTCTTTAAATGTCAAAAAATAACTTGATCACCAACTGTTATAACTCTCAGTAACTTAAAATATTTTAAGTATAATGTCAGTATTTTCTAGAATAAACCCATAATTATTGTTAAGAAATTGTTTTTTTTTTGTATTCAAACAGCTATTGAGTAACAATTAAGTGTAAAAGTTTGTGGTATGATGTTAAGGAGTTTGATTTATAATGAATTTTTGGGAGATCAATTGAGATGCTATTTTAGCGTTATTATTAAATGATTATTTGTAAGGTATTACTAAGATTAATCATTTTCTTTTTAGCATACAAGAAACAGAAAATATTAATTTAACACCATTTGAAAAGAATCTGGAAATTTGGAGGCAACTTTGGAGGGTAATTGAACGAAGGTATTAAAATCTTGCGTGATGTTTTAATTGTATGGCTTTTCAATAGTTTGAAAGATTTCCTTGACCTTATTGGTTTCTAGTTTTGTTTTATGTTTTATTATATTACATTCATTTCATATCTATCAAAAGAAGGATTTATCTAATTGATATTAATAGAGTACAGTATCGATGCTCTATTGTGTTTCTAAACTACAATTAAATCAAATTGCATTTTTATTGACATTTTTTATATATTTTTGTAGTGATGTTATTGTTCAGATAATTGATGCCAGGAACCCTCTTTTGTTCCGTTGTGGTGATCTGGAGGCTTACGTAAAAGAAGTGGATGAGAAGAAAGTTAATATCCTGCTTTTGAACAAAGCTGATCTTCTGACTGAAAGTGAAAGGTAAGCAGTCTCTTAAGTGGTGCAAGCATAGTAATGCATGAATATCAAATTCCTGAAATTTTAACTTTAATTCAACATTTTTCAGGAAGAGTTGGTGTGACTATTTTGAAACCATGGAGATGCAAATAGTATTTTTCTCTGCTTTGCAAGAAGGACAAAAACCAATTGGGGTAATTCGTTTAGAGATTTTTAACAGTAAAACATGTACTATTTAAATATGTTATGATTTTTATTTATTGAAATAATCTAAATATGTTTTAACTCTCAAATAAGAAACCAATTTCATGTAAGCAATTCTTGTTTTAAGTTATAAAATATTATTTATATTTATTTCTCTTCTGTGTCAGTAAAACTATCCTTGCATGTGTATGTCCATTACTTGATGTCCATTTTGTGTTGGGTGAGCATGGCCAAATATGGCCCTTGTACCAAAAACCCCCAACCAACCCTGTGTGTTGTCATTTTTAACACACCAATCAACTCACTGTGTTATTTGTTTTTCTTTAAATAAACAATAATAAACATGAATTTCTTATTATTTCATCATATCAGCAACAGTGATCTTAGATTTCTTCTTATGGAAAAAAATTCTGATTTAATGTAATTCATCTCTTGATTTTGATGTAGATCCTCAATATGACAAAAATTCATGTTAAATAAAACAACAAAATGCAAATTTGTTTCAGGAAAATGAAGAATCAGCTGAAGAAATTCCAGACATTGATCCCACCATCATTAAAAATAGTCCCGATGTATTGTCAAGAGAGGATCTTCTCAAATTTTTAAAATCCCTTTGCAAACATTGCAAAACTCAGCAACATGTTCCCACAGCTGGCTTGGTAAGAATTTCCATGTATATTTTGCTTCCTACTCTCACAAGTGTGATTTCTAAAAATAGTTTTTTAATGATATTTGTGATTATCTTGGAAATTAATGAAGATTTAAACAATGGTAAAATTGTAATTTCTTTTTGATATGGTCATAACTTATCAGTATTAATATGGTTTTTAAATTACCTTGATGGTTTTTAAATTGCTAGATCATTTCAAAATTATGTATGAATGTGTCTTAAGATTATATAAAAACCATAGTCCTAATGATTCTATTTGGATAATGCAAGAAAGACTCAAACTAACAATTTTACCTTGTTTTATATAGATACAAATGAATTATACATTTTAATTTCTTGTACAAAAATATGCTGCGACAAATATTGAAGTGCATGTATAAAAATAAAAAATAGACTAAGTAATAGTAATAAATAATTTATTTTTTTAACTATAATTATTTCTAGATTATCCACAATTTTAAAACTATCACTATTACAAGGACAAGCTCTTGATAGTTATTTGCTTTATTAATGTTTTGTTATATTAAGGGTCACATTCCTGAGGTATTGGCTGGCTATGCACAAACTTCAAGGAACCACTCCTTCTAAAATCCATAATATAAACTAAACTCCTTAATTGCTTTTTGATAGTTTTATTGAAGTGTTTGAAAAAGGCTTGCACAATTCAAGAATATTTTTTATTACAATCACAAAGAAAATCTCAAATTATTGACAAGAATAAAAATTATGATCAACAATTGAAAAAGAATTGTTAATTGATCACACGTTCATATCACTTAACCCTCTGCATACGTCGGGGCAGAAAATTGTTTCCTTCATGGTTACGGCTGCCGGCTTTACAGGCAGCGTACTGAAACCAGCCTTAACAATGCTTTCCCCTGGAGGAGAGGGAATATGTGTCGTCTCATTATCACCTAATGTGCCAGTTTCTATTGTCAGGTCATGGGTATGCCTAGAAGGGACAGATTCTTCCCGGGTAAACTGAAAGGGCGGCAATGACTTTTTAAGTGTCTCTTCATTTACTCGACCTCTTAGATTAGATGCTCGAGGATAAACAATTTGCGAAGCTCCCCCGTCAATAACCCTGACATCTTTGTCAATGGGGAGATAAGGCTATTCACGCACAGGTCTCTTGTAGCACAGAAAATAGGGGAGGGAAATCGTAATGGGTTTCAGCAATTCTTCAGGAGTTAGAGGTCTGAACGAATCTGAGCCTTTCGTGACAAGGGGACTCGAAACTTTGGGCCGGTCCCCATATCCAGAGGGTTAAAGCTTTAATACTATTGGGGCTGCAGTAGCCCTGTTGGAAGAGTAGCAGCCAGAGGGTTAGGAGTTACAAACTCAATCTAATCAATGACCATCGTGAATAGGGAGTTGATGCATATTAAATCTGTTGTGACATCAAATATCTTCTCGTTGGCGTGGTGGGGAAGTTTGGAGAGGTGTCCAGCTCAGGTATGACCTCATCGTCCAACTGTGGTTCAAAATCACAAGGTTTGTTCTCTGATCTTTCCCTTCAGGATTGACCATTGTATTGCTCCAGTGCAACATTAATTCAACTACCTATCTACCTTTAATACTATCTATTTGTTTAAAAAAAATTTATTACTATTTCTATGTTAATGTACTTTTATTGGTGCTCATAAACTGCTCCGGTTTTCCTGACTACACAAGTGCACATCCAATCATGCCACTCAGGAATGGCCCTGATTACATTACATTGTTAATTTGTAATTATAAAATATTATAAATTAATCTTAAAGTTTTTTAGACTTAATGTTTTTCTAATTTGATTTGATTGTGAAATGATTTATTTCATTATTTAGGTTGGTTACCCTAATGTTGGCAAAAGCAGCACACTGAATACCCTTCTCATGAGCAAGAAAGTGTGCGTTTCAGCTACTCCTGGCAAAACGAAGCATTTCCAGGTAATTAGAAATCACTTAACCTAAATACCTTAGAGTTTTGTTTCAAGCTTTCTTGTACTACTTATTTTTATTGAAAATAGTAAAAGCATGAATGTATACTTTGTTACAAAATTATTAGTTTAGGTGAAAAGTAGGATTCATTTTTATTAATCTTAAAAAAACCTTTACTTATACAGGGTGGGCGAAAAGTCCATGACACATTTCAAAATTTAATATAAAATCAACCAATTGTCATATGAGTGTGCGGTTTTCACTAAATAGCTTAACATGACATCAAGTTTTTTTGGCATAAAAAATAGTTCAATTGTTTGCACAGAGATGGCGCTATTTGTATAGCACTAGCTTAGTAAGGTTAGCTTGCAATCTGCCATTCCAGCTATGACGACCCCAACGGAAAGAGCAAAAACTATTAAAACCTTGTTAGATGTCGCTCAAGCCACAAAGGGTGCCCACATTGAAATATGGTAGTATGTAGCGACAAAAATGCTCTTTTAAATTCTAATATGTATTGTTTTCATGTATATGCAATTTTATTTGTACAATGTGTATTATTCTAATTTGTATATTTTTTTTGCCAAAATAAAAAACTTTATGCCATGTAAAGCAATTTTGTGAAAACTGCATTCTCGTATGACAATTGGTTGATTTTATATTAAGTCCATGACACATTTCAAAAATGTGTCATGGACTTTTCGCCCACCCTGTATATTCACTCAGGGTAGGGTATGCCGATTTAAATCAAAATTTTATTGAAAGTTTTTATTTAAAAAAATCATTCATTTAAATCAAAATTTTAAATTTCATTTTTTTTTTCTGTTATGATTTATAATATTGAGAATAAAATACTGAACAAGATGCATGTCATTTTATTCAAATAAATTAAGAACTTTGCTCGTACTGAGTTCACCTCAAAATTATATTGAAAATCATCCTTCATTTGAAGACACTAAATAACAGTATTTGCTGGTTGGGATCATAATTATCAAACAAGTATTTTTATCTTGGGTCATTGACCAATAGGTGTCATTCACAAGCCTGCTCTTGTGTGTTGGTTTTGTTTGGAACATTCTGTGATTATAAATCTCACATGGCCATGTGCTGAGTGAAGATTCTCGAAATATATTCACTCAAATTATTAAAATTGTGGTAACTTGCTTTCTTTTTTAAGATGTTCGAATTATTTATTTAGTATTGTAGTTTGTTCACAAATATATAAAGACTTAAAACGAAAAGATTTTCTGTAGTATCACAAAAGCATTCCAATTTTGCACATAAATCTTTATGATTGACAATTTTAAGTTTCATTTTGTTTTGTGTAATATATTGGTTAATTTTTATTTCAATTTATTGGGAAATTTTATGCATTGATTCCTTAGAATTCTTTACACTGCTAGAATAACTATTCAACATTTAATCTTATTATTAATTGAAATCAGAATGTAAAAGTTCACTGACTCATCTGATAATTGAGTGAGTATGTTGAGAAAAGATTATGGGTTGAAGCAGAAAGCTATTGGAATTGATAAATTTTTTATTACAAGCTCAAAATTCCACTGAATTGGTATTATCTGGGGGATGCTAGTGCACTTGTTCGATGCTGTTCATATAGAAAAGCTTCATTTTTGTTTTATATATAAACCCTTTTTGTGTACTTCAAATATACCTATGAAATACTTGTCAATGCTCAAAGAATTTCAAATTTATTTATTTTCATGTCGTCTCATTTCTTACTGAAGAAATAACAATTTTTCCACCAATAAGTTACTTGTGCAAGCAAACTTAAGAAGTAGAAATTTTTTCGAGATGCGAGTTCCTTTGATTTTATTTTCTATTGGTGGCGTGATTTTTTCTCAAAAGTAAGTCTTGAACCAATGTATTATTTTATATCAAAATAATTGAAGTAATTCAAAACACACATTTTATTAAAATATGATAAATATATAATGCAAAAAAATTCTGAAATTTGTATAATTGAAAAATTCATAATATGGTGTTCGGAACCTCTTATTTATCTGGGTCCAAAAAATTCACATCACTAGTTATGAGTAAAACCGTTATCTCCGAGATAACAAGGCCTGACCACTGCCGCCATGGAGTCTCCCTAGTAGTCATAGTCATGGAGTCTCCCTAGTACGAACGACCACCGCCGTATTGGAATATTCAAAGCATAACACAGTTAAATCTGTCTATAATGATACTTAAGGGACCAGGAAAAGATATTATTATCTTTAGAAATTTTTTTAAAGTATTATTTTTATAGATAAGGTTGAACATAATAAATTCTATATTCGTCGAGACCAGGAAAATATTGTTATACATTATTGCAAATTATTATATCAGTTTGTAAACATGGTTTATTCCCTAGTCAAAACTGATAATATCAGAATGAAACTTCCCCTCCCTCGCGCATTTATTCCTTATTTACTAACGATAACAGAGCGTGCCTAAATAGTAAAAGCACTAACTTATTAAAACCCCAGCCAAAACTATATCCTAAATTCAATTTTTAAAAATAGTGAAAAAACTCGCTTATGACTTATTTAAATTAAAATACATACGTTAATCAAGCTTAATACTGCCCAATATCAGTTTCTCAAATGTGGCCATAAATCAACAAAAATAACCATTTTTCATAGTCTAAAGAAATCCAATTAATGTTCTCTTTTTCATTAAATCTGTAAAAAATGGAAAATCAAAGCAATTGAACTGTAAAATACGATTTATGTAGTATGTTTTACCTATCTGGAGGAGAGCCTTGTAATAAGCTATAGGTTTCTGCTCTCCTACATTTCTCACCTAATCACCAGTCAACATTTTTTTAACCTCAAAAATATCAATATAACATCAGAAATAACAGATGCATAACAAAAAACTGTAAATAAGTTGAATAAATTTTTTCTATTATAAGCAGATTTCACTGTAAATGAGGGTTTCCTGTTTAAACAGGGCTGCCAGTTGTGAACTGAACCCTCAGTCACACCCCATTCAATTCTTTAGTAAAATGGAAAACGAAATTTCAAAGCAAATCATAGAAAATGTCAAAAATACAGATAAATATAAAATTATTTACTAGAAAGTATCCAGCTTCCTTTTTTTTAATTTTTACTCAATCTGTCGTTGGATTTTGCACAATAATTTTTTAATAGGGTCGTGCTGTTAATAATGAATTTTAAAATGGTTTCATGCTTATGATTTGCACACATATTGAATTTGTAATGTTCTAATTCGTGCAGCTGCCAGTATTTAAAAACAAAATTTACTACAAAATCTCTTTTGTAATGAATGCTCAGAAACTCATCCTCATAATATTTAAGTAGTTGAACAATAATAACTAATTAAAACCACATTAACAGTACCACCTCGACTCAAATTTTTGATTAAATCGTAACTTTCCTCAACAACCATTTGCTCATCATACACCACCACTGTTTTACACAGTTCGCACTTTATGTTTCTTAAAATTTTATAGCAATAGGCTGCCAAATAAGTTATCACTGACATTTCATGTTCAACTTATTGAAAATCGCTTTCTTCGAGATGTATGTCCAGATTAAATGAGTTGTCCCACTATTTTTGCTCTTCATAAGAACAATCTAAGTTTTCTGAAAATCTGGTTTTGGGTATATTTTGGAAAGTTTGTGATGACAACGTCAAAGGAGATTGAATTCTTAATTTTTTCTCCAATTCGTATAATTGCCTGATCGATATGTTGTACTGACCACCTGATAATTGTCTACATTTCCAAACCGATATTCCAAAGAATTTGTGAAATTTTCCTAGCAAAACATAATTCCTTTTTAAGTTCTTGTAAACAATATTGGGTAATTTCCAACATTCCATGAATCGTGTGAGAAAGAGTGGTATGAATTTGGTGTGAAAGTGTATGAGGAAAATCACCGGATTTCCAAGTATCAAGCCAGATAATCATTTTCCACAAAAATAACAATTTAGGGTTATCTGGATTCTCGAAAATTAGAGGCGTTTGGAAATGATCTTTAGTCGCTGTTCTTTTAATGGTGTTTTCACATTGACAATTTTCCACCGATACCGGTTGATACAATATCTATGAATTCATCAATTTCTTCAGAATTTTCTATTTTCGTTACAAATTTCAATAAGGCCTCTTTCACACAAACGGATTGAAAAATTAAAGATGACTGACATTCTGACGTTCAAAAGTAGTTGGAAGTAATACTTTCAGAGATAAGGAATACCTAAATTTCAGTAATTTATCATGCTCCAATTGATTTAACAATATTCAGGAATTGAAATTTACAATTTTTCCCACCACTCTCGAAGTCTGGGAAGGTTAAGATCTTGTTACTCTTAGGATTCAACCAATTATTTTTATACGTTTTAATAGATGAACAGAGTTGTATAAGAAGACAATAGGGCACTGATAATACAAAATACTTTGTAGCCTATCTCTTCTAATTTAGTGACAATCGTTCGAATACAATAAAAAAGAGTGTCACTGCTGATGGTTGAAGTTAGTAATATAATGAATAACTTCTTTTAACTTCGATGTGACACTGGATATCATGAATGTGTAAGCGGATGTAGCCAAAGAATTGTCGGTAAATGCATTCCGTATAATATTTCCACCTTTGAAGTCCAAATAAGGTTGAACGTGAATTTCATCCATAAGCAGTATGACATTTATCTCATGTTCTTCTAAAAATCTGAAAATAGAACGTGCGTACACGAGAAACAATTTTCTATCTTTATCAGTTAAAAATTTATTGCAAACAGTTTTTATTTTTGACATATAAGGAAAATCAGTGGACTGTAGTACTGTAAATATTTTTACACATGTCAGCTTGAGTGCATAACCGATGAAAAAATCATTGTATTTGCAGAATAACGATATCTCTTGGAGTAACATAAAGTTTTAACTGTTCTAAAAGAAAGTTGAGAGAAGCACGTTTATCAAGGTCATCACACTTTACTTCAACCAAGACATTTATTAAATTATGTATAATTTCTTTAAAGTTATTATAGTTGGCTGAAGAATTTTTCATTGATACTTCATTTATAAAATTCAAACTATTTTCAATAACTTCCAAATTATTAACGTGACAATGTTTTGATTTGATTGTTATCTACAGAAATTTCTTGGCCATATAAATATGTTTCCATCTTCAGATTTGAATGTATTACAACAGTGTAATTTGTAGCAGGTCCTCGATTAAAACCAATTTTGAAAAAGTAACTTTTGACTCCTCAATTAGTTTAAACCAATTTTTTATGGGGTAATGAATCCACAATTTCTAGTAGCCTATTAAAATTTTGAAAAGAAATAGATTCATGATGAGCAATGAACTCAGCTTTGCTTTCGTTGATAGCTCTCAATAAATTGAATTCCTCAGTTTCATGAATTATCTTCCCTGCTTTTACGAATGGTGGGACAAGTTTTCTAGAGATATTTAAGGCAATTCGGAAATATACTTGGTTTAGCACCAACTTTTAAAAGGAGACGTTACATGGAAAAGGTAGAACACTCACCGGTTTTTTTTGTCAAATTTCGATACATTCCGGACAATATTGTCATTTTGAAAATGAAGTTCACAGACTTTGCTGCGTTTTGATGGTATAAAGTCGCCTCTTGGAATCGCCCTGAGCCATCTTTTTCTTATATTTTCATCCTCTGAAAAGGAGAAAACTCCCACTTTTGGTGCATCACCATATCCATAATTTCCAGAGCAAGGAAGTACACAGCATATAAAGGGCATTTTGGATAGCCTCGTGGTACTAAAGAAATCGGTCACGAAAGCCTTTAACACCTTGACCCTGTAATGTTCCACAAATGTTATATAACAATATTTAACTACAACTGCACTTACTTTCCGGTAAAATAGGATAAAAAAAAACCTAATTTCTTATGATACGTTAAAGGCAATCCACTAGTAGCCGGCCATGCGGTGATGTTTGTTATGACTACTAGTTAGCGAGTCACGTGATTGAAACGTCACAGCTATCTGGCCTTGTTATATTGGTGGTAACAGTGAAACTCAGTAATCTAAACTACTTGAGAACCATATTCCCAGGGAAAAATATTGCTCATCTTTGCATTTGAGGCACTGTCCATTTACTATCATTTGATTTACTTTGCTAATTCCTATGTTGCGTTTTAATCTTTCAAAAATTTACCCGTCTATTTCTTAATACATTAATGTTTTACATAAAAATATTAAATGCATCGAAACTACCTAGAAACTACACTGTAATTTGCGTGTCTCATGTCCAACAAATTTAAACTTGTACGGGCAAGGAATTAAAATCATAAAAATCCGATTTAAATGTTGCATTATCATTTCATAAATTGTAAAAATTTTATTTTAGTTTCAATTATTGAAATAAAAATAATCCATTTGCCATTAATGAAATAAAAATAATGCATTGTGAAATACAGTACTGCTAAAATCACAGTATTATTTGGCACATACATGTGAAAATAGCTATGAAAGACATTCTCTGTCAAACTAGCAGTTAGCTGTACGTTAGGGTGGGTCACCGTCGTATGGAGAATTTTTTTTTTCTGTTTTCTATCCGGCACAGCAAGAAAAAGGGTGCCAAATGATGTTTTTAGCTCACATATAAAATTTGATTAGAATGGGATATCATCTTCTGCCTCCGGATTGACTTTAGAGAGCACATATTTTGAAAAAAACCCTTATTTTTGAGGAGTTGTCGCAGCAAGGTTAAAAAGGTTTAAAAATGTGTCCATAAAACAAATTGAAATTGTATCAGTAACATTTATGTATTAAAACAAAAGTTTACGAAAATGACATTTATAATATTATTGTAATAATATTTCAAATAGGGCGCGAAAATCCTTCTTGCTATCGAATTTCAGCATGGCTTTTCGAGACTGGTTTTTTATGAAGCCTTCTCAGATTTTTTGCACAATGTGGCTGAAGCTTCTGTCACAGTCTTGACTGCCCTTTCAACAGCTTGTGTGTGATATTGCAGGCTTAGTAAAGACAGTTCTGCTTTTTGGGCGACAAACAGTTGGATGTCTTCGTCAGGTATGGATTTCAATATTGGTGGATCAGATATATTCTCCTGCCAGTTAAAGAGATCGGTATAAGATGATGCATCAAATTTTACAGAAGGAAGTTGAAACAGTCCGAGTCTATTTTCCTGAATGCTGCGGGCTTTCAAAATGCGACGGGCTGCAAACAGCTTCAGTTGTGTGGGCAAATATCTTGTAGCAATGAGTTTGAACAAGTGCCATGCTCAATCTTTACAGGAAGGGTGAATTTTGATTGCAAACCAGGTTGATTGTTTAAAGCCAATTAGATTAAAGGCCACATGTCACCAAAGTGGCAATAAGCCACATTTTAAGGATATTCCAATATGTATCATGTGAGAGCATTTGGATAGCAGAAGGAAATTCTTCACATTCCATCTGATTTGTTTGTTTACCTTGAAAATTCCTCTCATTGACACAAATATTTCAATTAGGATATTCTCACTTTAGTGGACATAAGAACACAGATAGAGAAATTAACAAGAACTTGCATTACTAAATGGAAGATAAAAAACAGTGAATTTTAAACATTTAAAAAAAATTTTTGGATTGGTACTCTGCTTTACTTTTAAAAATCCCTTTGAGGCAAGGGTGTTGATGAGAAGTTGCCTACACGGTATACACTCACTGCCAAAAGTTAAGCACGGAGAGGAAAATGTTAATTTCCTGAAGCCAATCTGAATTTGAGAGGCTGCAGAGGTAGAGGGAAGTATGCAAATATGTTCTGTAACAGCCAATCACGGTTTTGTGTCGAAAAATATGCAAAAAAGGCAGTCGTATAAGAAGCCAGCATTGTGAAGGGTTAGAGGAATTTCGTGTAAGTGCTGATGAAAAATGTTTAGAACTTTCGTACGATTAGTTTTTAAGACAGACATGTTTCTATGGCTTTCAGAAGACGAATGGCAGATAGTGAGCACTGGTGTTCTGTGGGACGCCTTGAAGCAGAACAATCAATCACAGATGTTGCTCTTTTCTTTGGCGTTCATCATTCCGTCATTTCACAATTATGGAAACAATTCCAAACAGTTGCCCGAAGACCTGTGGCTGGTCGCCCAAGAGTTACAACCCCTGCGGAAGATCAATATACTGCTGTTTTAGCCAAGCGGAATTGAAGAGCGACCTCCACACTTGTGACATCTATGGTTGCAGCGTCCATTGGTAATGATATCTGCCACTACTGTTCGCCGAAGGCTACACATGAATGGACTGTATGCCCGGGTACCACGAGTTTGTTCCTCTATCCATCCAATCAAGAGGGGCACGATTAAAGTTGTGACGGCAAAATGTGAATTGGACTGTCTGATTGGGCCAACGTTATGTTCACGGATGAGTCGAGATTTGCCCTGGAGCCAGATGACAAACTTGTAAGGATCTGGAGAGAACAAGGCACATGCAATCGGCCCCAGAACATCATGGAGCATCACGCATTCCGAAGTGGAAGCATCACGGTGTGGGCAGGGATTTCGTTGGGATATCGCACCGACTTGTATATCTATAGACGGGGTTCTGTGATGTCTGTCCGGTATCTGGATGAAGTCCTAGAACCCACTGTGAGATTGTACGCTGCAGCACTTGGTCTTGCTTTCGTTTTAATGGATAATGCGCGTCCCCATCGAGCCAACATCGTCGACGACTACCTGGAGAGTGAGGGGATTGCGCATATGGATTGGCCGGCGTACTCACTCGGCCTTAATCCTACTGAAAATCTTTGGGATGCCCTCGGCCGTGCTGTTTCCCACCCTCAGTCACTCACAGAGTTGCAAACTGCTCTACAAGAGGAATGGCGATTACTTGACTCTGGGGTGGTTTATCATCTCATGGAAAGCATGGTCACACACTGTAAACTTTGAATGAGGGGTGGTCACATACCCTATTAATGTCGGTTTTGTTTGTTTGGGATTTAAACATCATTTTGTTAATGACTCCAATATGACTTCATCTTATAATTTATGAAAATTCAATATTGTTTTCATCTTTGTATGTAATTCTTTGTTTTGTTTCATGCATAAACATATTTGCTACTTTCCTGTCAATCAAAGCTGTACTTGTCGATTTTTTCACATTTTACCTCTTCGTGCTTAACTTTTAGCAGTGAGTGTATAACATCCTGGTGTAAGTATTATATAATAAACTTATTTTAACTCTTTGTGTGCATGATGGGGGAGTAAATTTAAGTATGAAAAGCTTTTTTTATATTATTTCTGGTTTTTAATGAAATGTTTTAAGTTTGAATTTATAGTCCTCAGGGGCACATCTTTATGTGTGTGTGGACATCAGAACCCTGAGATACCCAAGTGACCCATCCTTCCTTTCATTTTTTCTTTGCCTATCGTTCAGTGTTTCATTCCTTCCTCATTGTGTTGTTTGGCGCAGCCTGGTCGAATATGACCCTTGCACCCTAAAAAGCTTTTATTCATAACTCAAGAATATTTTGTTTTTCCAGACACTTCTCATAGATGAGAATCTATTATTATGTGACTGTCCAGGTTTAGTATTTCCCAATTTCGTTTCAACAAAAGCGGAGATGGTGGTAAATGGGATATTACCGATTGATCAGCTCACAGAATGGGTACAACCGGTATCTCTAATATCCTTTTAGTAATATTTACCTATCTATTTCTGAATTGGTATAAAATTGTGATATTGAAAAGATGCAATGATGTTTCTTAAACTGTTAAGTAATCTATGTGAAAGAAAAGGCTATTGCTAAATTTGAGTTCTAACTTTTCCTGAATTGAAAGTTTGCTAAAATTATGTCTTTGTTCATTTAGATTGATACTTTTCTAAGGCATGCATTTGTATGACTTTTATGAAATGGAAGTTTATCTAAAGATGGTTTCATGAAAAGGGTCAAATATCTTGACTTAAAACACTTTTTAAGTACTTTCATGTTACCAATTGAACCACAATTCACTTTGGCCCTATTCCTTTACAGAACAGAAATAAATTACAGTGTATTCTATAATTTTTTTAATGTCTAACCATGTACTGGAAAGAATCATCTATTCTCATCAACTTAGAAGTTTTGAATCAACACCATTTGAATGCTATTCCGTATTGGGGCTGTGGAAGCCCATTTGGAAGAGTAGCGGATCAGCAACCAGAGGTTCCAAATGCAAGTTCCAAACTTTATCCAACCAAACACTGTCATGTGAGCACAACACATTACATTTTAGTCTTTGAAAATCCATGTGAAATTTTGTTACTTTTTAAAAAAAATTTTACTTTATAGTAAGCTTCAATCAGTTTTTTCTTTAATTGAGTTAATTCAATCATTAGAAATACATCAGTGTACTTGTAACATTACTTTTACAGGAGTTCTTGATTTTGTGCCATTTTTGAAAGTGTTACTGGGTGGCATTGCTTTAGACCTCATGTCTGCTTTCATGCATTTTTATTTGGATCTTTAAGAAACGAATCATGTTTATTATAAACAAGCTCCATTCTGGATTTTCACCAGGTTATACCTACTATCAAGATGTGTGAAAATTTTCTTGTCTTTACCTCAAAGTAGTCACATGTAGGACAAGTATTGAGTGCATTCATTTTGCATTGAACTTAATGTCCATTATGTATCTACTTGTGTAGCATTTATATCTTTAACTATGTTTAAGTAACTAACATGATTCCAAGAAAAGTTCTGGAAGCGACATATTCTATTTTGATAGCCACACCTGGTGAAGGCAGAGATTCGAACTCGCAACCAACTGCTGAAGAATTCTTAAATGCACATGGCTGTATGTATTCTGTTACTTTTCTTGGCTCTAATTATTAAATTGGTCAAGTGTATGTCCATTTTGTAACGATGCTTAATCAGTCATTATCCTATGAATATAATTTCAAAAAATATACCAAAAGAATGTGATTTTATGAAACAACCAAAAGAAAATTTGCTACAATTCTTTAAAAAATTCTGTAATTTAAGTTCAATTTAAATTCTTTACTGAGAATTTTGCTTATATTTCATTAATTTGATGGAAGCTTGTATATTGTGTCTGTCTCCCCAAAAAGACCTGTCACCAAGCCTGGGTACAGTCGCCATAACAACATTGCTCCGTAGTTTTAAGTAGATGTGACTGGTCTTTATGTTGTTTTTGCAAATGTTGGCAGCAGGTAAAGGTCTCTTACTATTATAGATTTTCTTGGCAAAAATAAAAATAAAACAGATGTGTGCAATGTGTCATTAAATACACTAATGGGACCCACTTGAATACATTTCTACTGCAACAGACAGACAGGCTTAGTGACTGGAATAGTTCTCGCGGTAGGTAGACAGAATCTTAGAGCTGGAAGGTTAGATTGATTCAAAGGCAAGCCATAGATTGAACCAACATCAGTCCTGTGACACTAAATTCGCTCAAGTATGCATGCACACTGACATGTTTTCTGTACAGAAGAGGATTATACATGTGGCGTGGCTGGGGAAGAAGCTAAGAATTTTTAACAGAAAGTTAACAAGTTTCCATCTTTAGGGATTTACATAAGTTTCTGCTTTAGCTTTGATTATTAAAATTCGATTTTGACATTTAAAATAACCCCAAACAATTTGTATTAATCAATATAAATCAATTTTTTAAAATAAGTAATAATATACAAAATGCATCCTATCTACCTAATTACAGACTAGTAATGATTTATTTTTGTTGTCTTTAATTTGTGCTAAGATTCTTGTATTGTGAGTTTCATTTCTTGTATTTCATTAAATATGCTTTTATACTTCAAAATTCCTTTTCGTTTTAAAACATTCATATTTACCTCAGATAACAGGGGCTATATGACCCAAAGAGGTTTGCCTGATAATGCGAGATCTTCACGTTATATTCTCAAAGACTTCGTAAGTGGAAAACTCCTGTATTGCCACGCTCCACCAGGGATTGCACAGGAAGACTATCACCAATTTCCAATCAAAAAGAAAACTGTCCCAAAACTACAATCTGAAGATGATAAAGAATCCACTGAAGTATGTATTTTCAGCAAATAATACATCTATAAATACCATGTGTACTTTAATAATTATTATTCATGCATATCTGCCAACTTGTATGGATTTAGCCTGAAATGTATGGTCATGCATTTGTATGGTAAAGTTATACGATTTTTCGCGAAATTTACAAGTGAATCTAAAATTTTGTGTTCAAACAAGACCTGATGCAAGTTTACAGATATACCAACGACTACAAGTCCTATGCAATATCTATTGCTATTGCTTGGCCAGATCTGGCCATTGTGTCATAAGAACCCAACAAACCACAATATCTACTGTGAAACATTCTTTATCGTTGACTGGAAAATGTAAGTTCTACAACAAAATGAATTTCCATTCTCAAAAGTCCTCAGGGACACTTCCTTTTGGTGTGTACTGCTTCACTGACATGAGATACTTTATTGATGTTTTCATTCCCCAATCCCTGTTTTTTCCTTTCAGGGTTTTCTTGTGTTTGCCAAATACAAGAAAAGATGCTTGGCCAAATATAGCCCTTGCATCATAAAACCCCCAAACATTCTTGAAATTTGCTTTACTTATACAAGCAAGATGGCCTTCCGCCAAACAGGTTGCATGTCTTCAGACCTATTGACCAAGCATTTTCTTTTTGTCTTGCTTTTGGCACAGTTTGTCCAATACTGGACCTTCCGCCACAAAACCCCAACCAACCTTGACTGAGCATCAACTGAAAGCAACCCATTATCAGGTGACTGACTCAATAAGATAAATTACAGATATTGAATTATTCAAATAGATGCATGAAAATGGGCAGTTTTATCATTCCTTCCCTCTTAAATTATCAAAACAAGATGAATGTAGAGGTGCTTTAAAATGCATGGCATGAGCTTGTAAAAGTTGTCAGATTTCCAAAATGGATAGCTTGGCAGGTTTGCTCATGTTTTACAGGTATTTATATTCTGTTTAACTATTTCTCACTTGTATATAAGAAGTGGATTTGTGTACATGTATTTTTTATTTTGCTATTCAAAAATGAAATGTTTCATGTTTAAAATAGTTGCTTTAATTTGAGTTTTTTAATTTCAGCCAGTGAATAAAATGAGTGAGTTGGACAAGAAATTTTTTTCAATGGTAAGCATGAAAGCATTTTCCTAGGTAAGAACTTAAAGAGGTGGAAAACACATTCAATCGGTGGATGTAGATTTGCGGACCCAAGTTAAACTGGCTTTGTTCACATTAACCCTCCGATATGATATCTCATCTATCAAGATTTGACCCATTTTGCTATTGATATCTCATCATCAAGATATTGACGATTTTTTTTATTTTTTACGACAGCCAAAATCTGTTCAGTTCCCCCCCCCCCCCCGGAATGATGAGATAGCTCATTGAGACAACCACCAGGAGGGTTAAAGTATAAAGCTTGATGCATACTATAATTTTCCTAGTTAAAAGCCTTTTGATATTACTTTTTAATTCATAAATGAATTTTGATATTTACTATATTGATATAAATAAGAAAGATAATATTTACTGTTTATTTTATTTTAGAACATTAGTTTTTTCTGTGTTAGAGAACTTTAAATTGTCCTCTCTAATCCTATTTTTTACAATCTTTGTAACATAAATCAGCTTAATATTCTCCTCTCAATATTAAGGTGAAAAATTAGTCACAATGGTCTGATGCAGGTCTCATGGGCCCCATTTAATTTTATAATCATAAAGGGTTTACAGAAATGTTTAATCTTCAAGGGGATCCTTGGTCGCTAAAAAGTTTGGGAGCCACACTGCATTAAGTTATTGAATGAATTTCATTATTTGAATGCACTAATTCTATTGATTTATGTGAGAATATGTATCTAACAGAGTTACGTGATGAATAAAAAAATCTATGGATCAGAATTATTTTGAATTGCTAGCAATCTTTTTAGTGGATTTTTACCTTTTAGATGTTAAAAAGGATTGAAAATTTTAGTCTTAGCATTTAGAGGCTTAGTAACTTTGAAAGCAAAGAAAATTTATACCTTATAAGAAACAATTTTATAAATTTTATACTTGTTTGAAAACATGAAAAAGTACATTTTAAATTATTAAAGAGTATCTTAAATTACTATAAACAGTAAAAAAATTTAAATTTTTTAAAAAATATCTTAAAAACCTTTTCACACTGACTTTAATTCATTTGAAACATCAAATTTAAAATTCCATTGTTTTGGATGAAAAAATTTTCAAATTCAGTTATTAAAATACTTTTAGCCATTTGCTTCAGAGAATTCAATTCAAAAGATTTGTTTTCTGAAAATGATTTAGTAACAGTACATTCGTAGAAAGTACAAGATTTTGCCCTTTTAGTGACTAAATTATGTTGGAGAATTGTAGCAAATAAAAATGTTTGGTATAAAGTTATTGAGTGAATATCTTTAAATTTATTCCTGGTATAGATATCGAGAATTATCTGAACCTCCCATAGTTGTAAGATGAACCATTTCCAAGAATTGCCTCTTTTAAATCAAATACTGCAATCATATCAAATTCTTTTAAAAACATTAATAAAGAAGACTTAATATTTATTCCTGCATCTTTATTTAATGTACCAATTATATTTAATCTCATCCCAACTGTTTATATTTTAATGTTATTTCAGACACAAATGCACACAAAAACTAATAGCAAAGAAAAGCAAACAGATGTTCCTGGAAAACCTTGGAAGAAACACAACAACAGAAATAAAAGGGAGAAACTAAGAAGAGTATATAATTCCTATGAATAGTAATTGGATGTCATCCTTATATGAACATTGACTCAGTATATTAGATAATTACCCATGTAAATATTTTGTATTTGACATTGTAAATAAACTTTGGGAGAATATGAGTTGGTTTATGACATTTTTGATTTTATGTGGTTTTAAGAGGTAGGCTGCAGTATTTTGCTCTTGTATATCATCAGCATACAAGTGAAACACATCAAGTCAAAATTTTCAAGAAATGAGTCTTGGCTTTTCTAGAATGTGATAATCTTTTGATGGGTGAAATCCACTAAGGTTAGATTTACACTTAAGATTAGATTTCCTGAGAAACGCAGTGAGTTTAGAATTAATTACCTTACATTTTCTCAGAACTGTTTTGACTTCATTTGTAAGCATACAATATGAAGTTTGAGCAGATTACATTTCAATAAAGACAAAATATTGGTACAGCTGTAGTATACGCCTCGTCTGGTGGCAACGCTCTCGGTGCATTGTTAGTAGTGAGTAATGGCAGGTGAAGGTAACCCATCTTTATTAGGGTTATTCCCTTTTTTATGGCAACCTCGGCAAGCGGAAAGATTTATAAAGATAAAAAAATTCTAAAATTTCTTTCCTTGGCGACATAAGTGCGCCAAGAGCTTTGCTACCAGACGAGGAGCTAGATTACATCTACCAAAATATTTAATGACATTAGCATTTGTTGCATGAACAGTAGGATTTTTTTTAATTTAAAGTTACTTGAATAATTTGATATTTAAGGGTACAGCTACCTTTGGAATCTGATTGATGTTTCAGTATCATTTTAAAACATCAGTTGGTTCAGTTTTAGACATTTGGAATCAAATCAATAGTTACAAAATTCAATGAAAAATCACATTTTCAAACAAAATAATTTAATGACAAACATCGCATGATATTTACAGGGTGACATGAAATCTATACCTTAGTTCTACTTATTCTACGCAGAACAAATTGGTCAACGAAGAACAAAAATAGTTCTTTGCATCGCCCTCTGGAGCAGTGGTTTTTAGCCTTTTTAGTGATCGGCGCCCCTTGAATCTAAAAATAAGTTCTTGCACACCTTTGAAAAATGTGTTTTAATTTCTTTAGTTAGGAAATTACTTCTATTGCAAGATAATTTATTGAAAAATAAAGACACATACATACAAAATATCTCAGTTTTTAATGGCTACGTTGTTTATTCATGATACTTTTAAAGCGAGCTCCTTTTTTTGAAAGTCATGCGTATGTCATCCCTTGCATTGAAGCGATTTCTGGCTTTTTTATGTGCAAAAGTGATGAAAATCCCATTTTACACAGGTAGCTGGTGGCAAATGATAAAAGTGTCTGCAATGCTACTTTTGCTAACTGTACATCAGAAGTGTGTCCAATAAGATCATCTATTAAATCGCTGTCGTCCATCAAAACTTTTCTCACATCCCTGGAAATGCTTTCCTGCACCCCCAGGAGTACACACCCCAGGTTGAGAACCACTGCTCTAGAGCAGTGTGTCCCAACCTTTTTCTTCCCCGTACCCCTATTTAAAACTTTTCATTTATGTTTACCCCTTCTCACCCATCCCTCTACACTGTAAAAAAAGTTTGTTAGGTAGTAATGTTCTTAGGTTAGTTAGCAAGTTAATCAAACGACTCAAATTGATGACAATTATAGGCTTTTATTTTACATTTTTTAAAATAGCCCAACATCAAAACAAATAGCATTATAGTAATTTTTAATCACAAACTTATGAAAGTTCACAACAATTTTTCAACTTGATAGGCAAGTTTTCAAATGTGGCCTTCAAGAATTTCAATGCCATCTTTGAGCTTGGTTCATGGAGCTAAGTTTTTTAAAATCAGATTCAAATGAAGACAATCTCAAGTCAGGAGCAGCATCAAGCTTATTTCGATATTTATTCTTAATATATGCATAAGACGAGAACGTTCTTTCGACAAGCTCTGTTCGTGAAAGGTAATAAATATTTTATTGCTTTATAACTGAATTCTTGGTACTCTTTCACTGCTACACAGAAATTAATGAGATTTCTTTTTTGAAATCAGATTGTAAAGAAGAATCAGTCGAAAGTTTAATCAACATTTCTTTTTCAGAAAGTTAATTTTTCTGCTTGTTGAAAGAATTCTTCGAATGGATTTGAAATCCAGTTATCTTCACTTTCGTTTTGGTAAAAACTAAAGGACACTTTAAGTCCTTTTAAGTGAGTTATTATACTACTTTTTACAATTTCAGCTCGTTATCAGATAAGAAACTGAAGTGTCAAAAACTTCACACTGGTCTTTTTCGATATAAGATTTCCAAAAATCCAATTTCTTGATCATAGACTCAATTTTATCAGATACCTTAAAGACCGCTATAAAACTGTTCTGTAATCCTAAATTGAGTTTATTTCTGAAAATATATCAGATAAGTATGCAAGCTGTTGAAGCCACTCGCTTTCATGAAACTTAGAACTCAACTGAAAAGGGTGGTTGTTAAAGTAAGGTTGCATTTTTTATTTTTATTTAAATTTATATCGATTATCACAGTTTTGTTTTTGTGAGTGGCAACAGTTTTTTCTTACTTATGAAGAATAAAGTTCTTGTGTTTACCTAACTCGTAATTTCTTCGATAATTCTCAAAGTATTTTTAAATAATAATGTGTGGTACACGTTAAGAAGATTATTTTTAATCTATAATTAACATTTATGGCGTCCGCGACAGGACTTTGAGAATTAATTTTGATACTTCGTTTTTATTTGAATAATGGAACGTGAAGTACGAATGAGAACGGTAAGTAGAGCTGCTTTCACAAGAGCTTCTACGACTCTTCAGACATTACTGAAAGAAGAAAACTTAGATATTGAAAAGATTGAGGTTTCTATTGCAGTCTTAGAAAAAAGAAATAATGAACTTTGTGAGCTCAATGCAAAAATCGTCGACTTACTGCTGGAAGTTGAAAATTCTGATCTGGATGCGGAGCTTACGGCTGCGGAAAGATACGAAACTCAATTTATAGAGTTGCGACATCGAGTGTCTTCCATCATAAGAGGTAATGCAAAAAGTGTATCTTCCATTAATGGTGATGTGAATGCACACTCCAGAAAGTTCAAACTTCCAAAACTCGAATTTAGAAGGTTCAGTGGGGACATCAAGGAATGGCTTCCTTTTTGGGGACAATTTCAGAAGATTGATTCTGATCTTGATATTGCTGAAGAAGACAAATTTCAATACCTTAGGCAGGCAACGTTTGAAGGTTCCAGAGCCAGGGATATAGTTGAAAGCTTTCCCCCTATAGGAGAAAACTATAAGAAAGCAGTGGAAAGTCTCAAAGCTCGGTTCGGAAGGGAAGACCTTCTTGTGGAAATTTATGTTCGAGAGCTTTTGAAGCTAATTTTATCTGTACATCAGGATAGGAATAGGCTTTCCTTTTCTGCTCTTTATGATAAACTTGAGACATACCTGAGGGCACTAGACACTTTGACTTCGGATAAATGTGCATCCATGCTGCTGCCTCTTGTGGAGTCCTGTTTTACAGAAGATTTTCTTAAGGCATGGCATAGGAACATGACTTTTTCCAAAAAGGATGATGCCCAAGATCGTTTGACAAAATTGATGGTTTTCCTGAAGACCGAGGTGGAGGGTGAAGAGCGCATTTCTTTAGCGATGGACGGTTTGGGCTTGGGGAAACGAGGTGTTTCTTGTGAACAGAAGAAAAACAAACCCCATCTTGTAAAAGAGAAAATTGCAACTGCTGCTGGTTTACTTTCCTCTACCACAGTACCAGATCTTAGAACTGCTTGTGTATTTTGTCAAGGAAAACATTTGAGTTTGGATTGTTTTGTGGCTCAGAAAATGAGTTTAACTGACAAACAGAAGTGCTTAAGAGAAAAGGGTGTTTGTTTTGCTTGCCTGAGACCTGGCCATATGATTAAGGGATGCCGTGCTAATTTAAGATGTTTAATCTGTTCTAAAAAACATGGGCCCTTAATGTGTCATCAGTTGAAGCAAAATGGCAACTGCCCTCCAGATCCATCTGTGAATCAGTCAACTGGAAATTCCAGTGAGGTGAATATGACGTCTTTCAATTACGGCTCTAAAGTCTTTCTTCAAACTTTGAAGGCAAAGTTAATTAGTGAAGGAAAAGAGAGAGAAATACGCATTTTATTGGACACAGGATCTCAAAAAACGTATATCCTAAAGGATGTAGCTGGACAGATGGGATATGTGCCAATACGGAAAGAAACCATCGTCCATGCATTATTTGGCGGATCGACAGAAGAAGTCCAGCACAATTGCTATAAAATAAGGTTGGAAAGTTTCAATGACCAATTTAAATGTAATTTTGAAGCTCTGGATCAAAGGGTCATTTGTTGTGATGTAGCACCCGTGGAGAAGGGACCGTGGATTAAAGAGCTAAAGGAGTTGAAAATTAATTTGTCAGATGTGGCGGAGAAGGCTTCCCAAATTCACATTCTTGTTGGAGCCGACATAATGGGCAAGCTGTTGACTGGCCGGCGAGAGATTCTGCCATGTGGTCTAGTAGCAGTAGAAACATACTTGGGATGGACTTTGATGGGGAAAGTCCCTCAAGTGGGCCCAAAAGAGCCAAACATGTCAATGGTGGTCACTTCGTTATTTATGAAAGAAGCTAGTATCACCGACCTTTGGAGTCTAGATGTTATTGGAATTTTGGATCCTTTGGTCTCCAAAAGCAAAGTGGAAAAGGAAATGCAAGCTAAAAGGCTGTTTCAGGAATCAATTAAGGTAAATGAAGAAGGGCGTTACGAAGTTTCCCTGCCTTGGACAGATGAAAGCATTCCTCTACCGAGTAATAAAGCACTTGCATTAAAAAGGTTGGAGACAACTACAAGGAAGCTAAATTCAGAAAATATCCTTTCGTCATATGATGAAGTTTTCAAGGACTGGATGTCGTCTGGAATCATTGAAAGGGTTTCGACTGAGGCAACAGAACATGAACATTACCTACCACATAGACCTGTTGTGAAAGAACAAAGTACAACTAAAATACGACCAGTATTTGATGCTTCAGCCAGAGAGAAGGGCTCACCGTCTTTAAATCAATGTCTGGAATGTGGACCTAACTTAATTGAGCTTATTCCATCGATTCTGCTAAAATTTCGACAGTTTAAGTATGGTGTTGTGAGCGACATCGAAAAGGCTTTTCTGCAAATTAGTATCACAAAAGAAGATCGTGACTACTTGAGATTTTTTTGGTGGGATCAAGAGGGAGATAAACAATTGAAGACATTTCGTCATGCAAGAGTTGTCTTTGGTGTAAGTGCAGCCCATTCCTTTTGTGTGCTGTCATAGAATATCACCTCCAAAAATGTATGCTGATTTCACCTGTTGATCACATAATAAAGAAACTACTGAACAGTTTCTATGTGGACAATGTTCTTGCTAGTCTTAGCTCACAAGAAGAGTTAAATCAGTTCATTGAAGTTTCTCAGAATGTAATGGCCGAGGGAAAATTTAATCTGAGAGGTTGGCAATACACTGGTGATGAAGACTTGGATGTCCAAACAGCGGTTTTGGGTCAAGTTTGGAACAGGAAAGAAGACACATTGTGTCTAAATCTGGACTGGTTGGACGATTTAAAGATCACCACTATCACAAAGAGAATGATGTTGTCAGTTGCTCAGAAAGTTTACGACCCATTTGGTTATACTGCAGCTGTTATGCTTTTCCCAAAATTGATACTGCAGAAAACTTGGAAATTGGGATTGAGTTGGGATGATGAAGTCCCTGAAGCTTTTAGTAAAGAATTTCTAAATTGGTTTGAAGAACTTCATGTTTTAGAAGAAATAAAATTTGACAGATGGCTTCATATAACGGATGATAATTTGCAGAACTGCACTATTCATACCTTTTGCGATGCAAGCAAAGACGCCTATGCTGCTGTTGTGTTTCTGCGACTTGAATCAGAAAATGATGTCAAAATATCCTTACTTTTCGCAAAGTCCAGAGTTGCCCCCTTGAAGGGTGGGACAATTCCTAGATTAGAATTGCTATCTGCATTAATTGGAGCCAGGTTGACTCAATTTGTTGTAGAGGCACTGGATTGGTCACAAGTACCATGCTACTACTGGAGCGATTCGACGACTGTTCTCGCATGGATCAAAAGAGAAGAGAATTGGTCTGCTTTTGTAAGAAACAGAGTTGCAGAGATTGGAAAACTATCTGCTTCTTCTTCCTGGAATCATATTTCTGGTGAATTCAACCCGGCTGATCTGCCTTCTAGAGGCTGCAAATCAAGACACCTACTGGCAGCTAGATGGTGGGAGGGTCCTCTGTGGTTAAGAAGTCCTATAGAAGAATGGCCTGTGAGTTTTTCTACAAATGTAGACTGCAAGGAGGAAGAAATTGAAAAGGAAAAGATGAATTCCACAATATTGGTTACTAACAATCTAAATGTGCAAGACAGAAAATGGTACTATTCATATTTTTCGAGGTATCAGCAGATTGTGCGTCTAGTAGGTTGGGTTCTTCGCTTTAAGCACAATTGCTCCTGTGTAGATGAATACAGAATTAAAGGAGAACTTACATCAGTTGAATTTCAGCAAGCAGAGAGACGAATTGTGCAAATGATTCAAGAGGACACATTTACTGGTGAGAAAGTCAAGAAGTTGAAAACTCTGAGTGTATATAAAGATGACCAAAACATTTTTCGTTTGAAAACCAAGATTGTCAACAGAAAAGACCATGAAGACTTTAAAAGACTAATGATTCTCCCAGCACATGAAGTTGTAGAAAAGTTAATTGTTTATCATCATCAAAGGAATTCACATGCGGGAGTACAGATTCTTTTGAACCTTCTCCGAGAACATTACTGGATTTTGAATGGACGGAAAACAGTTAAAAGAGTGCTGTCTAAATGTGTTGTATGCCGCAGGCATACATCTAAAAGGTTTGAAACTGAGACGTCTACTCTTCCCGAAGGTCGAGTAAAGGACACTGCTGTCTTTCAAGTTACGGGAATTGATTTGGCAGGTCCCTTGTATCTGAAAGATAATCAAAAGGCATGGGTGACCTTATTTACGTGTGCTACCTACAGAGCGGTCCACCTTGAACTGGTTACGTCTATTTCAACAGAATCTTTCCTTCTCGCTCTGCGCCGATTTATTTCTCGTCGTGGAAGATGTTGTGTTATTCACTGTGATAATGGCACAAACTTCACTGGTGCAAGAAATCTTCTGGCTTCCTTGGATTGGAATAGAGTGGTCAAACATGGATCAGTCAATGCCATCGAGTTCAAATTTAACCCTCCAACTGCGTCCTGGTGGGGCGGTTTCTGGGAAAGGTTGATTCGTGTCCTGAAGGATTTACTGAAACGTGTATTGGGACGTGCTCAGTTGACCTACGAGGAAATGACAACAGTTCTCTGTGATTGTGAGTCTGTTATAAATTCAAGACCGTTAACGTATCTTTCAGATAGTGACGCTGACTTTCAACCTATCTGTCCATCAATGTTTCTTCAGGACATTGTTGAGTGGAAAGTTCCTGATATTGATGCAGCCGATAATCAGAGCTTGAATAGACGAATCATATATCGTCGAAATCTGCAAAAGGACCTAAGAAATAGATTCCGTTCGGAGTATTTGGGTTTGCTTATACAGCGTGCAGAGAACAGGAAAAACCTCCGACAAATTTCCATTGGAGAGATTGTTCTTGTGGGTTCCGATAATAGCAAGAGAATTAACTGGCCACTTGGTCGAATCGTCGAGCTTCTCCCTGGAAAAGACGGAACTGTTCGCTTGGTTCGAGTTCAGACCTATACTTCAGTACTTCTGAGACCTGTTCAGCGAATTTACCCATTAGAAGTCGCCTCTGATGCTAAAATTTTAGAAAATGCTAAGTGTAATCCAAAGAAGAGATCTGACTCTTGTTCATCATCTTTTCCTGCGGCTGTGAAACCCGAGGCTGGCTCATATTCATCTAGAGTTGGAAGAGTAGTAAAAATTCCCAATAGACTTGACTTGTGAACATATCATTTGTATTTAAATGTGATAGAAAGTATTTAGTATTATTTACGATGTTAAAATTAAGTGATTGTGTATTGTTACAAGTGTTTGAAGTTTCAGTCGGAAATGTAAGCTATGTTGTGATGCCCACATCACAAGGTGGGAGTATGTTAAAGTAAGGTTGCATTTTTTATTTTTATTTAAATTTATATCGATTATCACAGTTTTGTTTTTGTGAGTGGCAACAGTTTTTCTTACTTATGAAGAATAAAGTTCTTGTGTTTACCTAACTCGTAATTTCTTCGATAATTCTCAAAGTATTTTTAAATAATAATGTGTGGTACACGTTAAGAAGATTATTTTTAATCTATAATTAACAGTGTTCTTCAAAAAAATGTTGAACTTCATGTTTCAATTCAAACAATCTTGTGAGTACTTTTCCTCATAAAAGCCACCTCTTCAGTGTGCAAAAGTAATGTTTTGTGAAGGCTATCCATCTCTTCACCCAAAGATTTGAATAGTCTGGAGTTTGTTGAATTGGCCTTAATAAAATTACCAACTTTCAGATTGAGCCCTTTCTTCAATGAATGTGTCGGGTTTGGACGCTAGGCTTTGTATGAATACAGCAATGGCTCCAAGCTACATGGAGAGCGACTGCGTAAGCCTGTATAACAGCCAGACAGATTTCCCACCATCCGTGCAGACACCACAGTAATTGGTCCAATCAATACCTTTTTCACGGAAATAACCCTGAATGGCATTAAATATAATCTCCTGTGCATGAGAGGATAGCACAGTAAAATATTTTCTTCAAACACGTCATGTAAATATCTTACAATAACAAGCAAAATTGTCAGATTGGAAACATCAGTGCTTTCATCCACCTGTATTGAAAAGAAGGGACTGTTTTTTATTCTTTCAATTACTGTAGATTCAATGTTGTCAGACATGTCGTTAATTCTTCGAGAAACTATTTGAGAACGAAATATTGCTAATTTTTCGGACATGGTCTTCACCGAACATACAACGAACAGCATCTTTGATACAAGGAGATAACAAATTTGCAACGATTGTGTGATTTTTACAGCTTTTGGCAAAACGATAACTTGTTGCTTCAACCACATTCTCATGAACTTTGCAGATAACACAAAAGATGTTAGATTATGACCGTTTGATAGTCGCCGAAAAAAACTAACGTCTTTATGTTTATAAATTGGATGCTTTGTCTCTAAATAGCGCATTAATAAAGATGGTTTCATGGCACCGTTCCACAAAATCTCCACGAACAACGCAGTTGTTCTCTCCCGTTCAGTCTTCATCTCCCGTTACTGAAAATCCAGGACAAGTATTCATCACAATATTTTCTCTTTTTTCGACGAGCACTTTTGTTGTGGTTCCCTTGCTTGTTGCGCTTGTAAATCAGACTGTTCCGAAGTACTTGCAGCTTCCTTCCGATTCAGTGGGTTGACTTTCAATGCTATTTGCAGCTCTCATAATAGTACCTGTTTTCAACCACTAATTCATTTTGAGACACAAATCAGTATCAAGAGAAGGTCATTTAAAATATTAAAGTAATAGCTAAACACTTCAAATTAAGCACTCAAAAAAGGAACGAAGCTAGGCCTATTAATTCACGTTACTCAATTGGCGCCCAATCGAATACTAAAGTGATGGCCTGCTTTCAATCGCGTTTTAAATAAAAAAATATCGATGCCGGAAGATCTGAGACGATTCGATATTTTTGTAAAGAATTACTAGAAACAAGAGAGGGAGGGCACATGCGTAATCTCGTGATATGATTGGTGGTGGGCTGGGCAATGATCAATCAATTTACGCCTTTTTTCTGTTTTTAGGTGTTTTCCGCCATTACTAATATTATTTTCGCGTACCCTCAACCGGACCACCACGTACCCCAGGTTGGGAACCGCTGCTCTAGAGGGATATTTTTTTTTTCCTTTTTTATACATATCAAACTATTTCTGTCAAAGAATTTTCAACCCAGGACATAGTGTGACTCGGCAGCTTTTGCATTGGGCTGTACAAGAATTTTAATTGCGACTCTGCATCTATTTGGAAGACTATACCATTAACTTTAAGTTTTGCTGCTTTTATTTTTAATTTTCTTTATTTAATTTGCTAAAGGTTCCAAAGTGCAAGTGGGGCGGAAATCTTACGACCCTCTGTCTTGCTCTGATTTCAAAAGGTTAAGGATGCTCTAATCTAATTTAGCCTATCTGTTTTTGAATTAAGGAATGCTGTTCAAATATTCTTCGTGTTTCAGGGACCAGGAGTGAAAAGTAGTACAGGAGCATTTATACTGATTTATTTCATGCCTTTGGTAGGTATTTTAATTGACTTCACACTGGAACAACACAACGGGTGACGGTCCGGGATCATGCCCAAAGGGAAAGATCCGAAGACAGCACGTCATTTTGAACCACGGTCAGATGACTAGGCTACACCTGAGCTGGCACCCCTCTCCAGACTTCCACACCAACGTGAGGACATTTGAGGCCGGGACGGATTTAACGTGCACCAGCCCCTTTGTACACGACGGCCTTTGATTGGATTCGAACTCGCAACCCTCCGATTGCTAATCCGTTACTCTTCCAAGCCTTCCCCTCCTGCCTTTACAAAAAGGAACTTGTGGATAGATCCCACCTGCTTCGGGTTCGATACCGGACCGTCATCAATAGCCCGTTGTGTTGCTCCAGTACGACGTTAATTAAACACCTACCAGCTTTGTGAAGCACTCCATGGTAGTTCTGGGGCCACGGTATCCCAGTTGGTAGAGTAACGGATTCGTAACCGTAGGGCTGCGAATTCGAATCCAACCGTCCATCGTGTACAAAGGGGGCCTGGTGCATGTTAAATCTATCGTGGCCTTAAATGTCCTCATGTTGGCTTGGTGTGGAAGAGTGGGGTGCCAGCTCAGGTGTTGACTTCGTCATCTGATCGTGGTTCAAAATAACGGTGTTGCCCTCTGATCTTCCCTTTGGAATTGATCCCGGACCGTCACCAATAGCCCGTTGAGTTGCTCCCCATTGTGACGTTAATTAAAAAATACCATACCATACCTGATCGTCACCAATCGGCCGTTGTTGCTCCAGTGCGGCATTAATTAAAAATACCTACTTTACCAATAGCCCGTTCTGTTGCCCAGTGTAACGTAAATTAAATACCTACCAAGGTAATTCTGATTCGGGATTGATCCCAGACCGTCACCAATAGCCAGTTATGTTGTCTCAGTGCGATGTTTATTAACTACCTACCTACCATGGTACCGTAGACTGGGGTAACTTTGGGACAGCGGGTAATTTTCGGCTTTCGAATTTCCAGCCAATGCCATTCGTTTCGAATTGGCGCGCAATCACCCCTACCGAACCCGCCGATATGCGCAGCTACCTGGCGGCACTTATTTGAAGCTGAAGTTGCACTGACGCCAAAGGCATCCCGACTTATTTTCAACCTCGTGTTTTTAAGTTTCTAGTTTTTGTGTAAACTTTCATACGCCTTTTAAAAACTGCAAATACTTCACTACAGGCAGGTATGTATTTTGAGAAGTACATGCTTTGACGTCTATTTCATGTGATAATAATATTTTTAATACTTGGATTTTGTTTTATAACCTCAACATTGCAAATTATCAGCACTGAGTGGGGTAACATTGGGACTGTCCCAAAGTTGGCCTAACGTGTTTTACCGTATTTTTTACTCCTTTTTATCAGAATCTAAGCTCACTAACCATGCCGAGAAATCCAAAACGTGCTCTTGGTACACGACCGTATAGAAATTACACGGAAGAAAGTTTGAATGAAGCCTTGCAAGCTGTACGAAACAAAACTTTGTCGATTCGCAAAGCATCATCAAAATATGGTATTCCGAAAAATACCTTGCACTTGAAGAGCCAGGAAAAGCACTTGAATGCCGTGGGACGGGCCCCTGTTTTTACAAATGAGGAGGAGCTGCAATTGGTAGGTCACATTCCCAACCATCGACATCGAATGGCGCGGGAGCATAACAGCGAGTACCGCGCCAGAAAAACGAAGAGAGAGTAACAGTAGCAGCAGCAGCGATGATGAGAGTGCTAAATTTTCGCTACAAGACTCTGAAGACAGTGAAATATTCAGAGACTTGGAAGAGCAGCTTGCTCCATCGAGCCCACAACCTTCAAGTTTCCTCCAGAACCTGACGGTGGGAGACTACGTCCTGGAGAGGTACGAGGGGACGGGTCATCGAGATAAAAAACAACGATGAAGTACTCATATCTGCCATGAAGAAGTCCGCCTTGAACTGGAAACGGCCAGCAAAGCCCGATGATTTATTATTCGAGGGACGAAATAGTCCAAAAGATCAACCAGCCTGAACAAATTGGCCGACGGGAAATTTTCAAAGTTAAAGAACTATGAAATTCCCTTGCAAGCAATTAATTTAAGTTAAAATGTTACTAACCTTCTGACAATCCTATTATTTTCAAACCTAATTATTTTCAAAATATTACTCTAATTTATAAAAAAATCATACAAAGTAGAGCTAAAACCTCTTGTAATATTTTAATACTATGTCTGATGTCTCAAATAAAACGCTTATGTGTATCATTGAGACAGATTGATTTTTCCTAGTTTTCTAAGCGAAAAACAGTACTGTCCCAAATTTACCCCATTTAATGGGTAAGATTGGGACAACGATGGAAGACGTTTATTAGGATGTCATTGGTCGTAGAGTAGAATCATGTCCATATTTGGTAAGAGGAAGGTTAACTTCATATAATACCATAGTCTCAGCAATCTAGCTTAATACGTGCTGACATGAGCAATAAAAAAACGGAAAAAGTGTCCCAAAGTTACCCCGGTCTACGGTAATTTGTTTTTGGTCGTTTTCTTTTTTATTCTGTTTTCTTGTATCTATTTCCTTTTTTAAATTTTGTTTCTGTTCTTTTTTGTGTTTTATCTGTTTTTTTTTCTTGAGTGTTTTCTTGTCTACCTTGTCCGCGTGCCCTTACGTACAGGAAACCCGTATCGCCGCAGAGATACTGTCATCACCAATATTTAGCTTAGCAGAAAATACCTTAAACAAATTCAGTCACTCTATAGCTAAAATTCGAATTCCTCTCGTCACACAATTGAAGAAGCAATTCATCGTGGGTTGTCCATCAAAATTGCAGTTACCCTAATGTAGCGAGAGTCATCTGACGGTTTTTAAGTGTGTATTCAAATCACTTTCGTATGTAAAATAGTATATAGCGTGATACGTGACAGATTTCCAAGTGCGAGCCAAAACCTGTCTGAGAAAATGCGAACTGAAACTTTCACATATGCGAACCTATTCGACTCTCAAAATGGATGTGCGCCTTTGCTCATAACGGGGAAATTCACCAACATTCGAAACCGGGATTTGATCCCGGACCTTCTGGGTGGAAGATATGCAAAAGCATACAAGAAAATGAATACCGGTATGCATGGAATCACCCGAGAAGCAGAGGCGCCCGCAAGCGGAGCTTATCTTAATATCTGCGTCGGAAACCTGCTATAAATGATTAATGCTTCATCCGAAAAAACGAACAATCATTGCTATTTAAAAATTTCTTTCATTATCCAACACGAGTTCAAACTGATGTTTATTGAATTTTTGGTACAGCTGTATTATACGCCTCGTTTGGTGGCAACGTTCTTGGCGCGATTTTAGTAGAGTTATGGCAGGTGAAGGCAACCCATCTATCATCTGCACAACAAACTCCATTTCATTTTTATTTGGCTAAGTATTTGTTTAAAAATTCGTGTGAAGATTTCAAAATTTATTACTTTAACAAGTTCTTAGAAATTGTTAGAGATTAAGAGTGGGATGAGTTTAAAACAGTTTAAAAGTAAAAGGATATTTTAACCGCTATTTTGCAACTATTTCTGCTAATTATTTTCCGATGGTAGGTTGGTATTTTAATTAACGTCACACTAGAGCAACACAACGGGCTATTGGTGACGGTCCGGGATCAATCCCGCAGGGAAAGAACCGAGGACACCACGTCATTTTGAACCACAGTCAGATGACAAGGCAACACCTGAGCTGGCACCCCTCTCCAAACTTCTGTCGGCTCGCTATTGTATTCTTGAGGAGAAAACGACGAAAAATTTTTTACTCTTTCTAAATTAAATTAAAAATGCACAAGTTATTCTGAATCTTCTTTATTCCATGTCTCGCAGTAAATACAACAAACTTTTCGAGCCTTTTTTAAGCATTAATTCTTTTTAGCATTTTGCCAAAACGAAATGAACAAAAGAGATTAAATATTTAATATCGATTAGAAACATTCAATATCGATATTAACCAAAATGTAAAAGTAAACAATACATAAATATTAACAATCTAAAATACTTCTTGAAATTGAAATAATCTTATAATTACTTTTTCTTGTGCTAAAACTGAGCCACTACACTTCCACGCCAAGCTCACGTGAGGATATATCACGTGGAAAAGCGATTTTAAAAGGGGACTTCTGCAGTCTTGGCCGAATTTTTTTTATCGATTTGAAGGTAGATACATCGTTTGGTGTTAACCAGGACTTCTGCCATTTACAGTCACGTTGTAGTAGGGCAGCAAAGTTTCCGTATGATATTAGAAGAGGAGTTCTGCGCAGAAGACCCCTTTTAACATCAACTTCGCTGTTCACCGCTAGAGTGCGTGGTTGTTTCACACTTTCGTTTTCCCCAACGTTATCAGTCGTGTTTCTTCATTCCTGTAGAAACTGCGTTGCTAGGTTAATTACCTATTTTTAGTTGAAAAACTGTTCGAGTAAAAGTGATTCTAACGCGGACGGAATTCCTGCAAAGAAGCGAAAGTAAGCAGTTTCGCGTAGTTTAAGTATAAATATGCAGCATAGCAAAGCTATGCACCTGTCTATGTTTTTTCACGCTGCTCAAAAATTAATCTAATACCGATAGAATCCGATGGATTTCGAGTGGATAGTTAGTTGTACTTGAACAAACTTTAATTTCAATGATCTGTCAGTGGAAAGATCTGCAAAAGAATATTTTTGAGGCATAAGAAAAAAGTTGGTTGATAGCCATCAGCAAATAGATTCATTATCCACATATTACACTACGGCTGCAATACCATCATAGATAAAAAAGGAATTTCTCGTTTTATTCGAGAAAGGCTGTAAATACATGCTTCTGCATGCTGCAAAAATGCCATAACTGTAGACTCCAGTAGAGGGCAGCTTTACAGCAGTCATATTTAGCCTTCCTACGCATAAAACTAGAAATTCATTTTTTTAGTTATGGCGATTGTGAAACTCGTATATTCCTTTTCGCATGACTCATAGTATGATTTCTCTGCATGAGAAAATACTGGCCGCGTTCGTAAACAACTCTCTGAAAAAGTACAAAACAGAAAATAATCCGTCACGTGACCTCCGTTTCACCTGTTCTGAAGTTGCATTTACAAACGATTAGGTATTTTTAGTCTCAGCGCAAACGTTTTACTTCGTTTCGCCGTGCAATAGGCACAATATTGTTTGTAAATTCAATCTGAAAATGAGGCTAAACCACACACACACGAGTAGAGATGGATTACAGCATTCACATCTACCTCCTAGGACGCCAACTTCTGAACTGACAAAACCTAGCACACAATCTCAGTTTGTTTCAAACGAATTTTTCGTTTCCTCATGAAACGGCTAGTTTTTCACACTAGAAAAACTGAGAGTTTTGGAACGCATGGTTTGAAAAACTCGTACAACCAGTGCGATTTATTCGCGTTTACAAAGGTGTCATTCAGATGCTTATTAAGTTTACTCGGAGTCGAGCATTTTTAAGAACCTTTTTTTTTTGTTGTTCTTGCTCGACTCCGGTTGTTTTTTGTGTTAGTCTTTGTATTTTTTGTGCGTGTTCTTTTTATATTTCATTTGTGTTGTGTGTTTCTGTGTTTGGCCTTGTTTGCCCTTGTATTTTTATAAGCTTTTCGAAAAATAAATCTGTCTGGGGGGGGGGGTTGGACCTCCCTTGGTCCTCTTTCGTGTGCAGCGGGAATCCATCTCTCTCCTCCCATGAAAAAACTAAACCTTTAGGTGAGTTGGGAGGAGGAGAGTCTCAAAAAAGGTGTCATTCTTCATCGCGATGTGTCCCATTTTTGGACGCTTTTTACTCAACAATAGGTAATTTGTAGGTAACCCATATCTCAGAATTTTATAAATTTTAAAACCAATTTTCAGACACCCCACCCTATATATAGGGCGCCAAGTTGAGCTCTATGCTCTGGTCTAGTTGACCCCCTTGGAGTTTTCTCTGTGATTCTCCCCTTGGCCGTGCCCTATCACCTTTTTATTACTTGACAACGATTGCAGGTCGGGGCTTGCGGCGAGGGATCTTGCATGAGGTGAGAATTTGAATATTTTCTAAGTCGCAGTCAGGCCCCTTAATAAAAATACTTTTGGCTGGCTGGGTACTTCATTTATTCTTATAAACAGCACAATGGAATATGCCTTGGAGATTTGTAGAAAAAGGAGAGCACACCACAACAGGGACTTGGTGAAACAGAGAAAAAGGAGAGCACTCCACAACAAGGACTTGGTGAAACAGAGAAATAGAGGGAGCACACCACAACGAGAACTTAGGAAAACATATGGACAGGTGAGCACACCACAATAAAACTAGAGAGAATAAAAGAAAAAAGGGACTTACCTGCCCAGAAATGTGAAGATCTTGGAGTGCTGGAACGGAGTAAGAAGGAATGGACCAAGAAATCTACCTTCCACAGCTCTTAGGACCGCCTTGTGTGACCCCGCCCACTGGACTTTTTATCTTATAAACTTTTTAGCATTTTAGCCCTGTTGGCTTTTTTCGTTTATGTGTGTGGCCCTGTTTGGCCTAACTTTTTCTCCGCGGTTTTTTCTGCGTTGAGCCCCTGTAATAATCAAAACTATGTCGGGTTTTTACTTTGTAAACACTTTTTTCTTTGAGATTAATGAACTGTTCGACCGCGCGCGTGTCCGCACTGGAGGCAGGCCCGCCCTGTCCGTTGAGCGGGTTGCCCGGTTCCTCCGACGTGCGATGGGGGTCAAACGAATTTCCCCGTCCCCCCACGCAAGGCTCAGAACCTTGCGGTGAGCCGGGGGAACGAGGGTCTTGAAAGGTGCCCAGTGAATACCGGTGGAACTTCCGGTGTGGAAAAACCCCGCGAATAGACTTGAGTCATCAACGAGAGATTGATGACTGATCAGTGTTAAACTTTTCGTCAAGCATGTCGCATTGTGTGCTGTATTTTTGTGTATCGCATTGTATTATTCTTCGTGTGGCCGTTATGTGATGTTTAATAAATGTGTCGTGCTGATGAAATGACTCATTCCATCGCTTTTACGAGCCCCAAACATTTACTGTCCCGAGGTGCCATATCCCGATTATTTGTGATTGGGAAATCCTCTCTCAACTGGAACTCTCTTTTTGGAACATACAAATAAAAGATATTTTAATAGTAATTTTTTTTCTTGAAAGTTCTCTATTTTGACTTGTGAAATATTCCATACCTTATCGTGGACTACACTTTGGGAAACACTGAAATAACTTATAATTTATAACTGCTGAGATATTCGATAGAAAACAAAGTCTTATGCTAAGCTTTAGACAATCTTGTACAACACCATTCGCAGTTGTTTATTTTCCGCAACGACAACACAAATCGTTTTTAGCTCTATGTCAAAAAAAAAGCGGGTAGGCAGCGTCCCCACTTTACTGTAAAATTTGGTTCGTGAATACTTCTTGCGTCTTCGGTAAGCTCTAGATCTCTCCTCACTTGTCATAGGTTTAGACTTCTTGGTATCATTTTGTTCCGTCTTGAACTGCTCTTTCAACCTGTTTACGTTTCCTATGCCGCAATTGAACTTTAGTGTGATATTTTGGCTTCATGGTGAAATATTCGACAAAACGTCACTTTCCAGTGCACACATTTTTCACACTAATGGTTTAAACTGTCAATTAGTCAAATGGAATTGCAGAACTCGTCGTTCTCTTCAATTTAAGCACGCACTCGCCACGACCCGTCGATTAGAACTGAAGTTACAGCGGTTAAACAGGTCAGCTATGCCCGAAATGTGACTCATTTCCACCACCACGCGGTACAAAGGTCAGAGGGGAGTGGCTGACCTTCTCAACGAGGTCCACCATCCTCTACACGATTGTAGGTCATTTAACCCCATAGGCTGATTCCCCTGGAGTTATGGGGCTTTGAGATATCAACACTTTTCGTGACGCGCAAGTTTCTGCCGATGACCCCCCATGTATGTGTCTTAGACTCCCGGACCTATTTTAAAGACGTATTCACGTCGAAAAGGAGCCCCGATCTTTGTAACCGTATGGATGATACAGTGTCTCAGAGCTTGATGTCAGTCTTTTACAAGGGCGGAAAATGAGAATTATATACCATGCGTAAGAACCCACTGCGCATATGATCTGAACTGGATGCTACTCTCCGAAAGCATGTAAGAGTCTGTGCCAATATCGCGTTGTGTTGCTCCAGTGCGACGTTAATTAAATACCTACCAACCTTACGAAAAAATGTCAGTTAATTAGTTCTGTCTAAGCCGACATTATATTTGTGAAAACTATAGTAGGTAGGTAGTTAATTAACGTCGCACTGGAGCAACACAACTGGCGACGGTAATTAACTAGGGTAGATAGGTATTTTAATTATCGGCGCAACTTGTTTCGGAATTGGCGCCACAAAATGCAATCCTGATCAATAACGAAAATAGAGAACGCGTCAAGCTAAGTATAAAGAGCTGATGCAGATTGTGAAAAGAGTGATGAGATATGCAATTTTTGTTTACATAATTTAAATTTAAAAAACTGTCCTTTGACGGGTCAAGGATTTAAAATCTTGACTATTTTAAGACATGTTTGATTATTTGCAGCAGATCAATGAACTTCGACCAACTAAAACGCAGTTGTGTACTCAATTTGAAGAAGCAAATTACTCGTCAAATGAAATCACTAAACAGATTGGCTACTAAACAAGATCGGATAGATAGGCAACATATCAACAAGATTGTTGCTAGATTATTATCGAAAGCGTTTCGTTTCGCATCAGATTTTCTTGAACTGAAAGTTTTGAAGGAAATTGGCCTCGTTTCTCTTCAGATAAACGAATACAAATATTGTGAGGTGCCTTTATTTCCAAAAATTCAATAATACCGTCGGAGTTTATGCTTCTGCTTTTTAATAGTTTTGTAAAGTAAGGTATTTCAGAAAAACAGAGGTCTTTATATTTTAAATCTATTCATATTCAGGGTATCAACTTTCGATTGCTGGTTGAATCAAACTTCCCCTATCTGATGGAAAGAAAAATAACTGCGGATATAGAGTTCCAAGCAAGTGAAGGGGAAACGCATGAAAGCTCTCTGCCTCTGGATGATGAAAATAAATGCTTATTTTTGCCGTCTGAAGTCGTAAAGTGCTATTACGAGTATCCGGTAAGTAGTTATTTAGCGCTGTTTAAAATGATACATTTTTCTCAGTATTATCTATAAAATCCGGTCTAATTAAATGAAGATTGGTTAAATCTGAAATTATATGTGAAACTCATTTATATATATAGAATTGTTTCGTTATTGTATTTTATAAATTGTGTACACCATGAGCCATAAATTACCTTTTCCTATTAAGAAAAATTCTCTACTGTTTTAAAATATCTTCCAGTATCACTTAAAATCACGTGGTATTGTAATTTAGGAAAGACATCGATAGAAATATGAGGGCATTTCAAACGAATCCAGAAAAGAGGCTCTTCATAAAGGTGGAAGCAAGCCAATGCGCTCTCTATTCATATACATGGCAGATATCTTTTATTTCGCCCGGCAAAAATTTCATGTATACGAGTGCGAATTTTGAATCAGAATCTTTATAATAAAATTATATTTTGTACATAGAAAAATTAATATATTACTCTATGAAAGACCCTATTCATAGTATGATAAAATGATGATTCATGTTTCTAAGCTTATTTTCACAAGTGAATTTCCATTTTTCTAACTCTTGCTTACCAATTTATTTTTGATTATCCTAACTGAAGTGTTAATTCACTTTTTAATTTAGGATGACTAAAAATATTTTCAACCTAAAACCTTATTGACGAAAACTTGAGCTCTTTTAATTCATTTATTATTAATACTGGAATGTCATGATTTTATCTAGTATTTCCAAAAGTTTTTTTTCCTTGAATTACTACTATAACTGTCCTCCTGTAATTACTGGGGTAAAAACCAAAGTAATCATTAAAAAATCTCGGGGTAAAGTTTTATATATATTTAATTATAAGAGAACACAGTTACAAAGGACGGTAAAAACATAAACACAAACAATTAAACATTTAGATACAATTTGGGCAAAAAAGCAGACGAGGCGTCCGCTACATTTAAGGTCCAAGCTCTCTCTGCCTGCGTAATAGCATATCAGCACGACGATAGATTGGTCACGTTTAGTGGCGCCATCTATATGTCAGAATTGGTAGTATAGTGTGCGTTATATACTCCCCCTCAGGTTTCGAAGACGTCCCGATGAGGAACCTGCAGTTGAGTCTGGTGGTTTATGCCTCGGACGACCCCGTTTCCTTAGAGGGTGCACTGGGTTTGTGGATTGTCTTTGGTTGCACGGTTTCACAGCTGATGTGTGATATATGCCCAAGGGCACTGTCGGCTCATCAGGGCTTGCTATCACGTAAGAGGTGGGTGACTTTTGCGTCACGATGACATATGGTCCATCTCTCTTTGGTACGAACTTTGCTGTTTTTCCCTTAGCGGTGCTGCTAATGGGATGGAGATCAATGTAGACGTGATCGCCTGGTGCATAGTGTGGGGCAGGTGATCTTTTCTTGTCTGCATATTTTTTGTGTTTGTCTTGTTTCTGCTCTAACCTCTCTTTCACTTGTTTGGCTATTTTTGCAAAACGTTTGAGGTAGGGCGTAAATTCAGGGACGAAATTATCACTTTCAAGGACGGTTCTTAAGTCATGGGTGACATCATCAGTAGTTCTGAGCTCTCGTCCGAAAGTTAGATAGGCAGCAGTGTGTCCTGTCGAGTCACACTTTGCTGAATTCATTGCGAACCGGATATGTGGCAGATGTTCAGGCCAGGTTGTATGTTGATCTTTGACTAGGATTGCTAGTCTAGGCTTCAAATCCCGATTTTTCCGTTCCACTGGGTTAGCTTCAGGGTGGTATACTGGTGTTAGTGATTGGTCTATCTCTAACAGGGAACACAGTTGTTGGATCACAAAAGAAACGAATTGTGGTCCGTTGTCACTGATTATCTTTCGGGGTAAACCATACCGCATTAGTACTTCTTCCAACAGGACTTTAGCACATTCAGCCGCTGTAGCATTGGGCAATGCGAACAGTTCGACCCATCGGGTTGCCACATCTTCAAGGATGAAGATCCACTTCTTCCCATCTTTGCTCTCGGGCAACGGTCCAAATAAGTCCATGGATAGGACTTCAAATCTTCGCGACTGCACAGGAGTCTGTAGTAAACCAGCTGGTTTCTGGTTTGAGGCTTTATACCTATTGCACTCTGGGCAATTCTTGATATATTCGGTAATATGCTTTCTCATGCCGGTCCAATAATAACGGGAGGCTATTCTATGGAATGTTCCCTCGGCTCCGTAGTGTCCGGCAGCCGGTGCATCATGGTGCTCCTTGAGAACATTTTCCCTTTCTTGAACCGGAACAACGACCTGTGCGTCTTCAGCTTCCACATCAGGGGCATAACGGTATAGCACACCTTGATTCATCAGGTAGCCTCTTGCAGTCCAATTTGCAAACTTTTCATTTTTCTCTTCAGATTCAAAAGTGTCTATGATCTTCTTGATGTCGTTATCTTTAAGTTGTTCTTCCCTCAATTCTTTTGAGCTCCTGGAAGGCAACATCACAGAGACAGTGCAGGCTTCGCACGTATCCTCTTCATGTAGGCAAGTAGGGCGCGACAGCATGTCGGCCACTACATTGGCCTTTCCAGGGATATACTCAATTTTCAAATTGAATGCTTGTAACTGTAGGGCCCACCGGGCTAGTCTTCCGGACGGGGACTTCAGGCTCATCAGCCACTTCAGGGGCTGGTGGTCAGATGCTATGATGACTTCTTGTCCATCCACGTATCCTCTAAATTTGATGAGGGCCCACACCACGGCTAAGGCTTCGCGCTCGGTGGTGGAATAATTGCGTTCCGCACTTTGGAGTAGTCGGCTGGCATATTCGACGGGGCGTTCATCTTGACCTGCACCTTGCAAAAGGACCGCTCCTAAGGCATAGTTACTAGCATCAGTCCTTATCGTAAAGGGTTGAGTAAAATCCGCTTGCTTTAGTATTGGTGGTGTCACTAAGCATTTCTTTAGGGTGCTGAAAGCTTTTTGATGTTCAGATGTCCATGTCCAAGGTGTGTTTTTCTTGGTTAGGTTACTTAAGGGTCTTGACAGTTCGGAGAAGTTCGGGACGAACTTTCTGTACCAAGAACAGGTTTGTAGAAATGACTGCAGTTGCTTGATATTCTTTGGCGGGGGAATATTTTGGATAGATGAAACTTTTTCCGGGTCTGCTTCAATTCCTTTAGGAGTGATCCATAGACCAAGATATTTGACCTTTGAACAGGAAAATGTACATTTATCGCGATTGGCACAAAGGTTGAATTTAATTAATTTGGTAAAAACTGCTTCTAAATCCTTTAAATGTTGGTCGAAACTTGGGGATAAAACTATGATATCATCCAGATAGGCCAGGACTGGCAAATCTCTTCTGAATATATCCATTAATCTCTGAAAGGTTGCAGGTGCATTTCTTAGTCCGAAAGGCATTTTGTTGAATCTATAGGTTCCAAAGGGACACACGAAAGCAGTTTTGTCCTTGTCAGGTGGGTAAACATTTACTTGGTGGTATCCTGCTTTCAAGTCGATGGTGGACATGTAGGCTGTGTGCTTCGCATCCTGCAGGAGGTCATCCATGCGGGGCAAAGGGTAGACATCGGGAATTGTGATGGCATTCAGCTTCCGGTAGTCGATACACAGCCTCACATCTCCATTAGGTTTGGGAATCAGGACCACAGGAGCTCCATAGGCGGATTCACACTCCTCTATGATGTTCTTCTGTAGCAAGTCATCAACTCCTTCTTAGTTGGGGACATCCTATATGGAGGAACAGCCACAGGTGGGTGGTCTCCGGTATTGATGTGATGTTCGATCAAGGGTGTTGTCCCTCCCCCTAGCTTGAAGACAGTGTCAAATTTGGCAATTAGATCATTGAGATCTTTTCTTTGGTGAGGATCCAGGTTTTCTCCTTCTTCCTCTCTCAGTTGACAGATGTTGGATTCTATCTGTTCTTTGCCCTGAACGGGAGTCAGAGGTAATTCTTCACCGAAGGGGTACTTTTCTTTGGGCTTGTCATGAAAAAACCAGTTTTTGTTGGCTAAGTCCAGTACCACTCTAGCGGTCTCTAGGAAATCTGTTCCTAGTAAGGTACGGTTGTTGGTTGCATCCGGCAGGATAATGAAGTTGGTCATAATCTTGCGGTCTTCCAGGTATACTGGAACCTGGGTGGTGAGACATTTCTCCAGAGTCTGGGATCCATTTGCTAGGTGCAACGTCAGCTCCGTCTTCTGAAAAGGTAAGTTGTTTTCCTTAAACAGGGAGTAGAGATATGCTCCAGCTATGGAATGTGTAGAGCCTGTGTCAGCGCACACTCTTCCATAAACTCCGCAAATAGTTGCGTCCAATAGGGTTATTGGTGATCCCTTGGTAATTGAAGCAAAGGCTTTCAGGTGATTGGTGGAGACCTTCCTCTTTGGCGGCGAGCAATCTGGGCATTTTGCTTTGATGTACCCGGGTTTTCCACAGCCAAAACATGCTACACCAGGTTTAACTTCGAGTGGAGGGTCAGGATTTGATCCATCCGTTCTATTTCCATGGAAAGGAAAAGTCTTTTTAGGTGGGTTAAGACGGGTTGTGTCTTCTTTATGCCTTTCAAAATTTCTTTTCTTGAAAGCCGAATTTTTTCTAGAGGTGGAGCGTTGGTTGTCATACGCATCCAGTTTGTCAGCCAGTTCTCCAGGGGAATTCCATGTATGCCAGTCATCCAGGAAATGTTCACGGGCCTCTGGTGGGGCTTTCCTTTTCAGTTGGTCAGCCAACATCAGGTCCTTTAGCTGGTCAAAGTTGGTGACATTCAGCTCTTCTAGCCATCCTTCCAGGTAACTGCGGATTTCAAAGTAGAAGTCGCGCCAGGTACTCTCAGGAGTTTTTCGATGCTGGCTGAAAAGTTGTCGGAAGCGTTCGCTGGTTAGCTTGAACCGCTTCAGCAGGACATCCTTTACGTGGGAATACTCCTGAGCCTTCTCTTCAGGCTCCCTTGCGATCAACTTAGCCACATCGGCTGGTAGGACACCGATCAAGTAGGCGACCCATTTGGCCTCTGGAATCTTCAGGAACTTCAACTGTCTCTCAAAGAGATTTAAGAATAATACCATATCATCCTGCTTGGGGTTGAAGTAGGGAATCAGCTTTTTTAACTCGAACTTGGGTAAGTCAACATCACCTTCGGAAGCATGGGCTTCGAAGTCTGCAGAAATTTTCTGAGCTTCTAACTGTAGTCTCAACTTTTCCAATTCGAAGCGTTGATCCTGTTCTATTTTCTTTTCTTTTTCAGCCTGATCCAGGTCCATCTGTTTTACTCTTAGGACTCGTTCTGCTTCTTTTTCAGCGCGATCCAGGTCCATTTGTTTTTTTCTTAGGACTCGTTCTGCTTCTTTTTCTTTTTCAGCACGGTCAAGGGCTGCTTGTCGTTCCCTATCGGCTTCTTCAGCTTTTCTATCCTTAATGATAGTAGCCAATCTTTCTTTAGCAAAGTCTTCATCATACTGATCAGATTTGACGATGAGATTCTTCAATTCAACAATCCTTATGTCAGAAGCGACATCGACGCCAAAATCTTGAGCCAGGATCCTCAGATCCTCTTTCTTTCCACGCGCGAGGAAAGCCATTGTTGCCTGAGGGGGGTATTGGGGAGAAGGAGAGTTCCAACGAAATTTTGTGGACGAGAAAAGAAAACTGTCCTAATTGGATGTAACAGTCCTAAACAATGTCTTATTTAACTGGTGTATAAATTGTGTAAGCTGACATAAAATATTAGTAACACAAGATCGGTAGAACATAAACAGTACACAGGGTGTGAATACAAAACAATATGCCTACTTTCTCTTTTAAACAAAACAAAAAGTTACTAAATATTCTTAAAATTTAAAAATTTTCTTTTAAATTATTCAACAATGAAAGGTTTACACAATTTAATCAATTAAGTTTTGAACACAGTACCATGCCAATCCTGTAACAATAGAATTCTTACAAAATCGAAACAATAATAGCGACGAATCAACTAAAATTCTAAATGAAGTTCAAACCCAGAATTTTAAACAAAATAAAAATCAAAATTCAAATCAAGCCTAAATATAAACCAAAATTAAATTTAAAACCAGAACCAAGTTAGAATTAAAGAATTCAAACAAAAAACCAAATTAGAATTAAAGGATTCTAAACCGAAATCAATTCTAAATTTAAGTATTTAAAACAAAACAGAATTTACAGTAAGATAGATTCAAACAAAAATCAAAATCAAAACAAATTTAAATATATATATATAATATAATATGTATTCTTATTGTAAAATTTGTCATACACAATGTTAAACATTCTATGCTTTCTGTTTCACCAGGGTGGCCAAAACAAGATTCAAAATTACAATCACAATAAGAGAAATACACTTATCTGTAAAGACATTAGCAGGTTGCGAATTTTTATTCTTCTTGTTGTCGGGATGACAAACACTTCAGAGACCTACCAAATCCTGTGAAAATGCGAGAGAGAGAGCTGGGATATTTTATTTCGGGCCAAACGTTGGGGGGCCAATTTATAACTGTCCTCCTGTAATTACTGGGGTAAAAACCAAAGTAATCATTAAAAAATCTCGGGGTAAAGTTTTATATATATTTAATTATAAGAGAACACAGTTACAAAGGACGGTAAAAACATAAACACAAACAATTAAACATTTAGATACAATTTGGGCAAAAAAGCAGACGAGGCGTCCGCTACATTTAAGGTCCAAGCTCTCTCTGCCTGCGTAATAGCATATCAGCACGACGATAGATTGGTCACGTTTAGTGGCGCCATCTATATGTCAGAATTGGTAGTATAGTGTGCGTTATACTACTTACATTTTTTTCTTAAGTTGATTGTGCTTTTCGTGTACCTATTTTTATAATAAAATGCTTTTCAGCTGAAAATCCTTTTCCCATCTTCTGTAACGGATGGTTACTGCCAGTGGATTTATCCCATGAATTTCGGCGGTGGTTTGGTCGAAGGGGACAATGTAAATGTGTCATATAAGATTGGGCAACGATGTTGCATACTGATCACAACTCTGTCCTTTCCCAAGGTAATTTATAAATTTCATGATTCGTAATGAACGCACTTGTTTATGGGAAGGTTATAAAATTGTGACCATTTTTTGATCTGGCTCTACTATAATTTTTTGTACACCAGGGATAAGTTGACCAGATCTCGGAAGTCCATAATATGCCTCACTGCAACTCCATCAGATATTCTACTCTACAGGGTGTCCCAAAAAGGTTTTTCCCAATTTATCTTTTTACCATTTGCAGATAGGTAGGCAATGTAAATTGCAAAAGTGCACCAAATAAGGTAAGTAATTAAGATATGTGAATAAAATTATCACGTGATAACAATTTAAGCGGATACAGTTTTTAATTTGTATACAAGCCCTCTAGATAAAAATCCGAGATAGCAAAAATGTTCCTTACCTGCATCCCTATCGTTAGCAGAAAACTGCATTTCTGTAGGTTGAACAGCAATGGAGGCATAATGACGCAAAAAAGTTGACTTATACCGCTTGTGCACAGCTGTTCAAGCAGTCAGATTAGGGACCGTATACGCAATGCTAAAAAGCATTTTTTTCGGTCAGAAAGTGCAACATTGTGCAAAGTAATGTAGTATTGCAACTGCAGATGAAAATCGCACTGAATAATAGTAGACAATGTAATCTTGAATAAAAATATTGTAGAAAAAATGGTTTAAATAAAAATACAAGGAAATTTACAGCGCATGTTCAAAATGTTTTCCATCTGCAGCAATGCAGAACTTAGCTCTTCATTTTTGGCCATCGTTTTAAATTAGATAAGGCCCCTTAAAATGGAAACTCTTGTATCTCCGTTACTATTCAGCCTACAGAAATATGTTTTTTTACTAACGATAGGGATATACAAGTAAGGAACATTTTTGCTATCTCGGATTTTTGTCTAGAGGGGTTGTATAAAAATTAAAAACTGTATCCGCTTAAATTGTTATCACGTGATAATTTTATTCACATATCTTAATTACTTACCTTATTTGGTGCACTTTTGCAATTTACATTGCCTACCTATCTCCAAATGGTAAAAAGATAAATTGCGTAACAACCTTTTTGGGACACCCTGTATACTACGAGAACTGCTCAAGACGGAAAGTCTGACCCTGTCTGTTGCAGTAGAAACAGACCCTATCTTATTTGCCATAGTCCTCGGGATACATCTCCTTCAGGTGCGTACGGGCTTCACGAACCCGAGGTACCCTAGTGATCTCTTCTTTCCCCATGGGGTTTACTGTCTTTGGTAAACACGGGACACCCAGGCTATCTCCCCCCCTCGTTTTCTCCTTTCATGTGTATCACTTGCCGCTGTCTGTCTTGTGTTTCTGGCCAAATATGGCCCATAAAACCCCAAACCAATTTGTCATAGCTTGAAAAATGCATTCAAGTCATTGTCAACAGTATTGCTTCAAAGAGGTTAAAATTCCTTTAAAAGCTAATAAAAGATGTGAGATGTTTACTCACCCCTTTTCTTGAATCTTACCCTCTTTTCTAGGGATGGGCAAAAAATGATCGAATTCGATTATGCCTTTGTTTTATCATGTTTTTTATATTCATTCTTTGGCGAAAACTTATCTTTTTATTAACACAATGAAGCTCAACAAAAATGAAGACACATCCTATAAATTTCACTAATCTTTAACTGCGATGAAATATATTTACATTTTTAACAGCAAAAGGACAGAACATTTTCTCCAGCTTAACACGCGTGGTTCTAAATCAGTAATATTTAGTTCTAGCTGTTTTCTCCATTGTGCGCATGCGCGGCAGGTCTGCAGAAACGCTAGAAGTAGGGATGGGAAATACCGTTGTTTTCGGCGAACAGTTCTTTGATATTCCGTTCTTTTTAAAAGAACTGTTCTTTAACCCGTTCTTCTGTTCTCAAGTGTAAAGTAGTGCTTTCCGCGACTCAACATTCGCGAAAAACAAAATAAAATTACGACATCCCCGAGAATCATCCCTACTCAAAATGAACGAGCCCTGTTTTTATAGCGATCGTAACTTGGTGTCGGGAGCAATTCTCATGGTGCAGATTGTGCAGTAGTCCCATTACGAAAATGAATTATTGATTTAAAACTCTACTAGATACCCTTGTTAAACGGGGTTTTCATCATGGATATTTAGCCTCGCCAACCGGTATCTCACTGCACAAAAAACGAAACCACGCATAGTGAAACGAGAAGGCAGTCGACCCTGGGTGAATCTATTTCTGAAAAGGTGTGAAAGCTAGTTAGAAGGCTGCCACACTCCAAAACGCGAATGGGGTCGCCGTGGATTCCTCCCCTCCCTCCAACTCATTATCACTGCTATCGCTTTCGGCACCGAATGATGAACTTATGAACACCGAATGAGAAGCTGAATTCAAATGGGAAGGCGATCCGCGCAAACCAATCAGACGTGCCGTTCCTATTCAAGTTGATCGACATCTTACCGTGGTTCGAAATTACGTGGTGTTGTCCTCAGATCTTTCCCTTCGGGGGATGATCCCGGACCGTCACCAATAGTCTGTTGTGTTTCTCCAGTGCGACGTTAATTAAATACCTACCTATTCAGGTTGAAGTTATTTCAAGTTGAAATAACTTCAACTTGATTGGTCTGTCGCTTTGCGTTTCCTTTGGGCCGCGGCTTTGGGATTGATCCCGGACCGTCACCAATAGCCCATTGTGTTGCTCCAGTGTGACGTTAATTAAATACCTACCTATTCAGGTTGAAGTTATTTCAAGTTGAAATAACTTCAACTTGATTGGTCTGTCGCTTTGCGTTTCCTTTGGGCCGCGGCTTTGGGATTGATCCCGGACCGTCACCAATAGCCCATTGTGTTGCTCCAGTGTGACGTTAATTGAAATACCCCCCCCCCTTTGGGCCGCGGTGGCCCGATTGGAAGGGTAACGGACTAGCAACCAGAGGGTAGCGAGTTCGAATCCAACCAAAAGACCTTCGCATACAAAGGGGCTGGTGGACGCTAAATCGGTCGTGGCCTCAAATGTCCTCACGTTGGCGTGGTGTGGAACTTTGAAGAGTAGGGTGCCAGCTCAGGTATTGCCTCGTCATCTGACTGTGGTTCAAAATTAAGTGGTGGTGCCCTCGTATCTTTCCCTTCGGGATTGATCCCGAACCGTCGTCAGTAGCCCGTTGCGTTGTTCTAGTGCGACGTTAATTAATTACCGCCTTTTTGAATTCAGCTTTAGAACCAGAATCGGCGCTTTTGTTATGTACGTTTTATCACTTAATTTAAAGAATAGATTCTTTTAAAACCACGCGATTCGATTGCCAACTGGCGGTACTATAAGTCAAGGGCATATTTGAACCTCACACCTCTGATATATTGCTAACCGAGAACAAAAGTCCCGGGTAGCAATATATCAGCAGCCGCTTTCTGGCCATTGACCTTGCAAGAGCATGTACGAGGAGTTTTATGTTTCTTCTTGCGGTCGTCGGTTTTAAGATCTGTCACGCGATTGAGGGTGAAATCATGAATTCTAAATTCTTGATTGGTTTAAAAGTGATTATCCACCGCGATCAAAAACACTAGTCTGCGCTTCGATAGCCAATCGGCCAATTCAATTCGACTCCGCCCACATTCTCTGTCTATTTCGTTTATAGGTCGATGTTTATGATGCGATGACGTTTTCTGACGAGCATTTTATGTTTGCAAACTAAAATCGGGAAAATAAAAACCGAATGACTTGGGTTTGCACCGCTCAGGGTACATAAATCAGTGCCCAAAGCGGCCTCCCCTATGTCAACATATTGGAGCAACATTGTAAACGCAACTTTAAACCTACTTAAAATTTCCACATCGCCATCAACAAATAATTGCTGATTGAAGTTGAACTGCTCGTGAAATGCATGGGATCTTTAAAACGAATAATTAAATATATCTTAGCCATATTAAGATTCATTTTTCACCCAAACTCACTAGTTTGTTCTTTCAGTAGCAAAGGCAAAATTACATACCTAAGTAAGAGATAAGTGTGAACCAAAAGTATTTTATCACCATTACAAAATTATTTATTTAGACCATTACTTTAAAAAAGGTGTCCGTCATAGCCTCTCCGGTTAGAGTAGTGCATCCGCAAAGTTCTCCTTTTTTAGGGCCGCGGTAGCCCAACTGGAGGGGGGGTATTTCAATTAACGTCACACTGGAGCAACACAATGGGCTATTGGTGACGGTCCGGGATCAATCCCAAAGGGAAAGATCCGAGGACAACACCACGTAATTTTGAACCATGGTCAGATGACGAGGCAACACCTGAGCTGGCACCCCACTCTCCAAACTTCCACACCACGCCAAAGCCCAACTGGAAGAGCAACGGATTAGCAACAGGATGGTTACGAGTTCAAAACTCGGTTTAGCCAAAGACCGTCGTGCACACGGGGGCTGTGCACGTTCAATCTGTCGTGGCCTCAAATGTCCTTATGTTGGCGTGGTGTTGAAGTTTGGAGAGTGGGGTGCCAGCTCAGGTGTCATCTGATCGTGGTTCTAAATGACGAGGCGTTGTCCTCGATCTTTCCCTTCGGGATGGATCCCGGACCGTCGCCAATAGCCTGTTGTGTTGCTCCAGTGGGATGTTAATTAAGCACCTACCTTCTTTTTTACTTTTGTTCAATCATGTATTTGGATATTTTTCTTTTTACCGTCAAATTTGGTTGTTTTGGGGTTTTATGGCTGTATTTGGCCAAGTTGCACCAAACAAAAGGTAGGTAGGTAGTTAACGTTACACTGGAGCAATACAACGGACTATTGATGATGGTCTGGGTAATGATAATTAATCAACGTCGCACTAAAGCAACATAACGGGCTATTGGCGACACTCCGGGACCAATTCCGAAGGGAAAGAACCGAGGACAACACGCGTACATTTGAACCATGACGAGGCAACACCTGAGCTGTCACTCCACTCTCCAAACTTCCACACCACGCCAACGGCCAAACAAAAGACAACGTTAAGTAAAAAATGTGGTAAAAGAGGAAAAAAGGGATTAGGGAATAATAGTGAGATGAAAGCAAAAAAGATCGCTTGGGTATCCCGTGTTTATTAAAGGCAATGAACCCCGTGGGAAAAGAATAGACCACTAGAGTCCCACGCCGCCAACTCAGGGATTGCTAGCCTTAATGGCAGTGGGAAAATAAGTTTTAATTTGCAATTACAATCTCTCACTTGTTCTTTCGAAAAAACAAGGGAGTTTGTAAGTTCTGCGACAATTTAATTAAGTGCACTTATTACAATAAGTCTCCAAGACTTACAAAATTATAACGAGTGTACAAAATCCATCCTACTTTTGAATAATTGATATAAAGCCATAGATGCCTTTAAAATGTATATCCTCAATGCATTATGAGCATTCTAAGATAGATTTCTATATTCAAATAACTTTTTCATCCACGCATCAGATATTGCCTCGTCATCTGACCCTGGTTCGAAATTAAGTGGTGCTGTCTTCGGTCTTTCCCTACGGGTATGAACGTCGCCAATAGTCCGTTGCGTTGCTCACGTGCGACATAAATTAAAATACCTACCTATCTTCGCACAAAAGAAAAAGTAGCATTTTATGGCCACATTTCAGATTGACCCATGAGAAAAGCACGTGAGTGCTATGTTTGGGTCTAACAGACCCAGTTTCAAAGACTTTAATTTTATATAACTAGCCTATAAACATTCTGCCATCGATTTTTGAAGACACTAGACCAGGGATGCAGACCGCTGCCCTCCGTTGATTTGCTGGCGGCCCGCCTCACCATGTGTTATTTTAACTTTATTTAGAAAAAAATTGGAACCGCTCGACCAATGAAAATTTAGAATCAACTTTTTCTTGGCAATTTCAAAAAATCGAACCAAATATTAAAACAATCGTTAAATCCATGCAATGTCGAACATGAAATTGAATTCTTTATTTACTTTTTATTATCTCTCTTCTGTAACGAAAGGGAAAAGATAATTAATAAAATAAACAATAATGGCTAGGTAACTCATGAATTTTGAACTACCCTACAATATAAGTCAGTGAATCTATGGTCTTAACAAATCAGTGCATCTATGCACTAAACCCTTTACGAGTACCATTGGTTTTTAAATTTATATGCAGTGTTCTTGTAAAAATTAAAGTTTTTCAAATTTTTTAAGGACTTTCAGCAAATATTAAGGCTTTTCAAGGGCCCTTCAAAACTAAAATGAAAAATAGGGCCTTAAGGCCATGGGAACCCTTAATTATGCATTTATCCGTAACAGTATATTTTATAGCTGTTGTGTTGCCTTTGCAGTTTAAGACTAACAGTTGTGTTAAATTAGGTATATTGTTGTGAGAGTGGAATTGACAGTCAGCTGCGTACCAATCATGTTCTCGATTCCAAAGCACTCCTGTGCGTGATTCCAGATCCGACAGTCTGCTTCAAAAAAGCTTCTTACACTCAACTTCAAACATTTCATCTCGCATCCGATGCGAATTTAGTATTGCTTGACTGGTTTACGTCTGGAAGATACAACAGGGGAGAACGCTGGGCTTTTACAAAGTAAGTAGTACGTATTTTAGTCTACTTAAATTAAAATTTGTTTTTCTTAAAAACTATCGTTAAGTTTCTATGGTTCGAAAAGGAAAAACTCGATTGTTTTTATTTTGTCTAATTTCGAAGATGTGGAAAAATCCTTGAGCAAAAACTCAATTTTTCTAATAAAACTGTTTTCTGGAAAAGTTGTGTCTAGAATTCTACAAGTATATTCACGAAAGTGCACTTATACCTGGATTCGTGTTAGTTGACATTCATTGCAATCTAATATTGGGTTGATGCAAACGTTCGTCCCGTTCGGATGACCCTAAATGGCATTGTGTCGCAAAACAGAAGTGGTATCGAATTCACGTGTTGAGTTTGGAATATTTGGGGAAACAATTGTTATTGGGTTGTGTTTTTTACATTTTGCTAAGCATTAAAAATAAGGAGCATTTTCGACATGCTTTTTTATTTCCGAAAAGGGCAAGGTAGGTATTTAATTAACGTTACACTGGAGCAACACAATGAGTTATTGGTGACGATCCGGGATCAATCCCAAAGGGAAAGATCCGAGTAATTTTGAATAACGGTCAGATGACGAGGCAACATCTGAGCTGGAACCCCACTCTCCAAACTTCCACACAACGCCAACGTGAGGACATTTGAGGCCACGACAGATTGAACATGCATCAGCCCCTCTTGCACACGATGGTCTTTTGGTTGGATTCGAACTCGCAACCCTCCGGTTGCTAGTCTGTTACTCTTCCAACAGATGATGCACCTACTGGAGATGGGGGGTATTTCAATTAACGTCACACTGGAGCAACACAATGGGCTATTGGTGACGGTCCGGGATCAATCCCAAAGGGAAAGATCCGAACGGAGATGGAGAGAGGTCATCGAACAGAACGGCGCATACTATATTAATTAAATGTAATTTTAATAGTAAATAAAACTATTCAATTTTTGTCTAAAAAAACGTTACAAACTTTCGCATCAACCCAATAGTTTTGAGAAACTATTAAAAATTATTTTTATTTAGCTACCAGCTGTGATTTTCAATTTACTGCTTAAATGCTTAGTATTGTTTCGTTCCAAAGTAAAACTTGAATAATTTTTAGATTTTGGTAGCAACGAAATATAAAACTAGTTGTTGCAATGCTAATTTGTGTACATATCTAGTAAAGTTTGTTTATTTAGGTACGGCTGGGATATAAAGATTTTTTGTGACAATGCTTTTGTCATGTTTTTAGTATCGAGTTATGGCAGAGGCAACCCCCCCCCCCCTTGGATTATGCCTCCTTTTATGGCAACCTCGGGAAGTTAGAATTTAATTTTTATTTAGCTGTTTATTTGTTTAAAAATTCGTGTGAAGATAAAAAGATTTTTTAATAAGTTTCTACCTCTCCGCTACGAAAAATAGTTTTTTTTTAGAAATTTTTCCTTGGTATAATATATATAACGAACAGTGCGCCAAAAAACATGCCTAATAGCATTGCCACAAAAAACATCTTTATATCGAGACTGTACCGTTTTTTACATAAGATGACCAAAGAAATTCAAATTTGTTTCAGGTTGAGAAGCATATCTTCAATTTTTATAAATGACAAACTTGAATTCAGAGAAGCCCAAAACTTACAGGACACATCTTTTTTAAGAGTAGAAACTGCTATGAAATCGTATAACATTATTGGAACTTGCATGGTGATAGGTCCTTTCCTACAATTTTTATCTACTTTTATTCTTACGAAATTAGGAAGATGTAAAGGTTATGGTAAGTGTAAATATAGCATATATATATTATCTTTAAATATGAAAAAAGTAAAATGTGATACAACAGTACTATATTTTTGACAATATTGATGTTACATTTTCGTCGCAAAATATTTATCTACAATGACTCAACTTTTTGTATTTTTCTATTATGTTACTCAAATCTATTTTTAAAATTTATTTTCAGTTGGCCGAAACATTCTTCACCAGTATATATACAGGAATCAAGCATGTTAACTTAAGCTATTTTAGATTTTTATAATCTGATCTTCAAAGCACTTTTATTCTACATTTTGATTTAAAGCATGAGAAAGATTTAAAAAATTATAAAAACACAAAATTTATAAAAGAAACCTTCAAAAATTAACTTAAAAACATTATGGAAGCATAGAATGCCAATAAATCTAGTACATATAACTTGGATCGTGTAACTGATTTACAATGTTTTCTAATTGCGAATACTGAAACATTCTGCAAATATCCTCAGAATGTTCAGCACAGTTTTACAACTAAATGCAGCAAAATTTTAATCTATTTTTTTCCAGTCAGGAAAAGTCCAGGGACCATAATTTCCTAGGACAGCCCAGTACAAATTAGCCCGGCTAAAAAGATCGTCAACTAAGATACGATCGTCAGGTTAAAAAGTGCAAGATTAAAGATGACTAAAATACATAAAGCTCCCCGTCGAACAAAAGGGGCAGTCGGGAGAAGCATGCACACCAATGCAGTGTAAGTGTCCTCTTAAAAAGTCGTGTCCAGTTCTAATTCGAAAATTTGTCAAAGCAATACGTCGTGGCAAATTAGGTGAAACAGGGACAAACAAAAGCTTGCTCCATGTTTTGTCCGTGGCCTTAAACTTTTGATGGTCGGGCTTATTTATCTTTCGCTCTACCAACCTGCAAGCACGAAGATAAGGCAGGGCTAGGGTAGAAGAAAATCATTAGCTAGCTTGTCTGCGTGCTCATTGCCTGGTTTATCACAATGGCTTGGTATCCATTAGAAGGCAATGATCCAACCAGAGTTCAAGATGTAAGAGTACAACATGGCAAAATTAAAATACGTTGAAACGAGAACTATTCCATTCATTGAAAATCTATTCAATTACACATGTAACATTCTTTAAAACAAGCTTATATTTGACCAATTTTTCAATATCTAACTGCCCATACCATTATGAATATCAAAGGAAACTGATAATTCGTTCTGAGATTTACAGGAACACTTAATTTTGTATTAGGAATGAACCCGTGACGTAAGGATCGCTAGCTGTTTTGTAAATTTTGCATTAAGTGAGTTATCGTTTTTCACACAAAATAAAAGATGAAAGTTTGACTTTCTAGCATACATAACTCCAGTAATAAAGACAACTATGTACACTAGAAGCTCATTCCGGTACCTTCAACCGTTTCACTATCAAAGGCCACGGACAAAACACGAAGCAAGATTTTGTCTGACCCTGTTCCACCTAATTTGCCATGACATATTGCTACGGTAAATTTTCCAATTTTAACTGGACACGATTTTTTAAGGATATTTACACTGCATTGGTGTGCATGCTCCTCTCGACTGCCCCTTTTGTTCGACGGGGAGTTTTATGGATTTTAGTCATCTTTTATCTTGTACTTTTTATCTAACGATCAATCACATTTTAGTTGACCTTTTTAGCCGGGCTAATTTGTACTGGACTGCCCTAGGAAATTATGGACCCTGGCCTTTTCCTGACGTAAGAAAAAACTTTCATCCCCGTTTCCTATTTGAAACAAAAGTTAACCTATTTCATAGCTGATGAGCTTGAGAGCTGTTTTTCTTAAAAAATAAATATGCTAGTTTTCATGTCAAAAATTCAACTCTAGAAGAATTGTTTTTCTTCAGTATTTAATCAATATTTAGAGCTAAATATGCATAAGCACTTAAATAAATTTTCATAATTATTTCCAATTAGTAAATACACTATTTACCAATAAGTATTTGGACACCCATGCAAATGACGATATCTGCGGTCCTGATATACGTCACGCCCTCCGCCGTTAAATATCGTGTAGGAAACAACATCGGCATTAGTCGCATGCAAGATGCCACGAAGTGCAGTTATCTGATTTCGAGAAAGGTGTAATCGTCGGGTATCACAGAAATGGCCGATCCTTAAGGGACAAATCTAGCGAGCTGAATTACCCAAAATCGACAGTGGCCTATGTGATTCAGAAGTGCAAGGTGAGCGGCGATTGTCGGAATGTGCCCAGAGTCGGCAGACCCACGAAACTGGGATAGAGACCGACTGGTGCTGTCCAGAGAAATTCGGAAGAACCGCACCCAACCGATGGCCCACATACTCCAGGAGTTTCAACAGGCATCCGGGAGTGTTGTTTCGATGAATACCATCCGTAAGGAAGCACATCCGCTTGGTTTTCATGGTCGTGCTGCCGCCCATAAGCCTTTGATCACAAAGTCCAACCGCGCTGCTCGGTTCAAGTGGACCGTAGATCAGTGGAAACGGGTTCTCTGGAGCGACGAATCAAGGTTCACCTTCTACCGTTCGGATGGCAGGGCCTGGGTCTGGCGTCGGCCTGCCAGAATGCATTATGCCCACAGTAAAGTTCGGCGGAGGTGGAATTATGGTCTGGGGTGTTTCTCCTGGTATGGATTGGGACCCTTGGTCCCAATTCATGGTAAGCTCAACGCCGACTGCACTATTTTGGATGACAGTGTGCTTCCTACGTTGTGGCAGTTTTACGGGTTGGACCCATGTTACTTCCAGGACAACGCCAGCTGTCATGTTGCGATATCCACCATGGATTGGTATGGTGACAATGGGGTTAACCGAATGGACTGGCCTGCTCAGAGCCCAGACCTGAACCCTATCGAGAACTTCTGAGACGAGTTGGATCGCCGAATTAAGGGGTGCAAGAACCGTCCAAAATCGGTGAAGGAACTTACATGTCTTCTCCAGGCCGAGTGGAAGAAAATACCACTAGCCGTCACACAAGGACTTGTGGAAAGCATGCCCCGGAGGGTTGAGGCTGTAATTGCCTCTCGTGGAGGCTCTACCAACTATTGAATATGAATTTTGTTTTTCTTTTCTATCACAGGTGTCCAAATACTTATTGGTAGATAGTGTACAACTTATATCGATAACTTCAAGACAAAAAGCAAGTGATACAGGTTAATTATGAAAATTAATATTTATTATAACAATGAATTCATATCAAATACATATAGTAAGTAAAATTCTACACACGAAAAATAAGACATTAGAAAAGCAGTATTTAAAGTGACCTTTTTCAGCTATTCCAGTGTAGTTATAAATATTTCAATAAGCATTGCATTTGAGTGAAGTGATTGGTAGGTATTTTAATTAACGTCAAACTGGAGTAACACAACGGGTTATTGGCGACGGTCAGGGATCAATCCCAAAGGGAAAGATCGAGGACACCACGTCATTTTGAACCACGGTCAGATGACGAGGCAACACCTGAACTGGCACCCCTCTCCTAATTTCCACACCACGCCAACGTAAGGACATTTGAGGCCACGACAGATTGAACGTGCACCTTTGTACACGACGGTCTTTTAGATGGAGTAAAGCGATTGGAACGAACACTGCCTTACAATAATCGAAACAGAATCATAACTTCTTTAAATGATTATAAATAGAAATCGTGGTACAGTTGTATCAAGCGCCTCGTCTGGTGGTAACACACTTGGAGCACTTTTATCGAGTTATGGCAGGTGACGGTAACCCATCTTTATTAGGATTATTCCCGTTTTTTGGCAACCTTGGCAAGCGGAAACATTTAAAGATATATTTGTAAAGATAAAATAAGATTTTAAGATTTCTTTCCTTGGCGACATAAAAAATGCGCCAATAGCGTTGCCACCAGACGAGGCGCTAGATACATCTGTACCGAAATCGGTTTTTGTATCTACAAATCATGATAGTTTTAGGTGAAAAGCCAAACCCAGATTCATTGTTTGCAGCAAGTCCTTTGCTCATCAGTGGATCTTCAAACACTTCTTGTGGTTGCATTGTGAGATTTGCGGCTACATCCGTCCCAGAAGTATGTTTTTGCTCCTGAACATTTTAAACACATCAAAATTATCATTCTCAAGAATAAATGTATTTCATTTCAGGCGATGAAAGAAATGCAAAATTTTCTGCATCCTCTGTTTACAACACTTGGAGCTAATCCTTTTGAAAACAAATGATTTTAGAGTTCTTTTCTTAATGACATGGAAGGTAGCTCATCTGTCACCAATATGGCGGCCCACAACAGGCACGCAGGTCATAGTTATGTATGGAAACAGATGAAAGAACCTAATCAGAATTTGTCATTCAACAAATGTATCTAATTTATTTAGCCTTTAAGATCTGTGGAGTTGATTTGAAAAGCATTGGTGTTATAAAAAAATTTTAATGGCAGAAATAGCTTATTTGGAAGATTTAGACATGAAGCAAAACAAAAAACATTACATTTTAAAACAAACATTTAACCATAATTACTTGCACCTTAACAGACATTGTGGCACACAAGTCATTCAAGAAAATCTGCAACTAGTCTTTGTGTGCAACTTATATTTATGTTACAAGAGATTCAGTAAATACCTGACTTATCATTGACATAAACACACAATAGCCTCAATCATCCATGCTTGTGTAAGCTACCTCGTTAATGGCCCTAAGCATTATGCAAAGAACACAACTGGATGAGTTTAGGAATATTTCCCCTAATTTTGCATTATTAAACTTTTCATTAATGGTATGCTTTCATTAAGAATAAGGGTATAAGGTAACTATATAAACAATACATAAAATTATATATATTTTTTGAAGAACGAGTTCTCCATTCGATAACCAAGTTCAGAATGTAATTCAACCATTATCAATACAATTTTTTGTCACCTAGCCACTGCTAAATAACAATGGGCCGAATAGCATGCCACATTGTAATGCGAATAAATATCATGGTATGAAACTTTTTATTAAATTAAAAATTATGAAATTAGGTTTTAAACACAAATGCAGAAAAAGTTGTCCTGATAAATAAAACTTTCTCATTAAATTCATTATAATTTGTGTACTTGAAAAGTGATGAGGGATTTTCAGTGTAAACATATGGCCTATGAGGATTTTCCCAATGCTCTGATACATAACGGTGTTACCAAGTTGTAACTTCCAAAATGTTGACTTTACAAAATTAACATTATCGTAAAAATGTTCGGTTAAAATTTTAAGTAGTTTCGATCAATATTTTCGAAGTTACACGTACTTTTGTGTGAAGATATCTCAGAATGCTTGACAGCTATTTTAAAACTTTAAACGCGTTTTTCTCAAAACCATGTTTTTAAAGTCGGTGATCAAATATCTTGAGAACCGCTGTACCAATCGTTCCAAAATTTTTACTGTATTTTCTTAAGATAATTTACTAGTCTTTAATCGATCGATTTTTTTTCCTGATCATTATGGATTTTATAAGCGAAGAAATACAATCGAAACTATATCTTCTGATAGCCGCAATTTTGCGAAAAATTAAAATTTAACTTACTCGTTCGATTAAGTACTAAAACAACTTATAAACTAAGTAAAACTTTTGTTTTTTTATTTCAGATTATCCAGTTCGGAGATATCTTGATCACTGCAAAACACCTTTTTTAAAAGATCCTCTAGGAGATAGGCTGTAACTTATAAAAGTCGATATTTTTTATAAAACATTTGTGATGACATTTTCAATATACTATGCTGTTTCAAATATAAAGTTTCATTTAAATATATACATGTGTCTTCACAAAAAATTCGTGCTTTTTGCCTTGTAACTAGGTATAACACCTTAAAATGTAGCTTATTGCCGTTTTATCTAATTGGTGCTGATTAATCAACTATTATTTATCAATTCGTGATGTATCATTTGGAATTTGTCTGTTTCCTATTGAAATTGTATTTGAAAAACAAAACAAACACTACCAAAACTGATAAACAACATTTTAAGGTAACATCAATGTGTATCATGTGAAAACATTTGGACAGCATAAGCAAAATCTTTGCAGACCTAAGCTTTGTTTACTCTGGAAATCCCTCTATGAAACTTACGCACATGTATTAATGCATTTAAGGTGGTCTATTCCTTAATCGTTGTTGATTAAGAATTTTTTTGTTTTAACACAGGCTTTCATAAATTTGAACAAATGGAGAAACTGGTTTTTCTCAAATATTATTCAGCTGACTTGAATGAAATTTGGTGTAAATCTTCAGAAAACAATACGAAACGAACATATGAGAAATGTTATGGGCATTTTGTCTGACAAACATATCATTAATACACATGCAAACTAAATAGGAAAATATAACACAATAAGGAATGTGGTTTCTCTGCAATGTAACACATGACTTACGAGCTTCCATGGCCTTAATGAGGTTGTCTGAGGTCTGTAGGCAGTGCACATTTCCCAAGAGCATCCCACACATACCCAATGCGATACAGGTCTGGAGAATATGCTGGTCAGATGTAGCTGCCAGGTCATATTTATAAAATAGCTATCTTCAATTTCATTTCTTGTTTTTACTGTACTAAATACTGTTCTTTAAAATGCATGTTTTAAATTGCTGCCAGTTTAAGTCACATCACTCAGACAAATTGACATACAATGTAGGAGTAGTATCACATCATTGGTTACTTCAAGCTTGAAGTCAATCTCATATTTATTTAATGAAGTTATCACCCTTTTTTACTTGTTCCTTAATTTATAGAAACCAGTGAATTTGTAAAGATATAAAACTTAAAAATCAACATTTTCAGGACACTTGATTTCCTCTCTTAATTGTAATGAACTCTTCAGCCAGTGGTCAAAGCAGTTTTATTACAATATAATAATCTAAATTATATACAATCAAATTACCAAAAAGTTAGGAATTCAATGCGTCTCATGAACAGGAGACATGACAATGACATTCTAATGTACATAAATCCACATTTCAGAAACGTTAAAGAAACACAAGTATCTTCTGAAAGATTGAGAATGAAACAAATCAATTTCCAAACATTTCAATAACTTTTGAAATTTTTTCAAGAATCTCCATTTTTGCTAATGACATACATCTATTTTCAAGAGATTTCTGAAATTGGAGAGCGAAACATTAGGAAATTAAAATTCATTGCAACTTTAACACTCATTAGTTTAAAATAACAAATCCTGTTAAGAGAATAAGCCCAAACCAACTTCAAATCCTCAAAAAATGCAGCACACTAGGCCTTTACATAAATTTTCGTTTCTATGATCATACAAGGAAATTCAATTAAGAAAAATTGCTGATTCAATTTGCAGCATGTAATAAAAATATGGAGGCAAACGACACATCTGATAAGCAGCAGGACAATAAAACATATTTCAAGTAAAATCCAAAGGAATAAAAGGGATATTGGTATTTTTCAAGGCCCTAAATCAGAAAAAATTCTCAAGACGTGAATAGGGATCAAGCACAGCAAAAAATCAGGGTTCTTGCTCTTCAAGCAAAAGAAAAATTGGGGCATTATTATTTTTCCCCATTTCATATAGATTACATTAGACTAACCTGTGAGCAGGACCGAAACCGAATTAACCCAAACACCCTACGTTTAAACCCTCACACTTCAAGGGGCCCTGTTATGAATGTGATTGAGATAAGATGCATTTATTATCATAGTTTTATTCCTAAATTACTTAGCAACATATTTAAACGATTTTTCTTATTTTCCACTGTGCCACTCAATGCACTTCATTTCAAAAAGCATCTTAAAATTATTTTCTTTTTAATATTTTGTGGGACCCCTCAGAGATTGGGCCCTGAACTTGCCCTGCCTCCGAATGCTCAGGTGAAGAGGGATAAGTTAGGATCTCAAAGTTTTCAAGAAATCAATTTTTAGCTCGATTTCTGACAAGCAGAGTGTGAAAAAAATTATGAGTTCTTTAAATACAGATTTATTTGTTTTAAATCAGATTCAAAAAATTTTTAATTGGATTTTTCTTGATACGTTGTCCTTACAAGTTTAAATTTGTTGGACATGAGACATACAAATCATTGCAGTTTCCAGATATTTTTGATTTATGTTAAATATTGAAATATTTGACGGTTTAAGAAAGATAGGGTTACTTTATGAAAAACACGGCATAGGAATTAGGAAAGTTAATCACATGAGAGTAAACAGAAAAGTGCCACAAATGTGAAGAATAAGCAACGTTTTTTTAATATGTTGGTAAATTTTTATTTTTATTTAAATTGTATTAGGAAATTTTTTCATGCACTGATCACTAGCACTTTGCAACACTGCTAGCATAACTATTGTTTTTATGGAATTGAAATTTGGAATGTGAAAATTAATTCACCCATCTGATAATTGATTGAGTCTGTTGACAAAATGGATTATGTTTCTTGAGCTGTTTAGATTACTTCAATCTTAACCCATAACCAGTGACATAGAATTTTTGGACATAGATAAATAAGGTGCTGTCCTACAAACGCCATGTTATAAATTCTTGTGTAAAATTATTGAAAAATCATACAAATTTCAGAATTTTTTACTTATATTAATGATATATTAACAAAATATATACAATTTCTTTAGGTATTTAAAAAAACGAATTAGACTTGTTTTTGAGAAAAAATCATATCGTCAGTAGAAAATAAAATAAAAGAAACATGTATCCAGTTTCATGATAAAATGCCTACTATTTAGTACAGTAATTATTAACATTTAGCTAGCAAAAAGTACTTTTTGTGAAAAAATGTTACTTGTAAGTACACAGTAAGATATGAGACAAGACAAAAATACAAAATTTCAAATCCAAAATTACTATTTTCCAAATTTTTTTAGCATAGACAAGTATTTTATAGGTACATTCCAAGTACATGAACCCACTAAATGAAACTTAACCCAACTATTCACACCAACTGCACACAACAACTTCTAGGTAAGCTCATGTTCTGACATTAGGCATAGCGGAAAAATCTTGACAAGCTCAGAGCACTGAAAAAATTTGGAAACCCCAAGGGCTGTCTTCAACCACAGGTCAGGTAATGCCACACAAATGGATGTTTTAATTTTATAGGATGTTACATATTGCATTTAGCATTCATTATTTTCTATATCTTTTGGTGGAAAGAAAAACTTCCAAGATAAATTTGATATCAACTTGAAGATTTTTTTTGTCAATAGCTATTTTAAAATAATAACCTCTTAAGTGCATGCTTTTTTTTCTCACCTGTGTATAGTATTTTAATTATCAGCTCAATTGGAAACCAAAATCACATGTGGGTCATTCCATGTGAAATGAGTTAAAATCAGGAAAAACCTGTGGCCATATGGTGATGGATTGTCATGAAATTTGAGATAGGGGTTTACTTTATGTATAAATAACAATATCTAAAATATTTTGGCTCAAAATGAAATATTTTGGAAGTTTCAGGAGTTTTAAGGACTTGTAACTTTGAAGAGCAGTTGTGAAATCGCTTAATGTTGCATGTTTGAAGGTGTTTCTCAAAACCCATTTAATATAGAATAAAATATTTCATATTTTGTAATCTATGAAAACTTTTCTTTTTATCTGTTTGGAAATAGCAATTTTAAACAATATACTTATGCTACAAATTAGTAGCAAAAACTGAAAAATTGTTGATTTTGATAAAATTAAAAAGGTTTCTATAGGCTAAAGGAATTTAGAGGCATTGTTAAAATTCATGCCAGTTACAGTACTACATATAAAACTATTGATAAAGTTTGGAAGTTGGCTTTCACTTCCTTCGTCTTCAAACAGCAAAGGAAAATTATAAATGACGATTTTCCACTTAAAGTAGGCATACAAAATCTGGAAGGAAAGCTCTGACGAAAACTATATTTTAGAAGAATATAGCCTAATGTCTTTTTCTCAACAAATTCAGGATATTTTGAGTCTTAAAGTAACAGTAACAAAATGAGTAATACACAAAAACAGGTACTCCCTGTCACAAGATTGGCGACTGAGAGTTTCATCGCCAAATGCCTATTTGAATAGGACTAAGACAGATTACCATATTCCAAAACTATCGCCACAACTGGCGATATTCATTATCGCCAATCATAACATTCCCTTCCATTCTATGTGCATTTCAAATGATAATATGAAACCCAAAATGAACAATGAAATACCAAATTATTTTTAACTTAAGTAAATTATAAAATCAGAACAAATTACCAAATAAGCTGCAATAAAAAGTCATATTTACCTCAAGTTAAAAATATTCCTGCAGCAAAAATAAGCATAATACAAAAATAAAAACTTCAAGACATAATAGCTATCTTGGTCCAAAATGTTGAAAAGTTTTGATGTTTTTGGAGCTTTCCTTCAGTGAAATATGTATTTTAAAAAATTGTATTTGTCCATAATTTTACTTAAATGTTTTTTTCTTAATTAAGAAATAGAATCACTAAATTACACCATGCTATTTGTTATAAAAAGCTCTTCATTAAAAATAGTTTTTAATATTGTTTTTCCATTTTTCGAAATACCAGGGCAATTTGAAATGTTTAGCAAATTGGCAAAATTTCTCTTTTCGTCAATTTCTCAGACTCAACAGTGACTGCAATTGAATTACATTCAAACTTCTAAGAGATCTTTTTGTGAAAAATGTAACTGCATAAAAAATTTTTAATTTGAGTCAGTAACTTATTGAAATGTAGGAGAGCAAACAGGTCACTTGTAGTGCTAAAAAATCTAAATTTGTGTGACCTTGAACTTTGATTGGCAATAATTAACAGAATAGATTTCTGAAACCTAATATTTTGCAGTTGCTCATTACTACATATGACCTATTTAAAAACTGATTTTCATTAAAATCGGTGATTTGTCAGCCACAGCCAATTTGCTCATTTTGAATGGAATTTCATGTAGATTATTACCAACAAGCAGATACAACAATCAGGCTGTACATGAAACTGGGGCACTTTTCAGGCCTACACTTGTGTTTTTGAGCAAAAGTTTCTAAAATACAGATCAGAAAATTATGTACCAAAAATAATTTCATTTTCATTGAATCAATGTACATCTGTGGGTTGTGATTTGGCCCAAATGTCCTGACATCCAGGACAGAGTTCATGCCAGAGCATTCCTCTCGATGCATTTGGTGGCATCCTTTAATTTCAGCACCAGATCCTGGAAATAGAAACAAATCATAAATTAACAGCAATGAAGAATGCAGCATGAACTTCAATTGGAGCAATATCAACTAATACGATTTTATTTCAAATGGTAGGTAGGTATCTTAATTAACGTCACACTGGAGCAACACAACGGGCTATTGGCGACAGTCCACGATCAACACTGTCATTTTGAACAATGGTCAGATGATAAAGTCAACACCACACCAACGCGAAGACATTTGAGGCCCCGACAGATTGAACGTACACCAGTCCCCTTGTAAACAAAGGTCTTTGGTCGGATTTGAACTCACAACCCTCCGGTTAATCTGTTAGTCTTTCAATCAGGCAACTGTGGCCAGGCATGGTAGTAGGAGGCAGATGGATGAAACATTCACATTTTCGAAGTTGTGTAAGCATTTAACCTTCCACAATCCACTGTCATGCGTGTGCCAAGAATACTTCATGGAAGACATTACCATCCACTGTGGAAAACAAAGTGACCGATCCGGGATGCTGGATGATTGTGAATAGTGGCATTTAGGTTGGTTGTTATGGGGTTTTATGGCGCAAGGGCCATATTTGGCCAAGCTACGTCAAACCCAAGACAGACAACAGAATGAGGGAGGAAGAAAAAGCAGAAGGGTAAATGAGGGCAAAAATAAAATGGTCATTCAGGTACACCTAGGTGTTGTGATGCCTGTATACACCTAAAGAAGGTATCCCCCTGATGTCGGCAAATTGCCAGGATAGTTCATGCTAACAGACAAGTAACATTGGCTGAGGTAACATTCACTGTAAGTGGTACCAGAGACAGGTAAGTGCAGTATAATTTAGTGCACATGGTACCCAAAGACTCACATGAGTGTATTTGCTAGCATTGGGCATAGTTCCTCACCTGACTTGTGAACACTGTAATTAGGCACTGGAAGAGAGACAACATGTATCATAGGTAGTTATTTAACATCGCGCTGGAGCAACACAACATGCTCTTGGCGACGTTCAGGGATTAAAACAGGAAGGGTAAGATTCGAGGACAACACCAAGTAATTTTGAAAACCATGGTCAGATGATGAGGGTTTTCAGAGGACAAGGGTCACACCTGAGCTGGCACCCCATTCACAACATGTGTTGTGGTCTGATGAGTTGTTACACCCTACCAGTTGTTGCGAGCTGATGGTAGGGTGTGGTACAGACCCCATAAGGCTAGGAACCAAGATGTAAACAAGGCAACCTGGTAGTGGTTCCGCATGTAAGTGGGGTGTCTACCCAGCAGTTTGGGTTTTCTGGTCCATGTCAATATGTCATTAACCTTCTGACACAACCATGTCTGAAAGCCATGTTATCAAAACCCAAAACGGATAAGTATCAATACTAGTATCACCAACTATTTCTTCGAGGACCTTTCTGGACAGTGGTGTTACCACCCTATTCACTTGACATGAACCCAATAGAGCATTTAAGGGACATGATGAAAAGGTCCATTGGCGAAAGTCCGGGATCAAACTCCAAAGGAAAGATCGAGGACAACACCATGTAATTTTGAACAATGGTCAGATGAGGAGGTCATACCTGAGCTGGCACCCCACTCTCCAAATTTCCACACCACACCAACGTGAGGCAATGACAGATATAAAGGGATATTTGAGGTCATGACAGAACATGACAGAAATGTGGCAATAAAAGGCTAATTTTTCTTTTGTATGAAGGTAGGTAGGTATTTTAATTAATGTTGCACTGGAGCAACACAACGGGCTATTGATGGTGGTCCGGGATCAAACCCAAAGGGAAAGATTCGAGGACAACACCACGTAATTTTGAACCTTGGTCAGATGAGGTCACACCTGAGCTGGCACCCCACCCTCCAAACTTCCACATCACACCAACATGAGTACATTTGAGGCCACGACAAATTGAACGTGCACCAGCCTTTTGTACATGATGGTCTTTGGTTGGATTTGAACTCACAACCCTCTGTTACTCTTCCAACTGGGCCACCCCGGCCCCAGGGAACTGTGGGAGGTGACATGGCTCAACATTTCTCCCGAAGTCTTCCAGCCACATGAGAATTGACGTCCATCGAGTTGCTCCACTTTGCTATTGGAGGTTCTACACCAAGTAGGTATGGCATGAGTTTTGGCACTTCAGTGCATATAAATGTTTTCATATTCAACTTCTCTGTGAGTGGTAATGATAAAATGGCATTCAGTGCTTTCAGGCAGAAAAGTGAAATTTCAAAGAATTTTGAAATTTGCAAGCCACTACAGGAAGTTTTGCTGGCATTTCAGATGTTATTAAGTGCAATATGGAAATGAAATGTCCTCACCTGTAGCTGTTCCATAGAGCAACTGAAAGTCACATCCTTCTCAGAATTGGCAAGTGGGTTCTGCAAAAAGTGCATCCCTTCAGCAGTCTGATATTATTGGCACAAATATTTTGTTAACATAATGGACAATTAAATGGTAAATGTTAAAACAATTCTTGAGAATTCAGTTGGCTAACATTGAAAGACTAGCAGTATTGATTTTTATATGATTGGTTTGAACAAGAATAAATTGTGTGAAGTTTCAACTGTTGTGAATTCATTCTTTTTCAGCCTAAAAATCATTTTAAGTGCAATAAGAATATTTTTAAGTCTAAAAAGAATCATTTCAAGTGCAATAAGCAGTGGCTGATCTGCATTTTTCTCATTAAGGACTTCTTTTGGTGACATTTTCCGTTTTGTTTTGGCCATTTTCTATCCTTTTATAACCAATTACATTTTTATTTAGATTGAAACTGTAAAATTCCAAACCAGGACTGACGATCATAGAAAAAATATATTCAACTGTTCAGTGTGGCAACTCTGTTCAACACACAGTTGAAGTTCAGGGAAAAGACAATTCCGATTGTTTGCTACTGAAAGTGATTTTCTAGCAGGTGAAAATAAGTGTTTATTTGATTTTTCTTCTCGTCGGAGGTTTTGTAGTGCATTCTATCAGAAACGGTTGAAATTCTAGTTTCTAAATTGTCCATGTTTGAACATATTTAATGATTTTAAAGAAATGCAAGACTATTTTAGGAGATTTTCCTTCAAAGCTAGTTTTTATTTTATGAGCATTTTAGATCCTTTTAAGAGCCAAAATTTTTTATTACATTCTTAAATTATGAAAGTCTGAACCCTATAAGATTTCATTAAAACTTTATGAGTTCAAATTCTTTTGTATAAACATGATACAAGGGAAGAAGTAGTTAATTTTTTTATTATTTTTGGATCAAGCTTCTTAATGTTTATTGCACATTTTCACATCTTAGTAAAAATTTTTGTTGAATGATCATGTATTTAAAATGAGAACGGGGTAAAAATTGAAAATCAGTTTTGAAAATTGAAATTTTGGAGGTAGGTAGGTATTTTAATTAACGTCGCACTTGAGCCACACAACAGGCTATTAGCGATGGTTTGGGATCAAACTCAAAGGGAAAGATTTGAGGACAACATCACGTCATTTTGAACCATGGTTTGATGACGAGAACAACACCTGATCTGGCACCCAACTCTCCAAACTTCCACATCATGCCAATGTGAGGATATTTGAGGCCACGACAGATTGAACATGCACCAGCCCCCTTGTACAAGATGGTCTTTGGTTGGATTCGAACTCGCAATCCTCCAGTTGCTAAACTGTACTCTTCCCACAGGGTTAATACAGACCGAGAGATACATGAAGAGCAGACACTTGTTTTACTAGGAACCTTTCCAAGAAATTAAAAAAATATATCATACCCATGTCTTTAATGATACGATATATGTGGGCTCACAAATCTTCTCACAATTGCTCGACTGTAAAATAAAAATACAAAACAAAAGTGTATGACAATTCAGAAATTTATAATTCATACAAAAATGATCATACAACAGAATATAAGGATGCCAGTAAATCAATACAAAATAACTTTCATGAAACATGAACAAGAATCTGAAATAATTATTATTTATAAAACATTTCTTGACAAAAGTATTGTACTTACCTTGATAACAAAGTCTTGCCGCCATTTCACATCAAAAATCTGATCGCATTTGTTTCCTATGCTAAAAAGCAAAGTACTTTGTTTCAGATTTAAGCAACTTTAAGGAATGTTAGCAGCATCTATATTCCTCATGTGGGAATACACAAATGAGATTTAAACTGTTCTGCAGAACCCATGGAACTTTTTCAGTTTCCAAATTTTTCTCATAAAAATGTCGTCATTTACTTTTATTGACATTTTTGTACAAAGTTTGAATATCATAATATACACTTATAAAAAATAATCCTACAATTGCATTTAATAAGCAGTTTGTTATTTCAGTATTAAATAACATTTAAATATTCTTATTGTATGCAGGCAAAAGAATACTTTTTATGAATCAAATTATTTTTGAGGTCGTTAACAAAATTCATTCTTTGAGTTGAGATGCTGAATTATTATATTGTTAGTCCACCTATACTAATGCAGAAGGCCAAGATCCAAAATTGTTTCAGCACTGGATTTTTAATTGGGTCACAAGTACTACTGGACATAACTTTGGTTTATGACAAAAAATTGCATCACTGCATTGTGAAAGAAAGTCAGTAAATAAGTTACAAATTAAAGTGATGTGCGTTTCTGAATGAGGTAATTGAAGCTATCACAGCTAGATGGCAGCATAGTACAGATGTCATGGCAATTGGTGAGAACTACAGCAAAATGGATAAGCAGCTGTTGCAAGATGGTGATGTCTCTCACCATCTTGCGATTTACCACTATAAAACAGTATGATTGCATGACAGAGAGTGTACCATTATAAAACAGTATGATTTTTCTGGGCAAAAGGTCAGACAGCAAAGGAGATCCATAAAGAAATACTGCCCTTGTGTGGTGAGCATTGTCTTGCACCTCAGGCTGTCTATAATTGGGAGCAAAAGTTCCCTGAAGGGCAGGTATCAAAGACAAACATTGAGACAATTGGCCAGTGGAGTCTCCCATTTCAGACTTGTGGAGACACTGTAATGTCCAAAACACCCTCAGGTAGGTATCTAATTAACATTGCACCGGAGTAACACAATGGGCTATTGGCAAAGGTCCAGGATCAAACCTGAGGGAAACAACCGAGGACAACACCGCATCATTTTGAACCATGGTCAGATGAGGTCACATCTGAGCTGGCACTCCACTCTCCAAACTTCCACACCACGCCAAAGTAAGGACATTTGAGACCACGGCAGATTTAACATACACCAGCCCTCTCTATACTCGACGGTCTTTGTTGAATTCAAACTTGCAACCCTTCTGTTGCTAATTTGTTACTCTTCCAACTGGGCTACGGAGGCCCCCTAAATGTGGAATAAAATTATGTTGAAAAATAAACATTAGTAACCTTATTTATTTAATTTCTTACTTGCTGACCTTCCCTAACAATTTACACAAAAATGTATATTGCTAAATTATGTTGAAACTATAAGCAATACAAATATAAAAAGCTCAAATAGTCAGCTGTAAAATATAATTTTGATCAAAAGTAAATTCCAAATGAATAAATTTTCAACATAAAATGTTTGACCTTAAAATGAAAAAATTCTGTATGGAGAATAATGGAGTTTCATACTTACAGGGACAACTTTGTCTGTAACTTTTCTTTGGAGGCCTGCATGAAAAAAAGTAACATCACTAAAATACAGTTTACACACATAAGAAGAAATAATTTCCAAGACTTGTGGCTTACTTGGAAGTTGGAGATGAAAGAAGAGATGCGACTCGACTCCCATCTGCATTCTTCGAGGAGGGCACTATATTTCAAACCAAGAAATTTTAATCAGAGTGGAGAAATAAAACTTCCCCTGCATGCATTTCAATCTTACTCGTGTCCTCTGCTCGAAAAATATTGACAATGACCACAACTCCGGGATGTATTCAGAGGGTTCCAAGTCTTATTAAGTCAAGTACAAAATCACAGACAGGTCTGAATATATTAACGAAAGAAATGTTTATTTGGTATTATAGCCACTGGGGAACAGTTGCTAGAGCCATCTACATACTAAGCAAAGAAATTGGATATGACAAGAAAAAACTATCATCTATTCACCTCACCAAAGATGTGTTTAAGAAAGGGTCGAAACTTTATTGACTTGTGTTTAAAAGGAAGGAATTATTCTACTACCATGACAACTTCTTTTTATAGATTCGCTAACTTTTTATAACCTTTCACGCTGTCTACTATTCTGAGTGTCAAGAATTGGACAAAGGTCATTCGTCTAGACCAGTGGTCGCCAAAGGGATCTATATAACATTGTTAGGGGTCGATTCAGGCTGAGGGGTCGATTGAAAAGTATAAGATGTTAGAAAAATATCCAAAACTTTCTGAAGTGGTACTACCCTTTTTGCTTGCATTTCCAAGCTTGTACAAGGTTGAAGCTGGTTTCAGTCATGTTAAATCCATTTTAACAAAACAAAGAAACAAGCTAGATGTAGAATTTCATGGCAATTGAAGGCTGAAACTTAAAAATTTTGAACCCAACATTGATAAGGTTGTCAAGAGTCACAAGCTTGTCTTCACTTTGACAACATTAGTAAATTGTATACTAAGTTAATGAGTCTTACTTTCATACATATAAGGAAGATAATATTATTGTTATCTAAATTAAATTTTATACATTATTTATCCCTCCTATCAAATATGTTATGTTAGGAAGGACGTCAAAAACAAAGACATATCCCTTTGATGTTAAGCGAATATAATAATATATACTATATTTTACATACAATAAACACTGTAACTATAAAATAAACAATCTAAAAACTCACATAAGTGTCATTTTCGCTTGTCCTATTATAATTATTTAATAGTGAAATAGAGGGGGTCGCTAAAAAGTCAAGAAACTCTTGAAGGGGTCGACGGTCAAAGAAGTTTGGCGACCCTGGTCTAGACTACAGAACACAACTTTTTTGACTTAGCAAGTTGGTCCACTTCTGTTGCAAAAAATTTTATTTTTGAGTGACCCATTCTTTGATTCATTAATTGTTGAAAAATATATTGTTCTATTTTTTTTGTCTAGTGGAAATAAGAGATGCAACTAAACTCTGTTAATTTTTATATTGTTCGATCTCTGTTTACAAAATTAGGAGTCGTATTTTATTGTCAAGCAAGTGTTCTTTTTAAATTTTTTCCAATTTTAATTTCTTCTTATGTAAATAAAATAATTATTTTTAAAGTAATAAATAATTATTAAAAGAGAAGATAATTCTGCAGTTATTAAAAATTTATTGTAACAGTAATTGGTTGACTTTTTATGACCCATTCTTTCCTGACTCATTATAATCGGTGATTCTAAATGTATGCTTTTCATGAAATCAAATATTACTTTTACTGTAGTTAAATATGTAATAAACAATGACACCAAAGTAAACTCAAAGATGTTTACAATTCAAACAGATGGGGTGTCAATTTTGTGCCAAATGTTTCTTCCTGCTACAAATAAGTAGTTTTAAAAAATGCATGTCAAATCATAAGTTTTTATGAAAAAGCCTGTATCACCAAAATTTAATCAATGATTTATCCAAAAATTAATTGATAACTGAGGCGTTGACATTGAAAAGGAGGTATAATCGTCAAAAACTAAATTTTACAGGACAAGCAAAACCCATATAGGAACATAGGAAAAGAAAGTAACACCTGTTTTCAACTCATAAATTTTATTAATAATTAATAAAAATTTATGAGTTGAAAACAGGTGTTACTTTCTTTTTCTATGTTCCTATATGGTTCTTTGCTTGTCCTGTAAAATTTAGTTTTTGGCGCTTACCTCCTTTTCAACGTCAACGCTTCAATTATCAATAAAATTTTAGCTTACACCATCTTCAATGTTGGCATATGTTTGGTGCTATTTTGCATTCAATATCGCCAAATAAGTAACACCAACTGCAGACAGAAGCCAAGCAGAAAATGGTGACAAGGGTTGCCTTTTCTATTATAAATTCCATTCATAAATCTAGGTTATCAAAGTAAACTTTATAGAAACAAAACACAACTAACAATTCCTAATTTAAAACCCTGATGGAAAGTAACAATGGATGGAACAAAATGTTATGGATTCAACATCACAGTTATGAATTTAGCAAAACAATTTATAATTTTATTTGCACGTATGATGCGATTGGAAGCTGCATCATGCAATCTATTTAAAATGCAATGTATATTTGCTCTTCTTTTTCTTTCCTAATGTAGAATACTTTTTCCAAGTTTGGTTGGACTGTTTATAATGCACTTTATGGCTTTTTCCTGCTTTGTAATACATTGCATTTACTGCATTACTGCTTTGCATTGATATACTTTATTTTAGCCTAGACTAGCTGAATTTATCCGGCATTGCTCAGGTTGTTAATATGTAGCCTACGTTACCCCATAAAAGGTATGGTACTGAGCGATTTTCAGCGCAATTACCCATCTGCGATCCACCTAATCTGTGATTGCACCATACTCTAATATTCTAAAAAAGCAAGGTCATCTTGAGAGGCGACTCCTGTAGATGTTAACTCTGACATCATCTGCACAACCAGACCAGGAGATAGCGCCCCCTTGCAAGTTCTCTGTCCAAGATGATGGGACGCTACACCCCTCTGTACACCCAAGACAAATAGAACGGGGGTTAATATGTAGCCTGCTACCCGCAGAGTTCCAAAGAATAAGTGTACGAAATTTGGTGTGGATTGGTCAAACGATATAGATTTGTAGAGAACAGACAGGCAGAGAGATGCCAACTCTGCTTCATATGTATAGATAAAGATGTTTTATTTAATTTACAAACTAAATCAGGACTACTAATATGTTCATCACAAAATTACCATGTAGTCATAGCAAGTGCAGCTATTAAATGATCTTTTAATTTTACTATATTTTAATATCAGAAACGGAGTGTAGTACTTCTGAAAGTATGGTACATTAGGTTTGACAATTTTACAGTAAAATGCTGAGAAAATAGCACAAACAATGAAGCAGGGTTCCCACTCTTCCAAGCAAAGAAAATTAGGGCCTTTTAAGGTAATTTGTTATTTTGCAAGGTTACATTTAACATAGGTCAGTGTGGATTAAAACATAACATTTTATCATGTATTTATGAAATCAAATTTTAAATGCAGCATACTTTACTAACAATTACTAATTACTTGTATGTCCATCACTGGTTTGTAATAACATATAATAAAGTGATGGACAGAAGTTGGGTTTATAAAGCAAGTCATTTCACTTCCATGCATCAAAATTATCAATACTTTTACTATAGTAACATATGTTCATGCAAGTACAAAATGAACTTAAAGGAACAAAGTATAATCTATGTTCTCTTAGGAATGAGAAATTTCAGTTTCTACTACAAGTAATTTATTATATTAAAACCAAACTCAATGACATTTGATCTTGGTTAAGTATGATTCTTAATTTTTCAATGCAGATTTAATGAAATGGGCTGTGATCTTGCAAAAAATTAGGGCTTCTTAAAAAGATTCAAGGTTTTTTAAGCAAATAGTAGCCTTTAAAGACTAAAATGAAAAATTAGGCCTTACTGACTAAAGTCCAGATCTTCATTCTGCATAAAAAAATTGAATTTTTCTGTTCCATATTCCATATTAATAAAATCCGGGTGATACTACTGCTTTACTGTACTGTAAGTTTGAAAAACATACACAGTGAAATGAAATAAAATGTTTTCGTACCTTAAAGTCGAAGCATCGACATCATGCTTGGCTGCTTCCAAGATCAAACTCAGCACACTGGAATATGCTGTTTTTTCAGAACAGCCATTAAATGAAGTGCCGCTTCCTACAGGAAAAAAATTTACAAGTCACAAAACAATAATGTAATAAAATCAAGAATCTGGGTGTGCCAGTTACTACAATCAATTCTCAAGTGAAACAAAGCTCAAAGATTAGTCAATTGAATTACTTTTGATCTATATTTAACACAATGTTGGTTCGGATTTTGAAAATGTAGATCAATAACAGATAGGTTCACTTTTGATATTCTCTGATTGTGTTTCATTTATGTAAATGGGTACACCGTACAGAACCTATTCAAGGCAGAGAAAATTGAAATTTTCTTCATTTCTGCAACTAATGTGTTTCATTAAAAAAACTTAAATTGTTTTATTTAAATTGGATTTTTACGATTTTAATTCGTTGTCCCTATACAGGTAACCCCGTATAACACAGGAGTTATGTTCCAAAAAATTGCCGTGTTATGCGAATCCGTGTTATACGAAACAAAGAACTAGTACGAAAAAAGGGGTTAGGTTCCAAAAATTAAAAAACATGCTGTTATATTTTCATAATTAAGGTAAATATCTTTATTAAAATTTTCTTAAGAAGTAATACATATTAATATGAATTAAACAATGTTTTCTTCGTCATCACTAAGCACTATTAACCAAGGGTGTTTTCTTTTTGGCAAGATATCCTCATCCTCTGAATGACAGCCACGATATCAGTGATGCAATTTATTTTTTAAGTCCTTTATTTCTCAATTCCGTTTTCTCCCTCGCTCCAGTGACACTCATTAACTATGCTAAGAATCTTCCAGAAAGTTACGTCATGCCATGTCATGTGTGTCCGTCTAACAAATTAGATGAGCTAGTTTAAAAACAGCGAATCAGGAAGTCCAGCTGCTTTGATTGACAAGACCATCTCCCCTGATTTGCAACCCCCTGAAAAACTGATAAAAAGCGTGGAGAGGAAGAATATGCTCTCTTTTTTTTCGTCTCAGTCCAACGACCTGGCAGTTTTGTGAGAAAGAAACGCATTAAGCGTTCTTGCCATTTTTTTCTTTTTGATGATGAGCGGGGATCCCCGAGAGACGCCATGTCTCTTCTAAGCTAAGTTACTTTTTATTTAATTTATCTCGAGATAATATCCGCACATGTAGTTCTTAGGATATTCCCATGCTACACCGTTTAAATTGAACTTTCATAATGCCGTCCTTTTCGCATCGTTGTTCCAATCATTCCATAAAAGCACCGTGTTATACGGGGATGTTCCCAATTCTCGAACCATGTTAGAGTGAATCCGTGCTATAGAAGTGCCGTGTTATATGGGGGTTACCTGTAAGTTAAAACTTGTAAGACATGAGGTAAGAAAGCTGATGTAGTTTCTAATTTTGATTTATGTTAACCCTCTGCATACGACGCGGCAAAATATCGTTTCCTTCGTTGGTTACGGCCGCCGGCCCAAACGGCTTTAGAAGCAAATTATGGAAACGGCCGAAAACGGCCTTTGCAATGCTTTTCCCCAGGAGGATGCGAATGCGCTTCTTCCCTTATCAGCTAATGTGCCGGTTTCTTTTGTCCGGTGGCGAGTATGCCTAGAAGGGACAGGTTATTACCGGGTATAGTGAAAGGACAGCTGGGATTTCAGTTCGTATGGTCACTATCACTCGAAGGACCCGTAAGTTGTCTTCGGAGTCGAACAAACGAATTACGAGGCTCCCCGTCGATAACCCTGACATCTTTGTCGAAGGGGAGAATAGGCTATTCATGCGCGGGTCTCTGTTGAAAAGAAAAGAGGGGATGGAAATCGAAACGAGCTTCGGCCGTTCCTTCAGGAGTTTGAGATCAGAAAGAATCCGAACCCTTCGTAACAAGAGGACTGGAAATTTTCGGGCGGTTCGGCCGCTCCCCGTATCCAGAGGGTTAAACATTAACATATATGACATTAATGTATTAAGAAATATCGCAGGGTAAATTTTTGTAAGATTGAAACATGACTTACGAATTAGTAAAGTTAATTACATGATAAAATAAATAGAACAGCACCACAAATGCCAAGCATAAGAAATATTTTTCCATCTGGTTCTGGAGCAGTTTAGATTACTTTGATTTTAACCCATAACCGGTGATGGGAAATTTTTGGAATAAGGTTAGGGGATTCTACCGGCACCATATTATAAATTTTTGTATTGTTCACGATCTTTTTGCATTCTATCATACATATATCATGCATAAATAAAATGTATAGAATTTCTTTAGGTATTTTTAACAGATAATTAATTGCTTAGACTTGTTTTTGAGAAAAATCTTATCACCAATAGAAAATAAAATAAAAGGAACTCGCATCAAGTTTCATGAAAAAATTCCTACTTCTCATTAATATTTAGCTAGGAAAAGTTCTTTGTGAAAAAATTTTACCAGTAAGTAAACAGAAAAAATTAGATAAACATGAAAATTCATAAATTTAAATAAAAAATGCCTGTTTTTCAAATTTTCTGAGCACTGACAAGTATTTTATAGGTTGATCCCAAGAACACAAAAAGTGGTCAAAACATAATATAGAAGAAAATGGAGCTTTTCTCTGTAAACAGTATAGAACAAGTGCAAAAGCATACCCCACAATATGCTAGTTCAGAGGAATTTCGAGCTTTCAATAAAAAAATCATCTATACAATCAAATACAGAATAGTTATACTAGTAAGGTGAAGAATTCCTAGGGATCAATAAAATTTAAATAAAAATAAGTTTGGGATCAAACCCGAAGGGAAAGAACAGAGAACACATCATTTTGAATCAGTCAGATGACGAGGTCGCACCTGAGCTGGCATCCTACTCTCCAAACTTCCACACCAAGCCAATGTAAGGACATTGGAGGCTCCTTTGTACACAATCCTCTTGGTTGGATTTGAACTCGCAACCCTCCGGTTGGTAATTCGTTACTCTTCCAACCGGGCTACCACATCCCCTTTCATTTTAGGATGGGGTTCACATACACAAAGGATTTGCTAATGCTTACTGGAATGCCAAAAAGAAAAAGCAAATCCTTTGTAAGTTCAAGCCATGAAGGCATGGATTTACAGGTGCTAAAAAAATTAGAAGCCTTTGTACTTTACTGGTGCCAATAAGAATACTTGTTACACAACCTATGCCTGTTTTGGGACACTAGAGTTGGAGCCCACAAGTGGCCATTGCTAGATGTTTATAATTTACTCTCCTATACAAAACATTGTGCAATGCTCCCTTCCTACACTTGATAAATAAGACTGCCAAGAAAGTTCAAATTTCAAGTAGAAATAATTTCTGGCATTTAACTGAAGGATCGATTAATGCCAGTAAATCTATGCATGCAGTAATATCCCAGTGAGACACAGGGATATTCCTGAAAGGCTGGTTGGGCTTTCAATAGAAAAATAATGCAACTTTTGACAAGTTTATTTCATGTAGAATGTAACTTAAATGTTTTTCCAATTAGGAAAACAACGAACTTACAGATAAACAATGAAATCTGCTCAGAATAGCATGATACAATTTGAGCATTCGTTTTCTGTTGTATTTGAAAAAGGCTGACTGGCTGAATTAAATGGTCAAACGATGCTAGATGTCAAGACATCTATCCAGTAAAAAGATGTTAGTGTTGTGTGAAATCCTTACCAAGTTGATAAATAAGCTACACTTTTTGTTTAAACGTATAGATCATGGCAGTTTCTTAGAAATAATTTTCATTTCTTAAATGCTTTGAGATCTTTGTGTCGAATCAATATTTTTCACTACAAAGGAAAACCCTTTTCACAAGATGAGAATTGAAAAGGTGTTGTTTCCTTGAATGATCATAGCTAAAATCATACCCAAATTTCTAAAATGTCAAATAGTTTACAATTGTACATTTTACTGTCAACAATTTCAAGTCTTTCCACCAGAGGCTGCTTGATGGCTACATTTTCTAGTATTGATCACCAAAGTCAGTCCAATTTTGTAAACCCTCCTTTAATGTTCAGCATTTTAATGGAGACATACAGCAGAACCAAGAAACCTGTCGTTTCTCACAGCAAATAATAAACTATTAAAAATGAAATGTAAAAAGTACTTCTTTCTAAAAACGTGTGAATACTTTTCACTTGGTGTCAACTATTGGCGGTAAAAAATCTTTCAATTTTATTTTATGGCAGATGAACCGAAGTAAAAACTGAGAAAACAAATCATAATTAAGAGATAAGTCAAAAAATTATACTGAACACAATAAGAATTCTAGCCTTTGGAGTTTCGGTTGCAAGGTGCTATCTCAAACACTTCAACCAGCAAACGTTTGAATGAAGTGTCGGGAACTTCTTCAGAGTTACCAGCGACAGAAATTCCATCCAAAATATTTTTGCTTAGTTCCATCACAAGATTTTAAAATATAAATAAAACAAATCACTCGAGCAGACAACCGAAAGATAAATTTATTGCATCACTTCACTTCACTTTTACTCTGTAAGTAGCTTCCCTCTAGACCAATGACGGGCTATTGGCGACCGTCCGGGATCCATCTCGAAGGGAAAGATCCAAGGACTCCTCGTAATTTTGAACTATGGTCAGACAAAAAGGTCAGCGCCAGAGCTGGCATCCCACTCTCCAAACTTCTGCACCACGCAAACGTGAGGACATTTGAGGCCACGACGGATTTAACATGCACCGGCTCCGTGTACATGACGGTCATTGGTTCGACCGAGTTTTGAACTCGCAACACTCCGGTTGTTTGTCCAAATGTGCAACTGCCACCTCTCATTTTTAATTCAAAATGTAAACCTTATTTTCTATTAACAGTTCTTTTGGCGTGGTGTGGAAGTTTGGAGAATGGGGTGCCAGCTCAGGTGTTGCCTCGTCATCTGACCGTGGTTCAGAATTACGTGGTGCTGTCCTCGAATCTTTCCCTTTGGGATTGATCCCGGATCGTCATCAATAGCCCGTTGTGTTGCTCCAGTGTGACGTTAATTGAAATACCCCCCTATTAACAGTTCCAATCAATTATTACAAAAGAAGTCAAAAGATTTTAATGATTTCGAACAGTCAATAATAAAGTAAATAAGTTCAATTTTTCGGGAATTGCGCAACAACGCAAACTTGGAGTTTAAAAACCAGTCATATGACTTTGAAATGATTTTGTTTGTTTCCCGCTGGATCTTAACCTTGACCGTGATTTTAACGTGCCGTGTGGATTTCCAAAAAAACTTGACTTAATCACTTCATTTTGTTTATTTTAGGTGTTACGTCCCATTTCATGCTAAAATCGTAATTAATAATTAATTTTCTCAGAAATTCACAATTTCTTTCTTATTGCAGTCTTTCCCAAGTGTTGTCTTCGAGTTTTCAAAGTTAGAAACTTTCAAGTTTTTCTATTAAGTTAAAGCTCACGTATGGTTTCTGGTGTCAAAGAAAAATATCCTTATTCACGCCTCTTTCAAGTGTTCTCCTTGAGTTCGCAAACGATAAAAGGGAGGTGAGAATTTCAATTTAAGGACGTATGGTCTACGGTTGCAAAATAACTATTTGTTTTTCTTTGCCTATAATTTTAGAAGCATTACTTTTTAGTTAGAAAACTACGGATTAAAAAAATATTTTAAAATCTAGTTTATACTTTGAACAGGCGTAGCTAGACTTTTTGTAGACCTATGCTGCCTGAAATACTGCCCTTTTTAGATATTGACCCCGGGGTTCCCCACCCCCTTAGCTGCTCTCGACTTTGAAAGCTCAGAAAATCAACCGCATCTATGTTAAAAAATTTCGCGTTCAATAGTAAATTAAATAAGATACTTCCTGTACTGAAGTTTATTGACTTCCTGTATGTAAAGTTTTTGAGACAAACTTTAACTGCATGTTTCTGATTTTTGCTCTTCCTTCAATATTTTTGAAGTTTTATAGTAGATTACACAAAATTACATATGCTTAAGCGCTTTTCTACATTCTTGGAAGGATTTAATTATTTGTTACTTTGCAGAAATTAATCAAGCTAACCTTATTAAGAAAAAATTTAGCTTAATATTTCAGAAATAACTTGCAAACCTATGTTACAGCATTTAATTTTCTTCAACAAATTTCTGTATCGAAAAGCTTTTACACATTCTTAGAAATTTATCTTTTCCTATAATCCTTGTTCAAAGGAAACATAAATGTCTGCATTTAAATATCATCTTTCGAGAAACTTGGATGCATTTTAAATTATTTTCCTTTAACACATTTCATATTAGTGTTAATATTAGATTGAATCAGCCAGTTAGTGTATTTTTTCTGGAAAAAATTCCCTTAGAGCTTATTTGCAATTGCATTTGAAAGATTTTTGTATTTAGTATTTTCTTAGGAAGGTGGGGATTAAAATAACCCAAGTACATCTTTTTAATAGTTGATAGCATAACTTAATAGAAATTTTATCCCAAAGCTCGGAACAGGGATTGGACCAGTAATTGACCACACTATTTATTTCTCAAAATTAAACGACAGTGCATATATTTTAGCAATCACCAGTTGTTTCTATCAAATATGGCTAGACTAAACATTCTATTTACATGATATTCCAACTAAACCTATTAGGTGAAAGAATTATCGAATATTAAATGAGCATGATAATGGTTAGTTCTAATATTAAACAAGTAAATAAATGTGGCTATAATATTAAAGAATTCTTTAACATTCATATAACAGAAACTTAAGTCATTCCACTGTAATCATGATTAGCTTTTTCAAAATACAACACAAAGTCTTAATCTTCATTGTCTTGCCACTCTTACATTTAAATTTCTTCAGATTTTATACTATCATGAAATTTTGAGATTTCTGGCAATTTATGTATTGTGTTCCAGTAATTGATCACCTTTTCCAGTAATAAACCACTTTTCCAGTAATAGATCACCTGGTTAAAGGTTAGACACAGGTTCATTTTTATATTTAATTTACCCAAAACAATAGCCTAACACTAGGGCAACAGGAAATATGCAACTTCAAATTTTAAAGGTGAAATCAAAATTAACCTGCAGCAAACTGATCAATTACTGGAACTTGTGCACTTTTGTTTTACCAGTGGATTGACTATAATGTTTACGACTTAAAATTAATTTAGGTTTAAAAAAAGTACTTTGTATATCAAAATTAGAGATCAGGGTATGAAAAAATCATAATTTTTTTGGGAATCATGGAATCTTATGTATTTAATCTTATATTTTTAATCATGAAATCTTATGTTTTGCAGTTGCTCATCACTATATGTGACCTATTTAAAAACTGATTTTCATTAAAGTTGATGATGTGTAGGCCACAGCCGATTACTTGCTCGTTTTGCTTGAAATGACCCTTGTTCATCATTGGCCCATTGACTTAAAAAGGCCTAAATTTTCATTTTAGTTAGCCTTAATATTTGCTGAAAGTCCCCTAAATTTTTAAGTCTTAGTTTCTACAAGAACACTGAGTATTTCATTTCACCTGGTTATCTAAAAAGTTGTTTTTAAAACTGGGTCTGTTAGACACAAACTTACCACTTATAAGTTTCTTGCACTCATAAGTTAATGTATTGCAATTTATGTGAAATGTAGCCTTGACAATGGCTCTAATTTTTCCCTTGATGAGTTGGAACCTTGACTTTTAACTAACTTTTATCTAAAGACTTAAACCGTATTTAAAAATGTTTTATCGTATGTAAAATGTATTGTTATTTGGCATAAAATGAAATTCGAATTAAATGAAAACGATGTATTAAAAGTGTTGTGTTGCAGGGTGTGATGATGCTGGGAGGTACGCCCAGCGAGGTAAACCCCAACAGCCTGTGGCTCAGCAGCCGCGGTGTGTGGCTCTCCTACCTCGTGGGTATCCTGTTGCTGCACTTGACTCTGCTCAGCTTCCCATTCCTCAGTGTGGCCTGGGTCTGGACCCTCACCAACCTCTCCCATAATGCGGTATGCATGATTTCTCTACAGACGCGAGTAGAACAAACTAGATAGAACAAATTAGAGTGTTGAATATTTCTAGTTGTAATTGGGGCTGGGGTAACCCAGTTGGAAGAGTAACAAATTAGCAACTGGAGAGCTGAGAGTTTCAATCCAACCAAAGATCATGTACAAGGGGGGTGCATGTTCAATCTGTCATGGCCTCCAATGTCCTTGCATTGGCGTCGTGTGGAAGTTTGGAGAAAGGGGTGCTAACACAGGTGTTGCCTCGTTATCCGACCATGGTTCAAAATGGCATGGTGTTGTCCTCGGATCTTTCCCCTTGGGTTTCATCCTGGACCGTCACCAATAGCCCGTTGTCTTGCTTCAGTGCAATGTTAATTGCCATCTAGCTGTAATTTGAACTAGTTTTACTTTTTCTGTAATATTTCTTAAAAACAATTTGAATTGCAACATGCTTTTCCTGAATGTAGAGATTCCTACCATTTCAGATTTCCACCCTTCATTACCATGAATAATGAAATTGCAGAAACTCACTAGATAGGTTTTCAATGTTTTTACATCCCTTACATAGTTCTTCCAGTTATTACACCAAAACAGTTTTAAATATTTTAAAAACATTCCTCTTATCTTTAAAGAAGTATTTGTAAAAATTATTGCCTTAATTTAGAAGACTGATTGGAATCTTGATAAAATTGTTTAAGATGAGTTAAAATGGAATTTCTTTTAAGGTTTTCCATAAACACATTTTATTTTCAACATACTCTTAATTTTTTACTCAATAACATCTCTATAATTTCCAGCAATTTAATATGGAATCTTGTAGCTGGGTTAAAATAAATCAAACAGTGAATGTGTATCTTGACTTTCATGTTCAAACAAACAATGACAAAACAACAATGTTCAACAAGCAATGACAAAATGCTTGATATATTGATGGAAGCAAAGGTTGGCAAAAATTTACTTATGAGAAAAACAAAAACGCATTCATAACGTGTTTTTAAAAAAATGTTATACAAAACTGCACTATGGTAGAATATTTTTTAATATCATTTATGATTTTTCTACCTTCCTCTAACTTGATGTCCTGTGGATGCCCCTGCAAAATTCACTGCAGAAGGGCCCATGGTAAAAGGCTGAGTTAACAGGTGACCTTTGAACTATCAATTCCTAAAGAAACAGGATTTGGAGTTTCAAACCCAACCCTAAAGACCTTTTGGGAAATCCTTACACTAAAAACTTGTTTTTATTCATCTGACATCGGTTTTGTGAATTTTATTTAGATTTTATACATTGGGGGCTAGTTTCAAAATTCAAAAATGTATATAGATAAATTTTATATCAGTCTTTATTTTGTCTAGAATTTTTTTATCTTGTGTCTGGCACAACTTGACTATGTGTGGCCCTTGCGCTGTAAAAGACCCAACCAACCTAAGAAACGGATTGAGATTTTCTGTGCTGTTCGCGCGCAAACTTAAATTCATCGTGGGGACAAAAAAAATAGCAATATAATACACTGCTGGCCACCGTAAATGCAACACCCTGAAGGAAGCATGCAAATAATATGAAATTTACAACATGCATTAGCGGAGGTGAGATATGCAAATGATTAGAATTTCAGCGCAGACGCACATCACGCGCGCCTGTGGCGCCACTTCAAAGCGCTATTTAAGGCTTGGAGATTTCGACGATTTCAAGTACGGCAATTGTGTTTTTCTTGTGGTTTTTTCAAAAAAACGATCAATTATGCCTCGTAGAAAACAGCGATCATCTTTTGATCAAGTATCCGAGTTCGACAGAGGAAGGATAGTGGCCTACCGAGATTGTGGATTATCTTTCAGGGAAATCGGTAGTCGTGTTGGACGAAACCAAACAACTGTAATGCGGATATGTGATCGTTGGATGCAGGAGGGTACGACGGACCGACGTGTTCGATCGCATCCACCTCAGTGCACCACTTCACGTGATGACAGGCATATTGTGCGTATGGCAGTGACGGATCGCTCAGCCACATCACGAACCATAGCACAGCACATTCAGTCTGTACCGCATCATCCAGTGTCTGCGCGTACCATTCGACGCCGTTTACAGCAGAGTGGTCTGTCCGCAAGACGTCCATTGCTTCGTCTACCCTTGACGCAGAACCACAGACGTTTCCGCCGCCAATGGTGCGATGAAAGAAGGATGTGGACGGCAGAATGGAATGAAATTGTCTTTACTGACGAGTCACGCTTCTGTCTGCAACACCACGATGGTCGGATTCGAGTCTGGAGACACCGTGGAGAGAGGATGCTGAACAGCTGCGTTATGCACCACCACACTGGTCCTGCACCGGGTATTATGGTATGGGGCGGTATTGGATATCACTCTCGCACTCCTCTAGTACGCATTGCCGGTACTTTAAACAGCCAGCGCTACATCTCCGAGGTGTTGGAGCCAGTTGTCCTTCCTTACCTTCAGGGCTTGCCCACAGCCATATTTCAACAGGATAATGCGCGACCACACGTGGCACGCATTGTCCAAGGGTTCTTCGTCAATGCCAGATTGAATTGCTTCACTGGCCAGCTCGCTCTCCGGATCTTTCGCCGATAGAAAACATGTGGTCCATGGTTGCTCAACGATTGACCCAGAATACATCCCCAGCTGCCACACCAGATCAACTTTGGCAACGTGTGGAAGCTGCTTGGTCTGCTGTACCCCAAGAACACATCCAAAGTCTCTTTGAATCAATGCCGAGGCGTGTGGCAGCGGTGATCTCCAACAATGGCGGCTACTCTGGCTACTGATTTTGGCAGGAACCACACTTCACAGAAGTCTATAAATTTAATCATTTGATACTTGGTCAACATGTTATCTACAAAATAAATTTTGTTGTGATATCTCTTGTCTTTCTTGGTGTTGCAATTTGGGTGGCCAGCAGTGTAATAGGTGTAAGATGGTTATTTATTATCTATGATGGATGAGGATTGGATTATGATCATATAGTGGTTTACAAATGATCAGTACAAGTGTTGTGAAAATTAAATATATATTAAAACAATACTAAATAAATACATTTCTGTTTTCTTCAAAATCTTAAGGGGAATTCCTAACTACATACAAGAAATCACATACTATGAAAAGAAAGTAAAGATTTAAGTTGAAAGACTCGCATGAAGCCGTGTGCATCGTCAGGACCCCGTCATACTTTTTTCTCCATCTCATTCGCAAGTGAACCCCATGCATTCATTTCTTCACTCCTCTGGTTCTGAGATTTCGCGGGCAAAAATTGGGAACCTTCATTGGCAGATAGGGTAATTAGACCTTATCGCATCCCACTCAAAATAGAATGGCAAACTACTGAGGGGCCTGATGCAGTATGCTATATTTTAGGGCTAATTAAAAGTAGTGAATGTGACTTCACCATAATGGGTTACTATATCATTTTATATTACTCAACTTACTGTATGATGTTGGTATTTGAAATGGTGTTTGGTTCCACAGGCGATGTTCGTGATCCTGCACATCGTGAAGGGTACACCCTGGGAGTCGGCCGACCAGGGCAAGGTGCGTTACCTCACCCACTGGGAGCAGATTGACAACGGAGAGCAGTTTACAGCCACGCGGAAGTTCCTGACAGTTGTACCCATCATCTTGTGAGTAGCCATTGTGAACTCTTCCAATGCCCCTTTGTTATCTCATTCCCATATTTATCCTGCCACGTTCACTTGACCAGAGCTAGTTTAATTGCCAGTGACATTTTGAACTCTGGAAGGATCATTGCCTTCCAATGGATACCAAACCATTGTGATATACCAGGTAATGGGCATGCAGACAAGCTAGCTAAAAATGGTTGTCTTCTCCCCCAGCCCTCACCCTTATCTCCATGCTTGCAGGTTGATAGAGCAAAAGATAAATACAGGGTTCCCACGTTCCTTAGAAACTCCTTAAGAACTTATTTTTAGCTACCCTTTCTAAGACCCCTTAAAACTCCTTAGTTTTAAAATCGAGTCCTTAAAAACTCTATTTTTTCCCCAAAATTTGAACACTAAATTTTTTTGATGGCAGTCATTTTCCGATTTCTCCCGTTTTCAAGCTTTGTTGTCTGATCTTGGATGGGAAGTGGCAGGTTTCACTGGGAGACAACGTTTATCCTCCCCTCTTCATAAACGAATACAAAGAGGACCACTGATTGACCCTCCTAGGGGGGGGGTTGACTGCGGACACCCCGCAAGGTTGATTGATGGGTAATGACCATTTAGTTCATTGGGTCTGGGGAGATAGATGACTTCCATTGATAGATTTGCTAATGCTACGTGTTCTCGCGTTTATCGGCTTTTTCCCAGATGTTTTCAGTTTTTTCAATGACAAAGTTTCTAAACATCTGAAGAAAAAGCACATAAATAACAATCTTTATTTCCACGTTGTCCCCACAAGCAAAATACATGGCAGATGGGTTTGCATTAGGTGCTTCATGGGGAATGAAGAATTTTGAGGAGAAACAACTTGGTTCCGCTAATAAGGAGTGGCAATTTTGGGCAGACTTCGATGCAGAGACAAAGCTCTTGGAGGATTAAAAAAGTATACCTGGGAAATGTGTTTTTAACAGCTTATGGATTAGAAATGAAAAGTATCGAGAATGAATTGCAGCTTCAACTAATCGCCATAAAGCAAAATGCCTTGTTTGCCAAAAAGAATTTAATATTGGATGAATGGGGGAAAGTGCTGTTAGAACTCATGACTTGTAAATAAATTGAGTAACTTGTTTTATTTGGTGATTGTTAGCTGTTGTGAAAGCTTTTTTTGTTCACATTTTTTACACAAAAATGTGTAAAACAATCAAGTTTTCTAAACGTGGTAATTTATTTATAAGTGCTGATATTGAAAAATGTGCTCCGATATAATTAGTAAATTAACGAACAAAATCGTTCCTCTTAAAATGGAAAACAAATAGAAAAACTCAGGTGGATATGATATATACGAATGGATTGTAAAACCATACTTAGGTTCGAATATAATTTTTAAATGATACATGTGCTGTGCATTAGTCATTTTGCAATCGTTAGTGATCATTTTTACTTGTAAAATAAAATTACAAATGTATTTACTAAATGAATTATTTTAGAGCCTATTCTAAAAATGCACCCCGATTTAATTAGAAAATTAACAAACAAAAGTCCTTCATGATAACAAATGTAAAAAAACCTCAGATGAATGCAATGGATTGTAAATCTGGATTTAGATTCTAATATATTTTTAAAATCACGCACGGTGCTGGGCATAATCCATTTTACAATTGTAAGGAAAAATTTTAATAAAATAAAATTAAAAACATGCCCAAATGATTTTTAAGAGCCTATATTCCAAAAATTAATTCGTTCCGATATTAGAAAATTAACAAAAAAATTTTTGAAAACTAAAATAGAAAACTCATAGATGGAAATGGATTGCAAAACTATATAGGCTCTAATACACTACCTGACATTGAAAATGCAACACCCAGAAGGAGTGTGCAGAACTGGATGAAATTTACAGGGTAGATGCAGCTTACCAAGATATGTAAATGATGCAAACTGCACAGCTGTCCTGCGCACGGCGAGTGAAAAACCAGGGAAGGAACCTGCTAAAGTGGTCAGTTTCGCGCCGCTCTGTTTGCCAGGTAAATCAAGTTGCAATTTGTTTCTGTGTCTCAGAGGAAACGTCTAGTAGCGGAGAATGCCAGGACGCCGCCAATCAAGACAGTTCCAGCAAACAGATGACTTCACGAAGGGTATGGTGATTGGCCTCCGAAGGGAAGGTTGGTCCATACGTCAAATCTCAACAGATACCCACCTATACGCGTCCACGGTGCGCCGGTTGTGGCACAGATGGTTGGACCAAGGGAATGTGGCACATTTCAGGGGTTCCGGTGCAGCCAGAGTGACGTCAGCACGCGTGGACCGACGCATCTGCCGGCAAGCATCGGCGGCCCCGCAAGCCACGTCTGTCGCCCTTTTGCAGCATGTGCAGGACATCCTTGATGCTCCCATATCGTCCAGGACCATTAGCCGCCGATTGATCGCTGGCAGCCTGCACTCATGGCGCCCGTTGAGACGACTACCATTGACCCAACAGCTCAGACGTCTCCATTTGCAGTGGTGTCGGGATAGAGCCACGTGGACGACGGAATGGCACAGGGTGGTGTTCTCAGACGAGTCACGCTTCTGTTTTAGCAATGACAGTCGCTGTGTACGAGTCTGGCGCCGACGTGGTGACAGGGCCAATCCGGCCGCATCTGTGGAATGCCATACCGCGAGACAGCGAGTATAATGGTTTGGGGCGCCATCGCCTACGATAGCAGGTCACCTCTGGCCCATATTCAGGGCACTATGATGGCCCAACGATACGTGGATGATGTGCTGCAGCCAGTGACACTATCTTTCCTTCAGGGGGTGCCCAATGCTATTTTCCAGCAGGATAATGCCCGGCCGCACACGGCAAGCATCAGCCAACATGCCTTGCAAGGTACCCAGGTGCTTCTCTGGCCAGCTGTCTTCCCTGATCTCTCACCTGTCAAATATTTCTGGGACGTCATTAGACGTCGCTTGCATGCGTTGCCACCGGCACGTTCAGAAGACGAACTCTGGCAAATGGTTGATAGGGAATGGGCAGCCATCCCTCATGACACCATCTGCACGCTCATTGCGTCTGTACCTAGACGTGTTGCTGCCTGTATCGCCGCTCGCGGTGGTCCTACAACCTACTGATCAGACGTTCTTGCTGCTCAGTGGCAAGGTGTATAATGTTGCAATAAAGATCACCTATTGCTTATTGCTGTCTCACTCTGCCAAATTTCATTTCTGCCAACTCCTTCTTGGTGTTACATTTTCAATGTCAAGTAGTGTATAATGAAAAATTATGCAGTTGCGTACGATTATTGTTTTTCAAAGAAATGTAATAATTTTCACAAAATGAAATACAATTTTTGAAAAGCAAGAACATGTTCTGTGTGCATATATTATTTATAAGAGCCGATATTTGAAAAATGCGTACTTCTCCGTTAGCAGGGAACCAGCCAAAATGTGCACAAGCATGCCAAGTCTGTCATCCTTACAATCAATTACACTAGTCTACCTTTATATCTAAAAACTGATTTGAGAAATGCTAAGATATTTGTAGTAGTCATAGTCAACCATAGACATCAGGCTCCAAAGATATACAAGGAGCCATCTTGGCTCAGTGGGTATATCCTCTGCGTGCTAGCAGCTAGTGCAGTGGGTATGTCTACTTGATGTATGTCTGGTGCAGCATGGCCAAATATGGCCCTTGGGCCATAAAACCCCCGCAACAACCAATAATATACAAGACTTACAAATTGAGCTGCCAAGCTCGACGCATTACACATTGCGTTCCGAGATCTTATTAGAATTCCAGTAATGATTACGCTAGCAAATCGTTTGCAAGCAGAAAGAAACTATGTCCCCTAGCTTCAACTGCTCTACAAGCAAATCATCTTCGAGTGGAAAGAAATCATGGCCTGCCTTTTACCGTAATTTTATATCTACCATAATTTATAGCTTATATTTTCATCCTCTTCCTGTACAGATTCTTCCTCACGAGCTTCTATACGAAGTACGACTCCACCCACTTTGTCCTGAACTTTGTCTCCCTCTTCACCGTCCTGGTGCCCAAGCTACCCCAGTTCCACATGGTGAGGCTCTTCGGCATCAACAAGTACTAGAGCAGCTCTATCATGTCTCTCCAACACCCTCTGAAGAGGAAGCCCGACCGCATGTTCCTGACAGCTTCACTATGGTGGTTGAGCATCATTGTATTTGTGAGAAAAGCAATGCAGAAATTTTAAGTTTTATAATTTTAAATGTCACATGTTTAGTAATTTTAAATAATCATGTAGTTGAATTTTAACTTAAAACAAATTACATTCTTCTATAAAACATCAGTTAGCTCAATGATATTGCGCAATACAATTAAAACTTTGTAATGCTAAATTTACGAGTTTCAGTTAGAGGGGGACAGGACTTTTAAGTGCTGAATTTTTAGTAAAAACAAGATGTTTCCAAGTTTTGTAAAAAAATTTGGTGGATTCTTTTCAAATTTAGAACTTTTAGAGTATGATTGTTTCAAAAATGAAATAACTTTCATTTTCATTCTTCTATCATTTACATTTTTATTTTCTTGAACAAAGGTATAAGAAATTTTGCCTAAATGCTATTTTTAGTTTTACAGTCCAAACGATATTTCAAAAACCAAATGCACTACACAAATGAAATTTTGTTCTTTTAGGACCCATTATTGAACTAATTTTGTGATAGATTCAAAATTATTCCTGTTATTAATTTTGAGGGGTTAAAATTTTACCTTTTTGTTGCATGTGTAAAAAATAGATGATTTATTAAGGTAGGATTAGATAAATGTTCGTTTTGTATAACAGAAATTATACTTGAAATTTTCAAAAAGTAATCTTAAAAAGATGGATTACAATGTTGCAAATTCTAAAACTCTGAAATTAGTTTGGCACAATTTGATCTATTTTTGTGCATACTACAAAAGTTTTAACTGATAAATATTTGATTTTAAAATGACATCCATGCTATAGAAGTCCCAAATTTGAAAATATTCTGAACATTGAAACTTCCACTGAAAATATAGCATTTAAAAGTCCTGTTCCCTTTCAAAGTCAAATGTTTCTAAAATATCAGTTAATGATATTGCGCAATACATGATTTAAAACTTTTGTGATGCTAGATTGACAAGTTTCTTTTGGAAAAGAAAGGAAGTGCATGGTCTATAACGACGTCGCAGATTTCGTCATCTGCCTTTCTCTCGTCGGTGCTGGATTTTTTCGCCTTGCAGACATTGTATATATGTAATATAGTTTTTGAATGTGTGACTGTTTTTTCTAGAGCCTTGTCTTCCAAACTTTGCATGCAAAGCCTTTTCATTGCTTTGTTTAGCCAGTTGTTTTCTAGGCATAAGTAACTGACCTATTGTCTGCAATTTTCTGATCCAAATATATTTTTTTATTACTAAGTATAAATGAATCTAGTAACTATAATTATAAACTAACCTTTCACACAAAAATGTGTGTTGAATAGAAGAAAATCAAGCATTCCAATCAGTCTTGTGTTTCAATGCATTATCCTGATTAAAAAAATGTGTACAAATCTATTGTGATTAGCTTTAAGTGTTAGAATTCCAATATTTAAATAATCACTGAGGTATGTATACATTAGCAGTCATTATAGTTTGCCGAGTTGTCATCTCATCAGCAAATCTTGACAAAAAATTGAAATCACCAAGGCAGTGCCATTTTAACTGGGATTTTTAAAAACTTTCCACAAAAAATGGATAGAAAATCAATTTTGAAAGTGATTTAATTTTATTAACTCTTGATACTTTTAATTTCTTTTTATATAAAATTTAAAATGTGTAACACAACCATGATTCAAAATGTTTTGTATGTACTGTGTAAATTTTAAACTTGAACAAAAAATTGGTGAGATATTTTTAAATGATAGATGCATTAGAATATTTTTAACATATACAAATCTACTTAAGTACAATAATTTCCAATCCTTTAAGGCCCTTATTGAGTTATATTTTCTTGGATTTGATTTAAAATATATCAAAAGTTAGTTTAATCCTTGGAATTCTTTAATTTTGCCTACCATCTAATAAACCTTCCAATTTGCATTTTTCCTCATTTATTACACACTGCTAATTGCTTGATTTAATAATTTTATTTTCACAAGTTTTACTTGCTTATTCAAGTAAAATGAGTTAAATAAAATATAAGTAACAATTATACAACTTTTGTGTGCTGCATTTTTGAATCTTTAAAGCTGTTGGAATTGGTATGTTCCTTTCTGTTGCAGTTTTTGGAAAGAAAATGTGTTAGAAATATAATTCTTAAATTATTTTAAGTTTAGAAATTTAATAAATCTTTATGCACTTATTCTTTGAGAAACAGACTAGAAAAGTTTCTTTATTGCTAAAAATATACGTACATTATACCAAAAGATGTATCTACTTGTTCACACTAAAGCGGAAATACATATTCAGGGTTCCCACAAACCTTAAGGCCTGATTTTCCATTTTAGTTTTTAAGGACTTAAAAGCTTTAGTTACAACACTGCATATTTTATTGCACCTGCATTCAAAACCAAGGGCACCAAACCTTGATGGCATAATGTATATAGCTTAGCGAAACATTGACGTTTTAAAAACGGGTTCACATGAAAGTTTCTTTCCATGCACTTGGGTGAAATATAGCCTTAAAAAATGAAAAATAAGCATTGAAAAGGGGCCTAATTTTTCTTTAGCTTCAAGAGTGCTGATATTTGTAGTTAACAGTATTATATGAACTCTTATCTAATAGACATACTTCACTTTGAAAAATATTTACAGTAGAGGAAGAATATTATAAATGTTTTTAAAGGGTTAAATTATCTTATGATATTAGTTGTCTAAAGATAAGCGCATACTATTCCACATCAGACGGCACAGATCGGATTAATTTAGTGTACTGTGCACATTGCATTTGGAGCATCGGCATCTCACTTAAAATCTGACGGGAAAATGTCGGCCACATTCCCTTGGAGGCAATACTTCCGTTTTTGTTTAGTATAAAAGGAATATCTGGGAAAAGATTAGTGACAACTATTGAAAAAAAATCTTTTTAAAGATAATCACGTTTTCAGTATCGATCTGACATAAAATTTTATGCAGACTTCAAATCCGTTGTAATTTTCATTCTATGTTAAACCATCACAAAGATCGAAACTTGGATTAGGGGAATAAAAAACACAATGGAATGTATAACGTCAACATCCTGTGCCCATACGACTCCGAAATTTCGGACGAGTTGTCCGCATTGGACAATGGATTTTATTCTCTTCGGACTTGTCATCAGGATTGCCAATGTCCGTTACATACAATGTGGATAGGTGTGTGCAGTCTCACAAAACAATGTCACAATTCTAAAATCAGATGTGTGCCGTCTGTATGATGTGGACTAGAGTAACTTACCTTTAAACAACAAAACTATAAGTGGAATTACAAGTGCATTGACATACAGTGACTTTGTCATTTATAAAAAAATGGTCATTACAATAATATTCATATTTCTTAAAATCAATCCTATTTAGAATTCCTGAAACATCAATCCTGAGTGATCTTTCCCTCGTTGTGTTGTCTGTTTTGTGATTGGGCCAAATATGGCCCTTGCGTTATAATATCCAAAGACCCACATGGAACATCAAATCAGATCTTGTATGCTACTGTAAGATTACATGACAACTTGGATTACTTCTGCAGTTTTGTTCCTCTTGAAATGAATTTAATTAGTTTTGGTCAAGGAACATTCTAATGTCTTCCTGCATGGCAAAGTTTGGAGAAAGCTGTTCTAAAAGTTCACTATTGTCTGTTGCAAACATTTCAGATTTATTAAAAAATATTTTCAGAATCTGAGTATTGTTAACTCCTAAGTTTATAGTTCAATTATCTGTAATCCACTCTACCTAATGAGATGTGGGGTCTTATGTCTATTGGAATAGCTCGTTGTTATCTTATATTGTTGTTACCATTGGATACCTTATGTCTATTGGGGAAACGGACCACTTCGAATGTTTTTATTTTGTCACACAAGCAAGAAATAGTGTCAAAATATATTTGTTCTGTGATTCAAATTAGCAATTCAAGATTTTCTGGAAACATAATTAACTAATTTTCATTTGTAACTATTTCTCTAAATGTGTTTTGGTGAGACTCATTTCATTCTATTCACATAACGCAATGAATTATCAATGTGGTACCAAAAGTAGAGAAATGAAGCAAGTCATGCTCAGACAGTGTAAACATGAACAATTATTGAAAACTTTTAAAACAATTGATTGAAAAGTGCTGTAATGTCCAAAAGTTTCCAGGCCAAGGTTATTAAAGAGATCATGGAATCGGACAATTTTACTCTTTATTTCGGTACATTTTTAGAATGGCTAACTTTTCTATATCACTAAAAAAATCTCAATTTTTTTTCCCACACAGATCCAACTTGAAAACAAAAATTCGGAAATCTAATGACTGATACTCAAGTTCAAACATTTTAAAGTATTGGGCTACAGCACTTTCTATTTACAATGCCAGCTGAAGACACAAAATTTTAACTTCAGTGTGATAACTGAGGGTTAATGGAGTTGGAACTGGCAACTCTTAAAATTGATTCTAACATGTTTTCGTTTTATCTGATTCAAAATTACATGGTTCTGTCCTCAGATCTTTCCCTTGGGGATCGATTCCGGACCATCGCCAATAGCCTGTTGCATTGCTCACTGCGACATTAATTAACTACCTAACGAGTTCGGGCTGGAAACCTTTGGGCTTTGCTGCATAATTGTTGAAGGTACTGTAATTATCAATAGTTTAGAGGAATCTGGTGTTAATATGTTAAGTGCATCATATGTGTGTGCCAAATACAGTCTCGCTTTACCAAAATTACGCGTCAGTGTTACTCAAAAAGTGAAATGTACTGGATTTTTGAGGGAGACAGGATCGTTTTTATAAAAGATTTATGTATATTTTTATACTTATTTGTTAACATTGTAGAAATCGATTTTACTCATTGAAATTTTTTATTATATGAATATTTTTCTACTAATATTTAAAAATGCTATTTCAAATTTTTTTGCAATTTTATTTGTCATGAAAATTATAAAATCATTTTTGACTTTATAAAAATATTTTTTGTTTAATTCTATGAATATTTTTGTTGCTAACAGTCTAGTTTGTTTGTGCAATCCTGTTGTAAAAATTTTGAATTTCTGACCAAAATTACCATCACATGAATTTTTTAATTTTTCTATTGAATGTTTTGAAGATTTATAATTTTTTATTTATTAATGTAACAATGAGATGTAGAAATAAAAGCAATTTTATTTTTGAGTTTGCAGGAAATCATTGCACCGAGTTAGTTTCAGTGAAACCTCAACTTTTCTATTCATCTAACACAACAGGTACCATTGAATTGTCAATGTGGTACCAAAAGTAGGTGTACAGTGCTTCCAACTTATTAAGGAAGGGCTACATTGAAAGAGGCCAAGTGGACATTCAATAATTTGTAGAGTGTTGTAATAAGAGGTGTACTGTTGCATCCAATTCAACTATGCAATGGAAAACAATTATTTCCACTAGTGTGGACTTGGGTGTTAAAGTCACTTTAATGCTTTTTAAGTAAGTTGTGAAACGTTTGGGTGTTTGATTACATTGTACTAGTTATGAGACAGTAACATGATCACACATAACTCAGTAAACTTTATTAAAGAAGCAGTAATCAAGGAATGTCGATGTTTAAAGTTCTTGTGAATTTAATATACTCAGAAATTTATTCTCTGGAAATGATTTGAGAAATCCTATTGGAAAGTGTTCACCATATGTTGAATTTCATCCTTCAGTTTCTATATATAAATGGCTATTGAATTATAAGTGCTCTGTGCATATCTCCTATGACCCATAATTTAGGGATTGATAATGCTTCGAAAAACTGAAATTTTCTTAACTAAATTTTTTTTAAACTTAAAAAATATGAGCGAAATAATCTTGAACTCTTATAATTTAATTGTGTCAGCTGAAATTCTTTAGTGCCATACATAATCTGTAAAACAAAAGCAACAAACTAACTTAATTTTTCAGTTTCTTCTGAAAAGGAAAAGTATTAAACAAAAATTATGGCTACTTAACCCTGTCAAGAGATTTACGAGTAGTGTAGGAATTGCTTTTATCACAGCACTCATGGCTAGAAAACTACATCTTTTGGTTGATAGAATCCTAGGAAAGATTCTACTGGTCAAGGTCAAAATCAGTAAATAATTTCTATTTTGTATGTACTCTAATATTTTTCATTTGCCTTGGCAAATTGAGTATTATTTATTTCATCAATCTAGAATTGTTAAGCACAACACAAAAATCATGAGCTCATTTTGAAATTTTCTAATTTGCCAACTAAGTTTTAAACATTGAAATACTCCTTTGTATTTTTCTACTCACCACTTATCTTCAGATCTGTTTTCCTAAAGTTTCCCTTCCTCCCTGGGTGTATTTCTCTTTTGCATCAGTAAAAACTTTCATTGTGTGTCTTACTTGATATTGTATGTCTTGTGTTTGGCACAGCATGGCCAAATATTGTCCTTGCTCCATAAAACCCCCAAAACAACCAACCTAAAGTTTCCCTGGACATTTAGCCCGCTTGAAAGAGTAACGGATTAGTAACCGGAGAGGGTTGAGTTCGAATCCAACCAAAGACCATCTGGGGGCCGGTGCACGTTAAATCTGTCTTGGCCTCAAATGTCCTCACGTTGGCGTGGTGTGGAAGTTTGGAGAGAGATGCCAGCTCAGGTGTGACCTCGTCATCTGACCGTGATTCAAATTGACGTGTTGTTGCTCCAGTGCGACGTTAATTAAATACCTACCTACCCTAAAGTTTCCCCATCACAGAATGATGGAATTCAGGGAAATTTTGCGCCGATTTCATCTACCTTTTGTACTGATGTTCAAAATTCAGAGAATTTGCATATTTTGTCAAATTTCTTGAAAAGTACTGAATGAAAGGTAAAACTAATTGTTCCCAACAAAGATGCAAATCTTTAGTGTCGAATACGTAAGTGTATACGTGCGTGTGTGTGCATTTATAGGAACAGGCTTTCTAAGCACACGTGACGATTTCCTCTTCGTTTGCTTGCACACCTCGGTGAATTTCATGGTGTTTTTGTAACATTCGGTGAAATTCAAAAGCAAACAGTTAAAATGAGTAACCACCAGGAGGAGGGCATTCTCAAGTGCAGATTGCTAGACTTGAATGTAACACCCAGCGTCATGTCCAACTTATGGAAGCAATTTAACGATACTGGATCTATAGAGCCTGGGCAAGGTTGTCCAAGAGCCACGACGACCAATGAAGATCGATATTTGTCCATTACAGTGAGGCGTAACAGGAATGCAACAGCTCAGCTCTCCTGACCTACATGCGGCCATAGGAAGCCGAATTTCAAGGGTTACTGTTTCTAGAAGGCTACATGAGAGGTCTGTTTGCAAGACCTCACTTCTACACACAGGAGAGCCCGTTTAGCATGGTGCAGAGAAAATCGACTTTGGACCAGGGATCAGTGGGGGACCGTTCTATTCACTGATGAGTCCCTGTTCATTCTAACCACTGATTCTCGACGTACGTTCATCTGGAGAGAACCAGGGACCTGATACTTGTCCTTCAACATCCGAGAAAGAGACCACTTTGGCAGCGGAGGTTTGATGGTCTGGGCAGGCATGATGTTGGATTTGCGTGCAGACCTCCATGTCTTTGACAGAGGCTCTGAGGTAGGGATGAGATCTTGGAGCCCTATGTTCGCCTTTTCAGGGGTGCAGTTGGCACTGATTTCATTTTTATGGACCACATAGGGCTCATCTGGTTGACGAATATCTGGAAAGTGAGGATATTAGCCAGTCAGATCTCCAGACCTGAACCTTATTGAGCATATCTGGGACGCTCTTGGGAGGGCAATTGCAACTCGCCGTCCCCTCCCAGAGCCTGAAAACAGCTTTGCTGGAGGGGTGGAACCGGCTGTCACAGGGACTTTTAAATTGAATAATTTCCAGTATGAATTCACCTTGTGAGAGCTGTATAACTAAGAGGGGACCATAACCCCTATTAACCCATTTTTTGTTGATATTGTAACCTGTTTTAGACCTTCCTGCGCTGATGAGTCTTACGCACGATCATGCGTAAGACTCATCATGCCATGACTTGTATGGTTATTTCAACCTATGTACATAAATAATTTCACTAAAATAGGTCCAGTAGTTCTGGAGATAACTGCCCAAAAGTGAAATTCTCTTAATTTTGAAAACCAGTGTAGTTATGATTAACTTGGTGTATTCCCCGAGTGAGAGTAAAGAATCTTCCACTAGTACTGTGGACGTATAATTTTTTTTAAACTTTCCATTTTACATGAAAATCAAACTTGAAAAATTCATTTTCACTACTTTCATTCAATCCACATTGTCCCTCGGCAAGTGCCAATCAATAATTTTTCTAAGAATCAAAAGCTTAAAAGGAACCCTATCTTCAGGATTAGCAACCATTCTATGAAAGTCACTTAAATATCTAGGAATAAATATAGACAACGGGTTCACGTGGAGTAGACATACTATCACCCGGAGAGAGATGCCTTGAGATAGGGCCCAGAGAGCTCTTAAAAATTTGGTATACTATTATTGAGAAAACAATTTCATACGGAGATGGAGTCTGGGGAGGCAATTTAACATCTGCTCAATTCGATAAGCTCAAAAGAATACAAAGACCATTTCTACTTAAAATATCGGGCTTATCGAACCTCTCCGACTGATGCTCTAAACGTAATAACTGGTAATCCCCCTCCTAAAACTATATAGAACTTACAATGTCTGGAAAAGGCGGCTGCCTGACCCAGCGTTGCACGGGCTGTTGCCAAGTGATCTAGATTTTAACATTAACATAAAAGCTCTTCCAATAGAAACTTGAATTGTAAACTTCCCCTACCCTCACTAATCCTGACCTCGAAGTGAGCACGGACGGTTCTGGCAATGCCGGGGCGTCCGTGTGCATCTTCGAAAACAATAAACTACCGTATTATGTTAAACTCAACTTTAATACTGTCTTCCAGTCTGAGTTAACCGCCATCTACATCCTGGGCTAGCATTAACAAGAAAATTAATATTTACAGCGACAGCCTAAGCTCAATCCAGGCCATTAAGTGTCCAAAAGTGAAATCCAATTACAAGGGTTGGATAAGAACGTCGGGTAATACGCGAAGAGACCTGGAGATAAACACCAATAATGCTTTGAACTTAATATATGATTCATTGACCAATTAAAATTGTATATCGACAAGTGTAGGTCCATAATATCAAAAAAGTAAATTGCTTCGCAACCCTATTTTTCGAATTCAGTCAAAAACATTAAAGATCGCAACCAACCTTAAATACGAGTATCTGGGAATCGTTATTGACGACAGACTCGCGTGGAGAGATCATATCGCCTCACTAACATCGAGATGCACAATGATAGGGGGGTCCCTAAGAAGAGTTAGAGGAGGTGGTTGGGGGGTCAGTGGCCAGCTCCAGAAGGTCTGGTATCAGACAGTTATTGAAAATATCATCACTTTTGGAGCTGGCATTTGGGGAGGTTCTCTTACTGTGAAACAAATCCGGAGACTGCAATCTATCCATAGGGTTTTCCTTCTGGGTATTTTGCGGGCCTACGGTACCTCCCCAACTGACTCTCTTCACGTCCTAAGTGGGATCCCCCCCCCCGCTCCACGTGACTCTGAAGTCTTTGTATTTAAAATAGTAAAAAGGCGGCAGCCCGATCCAGAGCTGGGATTGTCCATAGACAATATAGATCAAAACATTATTACATGTTCGATTCCACCTGAATATTTAGTAATTGACTTCAAAACTAAACTTAATTCCGTTGACTACGAGGTGTACACCGATGGCTCCGGTATTGATGGCAGTATCGGGGCCTCGGTGTGCATCTTCGAAAATGACAGCTTATTTAAAATTTTGAAATTTAAATTAAAAAACAACTCCGTCTTTCAGGCGGAGTTGTCCGCAATTCACCAGGCTATAATGTATGCATCAAAAAAGGATTAATATTTACACGGACAGTCTCAGCTCAATTCAGGCCCTTCAATCTTATAAAACTAAATCGAAATTTATCAATAATATTAAAATGGAAATAGCCAAATTAACCAATATATTTGACCTGAGTTGGGTTCGGGCTCACGGGGGGAAGCCGGGTAATGAGTTGGCCGATGCTTGCGCCAAGCTGGCCACATTCTCCTGCGAGGAGCTGAATGTTCCTGCCACACTTTCGTTTGTTAATAGAAACATCAAAAATTTTATACTTACCAGGTGGCAGGAACATCATAATAACTCAGCAAAGGGCCTCCGGCTAAAGGAGTTTATGCCGGAGGTTAATCCTCAAATCCTTATCGTAGACAGGCACCTTACTTGGTTTCTGACAGGCCATGGCCCTTTTATGGCTTACCTACACAGATTTCATATCAAACCGATAGATTCGTGTACATGCGGGGAGGTAGGGGACGCGGACCACTATCTCTTCGACTGTCAGTACACTAAGGCGCACCACATAACAAGACCACCTTCCGAAAATAAACAAAAGTGGTGTGCCAACATACTGAACGATAAGATCTCAAAATATAAAATCAGGATGTGTGTGCTGGCGGCCGGAGGGGTGGCCGCGGACGCCCTCCCCTAAGTTTAAAAATCTCAAAAATCTTGAATTGTATATGGTTCTTCCCCCGACACTCTACCCTGTTTCCCTTGGTAATTAGTGAGTCAAGGACTAGGTCTGGCTCAATTTTAAACTTCAATATTTTAGATCCTATGGTTTTACTTTTCTTAAAAAAATTTTAGGGTTTTAAGTCTTGGTGTGTTTTTGGTTCTCTGGATTAACAGGTCTTGGACTAACAACTATTTTTGAATATAGTCCAGTTTTATAATTGTAATTTATATTAGTTTGTCTTAAAATATAGTAATTATTAAATATATCATAATTGTAAAATATCATCATAATCTCTTTGTTCTTATATTGTCGCCTCATATGAGCCATCCTCTTATGTACTACTATTGTACCACCTATTTGTAGCGCCTACTATAAACTGCCCACTGGCAGTAATATAAGCTGCACGTAATGAATTAAAAAATTTCTTTAAATGTTATAAATCTGTGGGTAAGTTGCAGGTGCTCCAGGATGGCCTATGTGGCGCCGATATCGTCCTTGTAAACCGGCAGTGTGCCGGTCGTTGACCCTGTTGGTCCTTTTTCTATGTATATTTTTAAAGAAAAAAAATGGTGGTGCCCTGGACTTCGGTGCGGACGCGCCGGAGTCTGGGTGTGTCCTCTCTGTGTGTGTGGGGGGGGCTGGTTTTCCCGGCATGCCCCTTTTGTGCCCATGGTTAAAGTCCTCCCATATAAAAACTCAAAACTTATCGGTGAGTTGGGAGGAGGCGGGTCTAGAAGAAGGGTTGGATAAAAAGTAATGGCAATAACTTTGTATTTCGACGTATGCGTACCAGATGGCGCTGGCATCCTCTGAGCTGATAAAAGAGTCACGTGAAGGCATGTGGTGCGCGATGACAGGTGATTTTGACTCAATAGTATTTTGAGGTGGCTTGACGTGCGGAGCGAAAGAGAAAGCGCCATAACAATATGTTTACAAAGCAGGAACAACTACTGTGAATTCCTGAGACATCATCTGCGTCCAGCACTATAGAGAAAGCGACACCACTTGTTGCCTTCGAATCCAATCATCCTCCATGACAATGCACGGTGTCATACTGCGAACGCTGTCAAGGATCTCCTGCGACGGTGGAAGGTACTGGAACATCCGCCATACTCACCGGATATGAGTCCGTGTGACTATGATCTCTTCGCCAAAATGAAAGAACCACTACGAGGGATCCATTTCAACAGTAGGGAGGAGATTATCCGTGCTGTATGGCGATCGTTGAGGGACATCAACAGAAGTGGATGTGCTGATGGTGTACGGCGCCTTTCTGTCATTTGGCAGAAGGTGGTAGACATGAGAGGTGATTATATTGAAGGAATGTAAGTGTTTTTAACTATGATAATAAAGGCATTTCAGAACAATCGATGTGTTGCCACTACTTTGTATCCATCCCTTGTACGTTAACTTAATTAAATCCTACTTATCCGACAAAAGCAACTACGGCCTGAGCTGGGTCAGAGCTCACACTGGTGTCTGGCAATGAGGTGGCGGACCATTTTGCTAAGTTGAGGACTGTCGGGGGTGAGGAGCTCAACACCCTCGTCCCAAGGTCTTGCATTAAAAAAATTATTAGAATGAATCTCTTAAACTGGCAGAGTATTACAACTCTAGCAAGGGCCTCAGGGTTAAACCATTTATCCCTGAAGTCAAACGAGAGCGACTCACTGACAGAAATATCATCTGGTTTTTGACGGGTCATGGCCCCTTTGTCGCCTATCTGCACCAGTTTAAGACCAGACAATCAGATCTTTGTCCCTGCAGTGCAGTGAGCGACGCTGACCACTACCTCTTCAGTTGCCCCACCACTGCCTCATGGCACCTGACGAGGCCCTTTATAGCAGGGGTGTCAAACTGGCGGGCCGCATGTGGCCCACGATGCTCTGAAATAAAATTAAAACAGGACAATGTTATGAAGAAAATAGCTCTTAGGGGAGATCGAGGCAATACCGTACACATAATTTCGTCATGTTAAATGTGTGAGCAACTATTTTCGTCCATGAAATTAAATAAAACGGCCCAAAGATCAAGATTAACTGATAAACATCTATCTGCTATAATGAAGATTGTCTGTTCTGTCTTTGAATCCAGATATTGGAAAACTAGTAGGAGGAAAGCGCTGGCAATTTTAGTTTTATAAATACATTAAATTAAATAAACCTTTAAATAAAAGCAATTATAGGCGGCCCTCGACTTTCGCACATTTTTAAAAATTCAATTTTTTTAAAAATTGTTCGCTTCCATGCAGTCGTTCCCACGGAGCGCGGTAGCAGGCGCTCTTTACATTGCCGCCTAGAGTAGCGGACTTCTCGGAATCGTTGTGACGTCACTAGGGTTCTGCGGTGGCCGAATGTCAAATACAATGTATTAAACAGGTTTAGTCTTGCGTTAGGGCGCGTGTCGATGCGTTGTGTTTTGCCAATTTATTTGTTCATGTTTAAATATTTCGCCCTTATAAATTTATAAACATGAGTGAGAAACGGAGAAACTGCAGTGTTGATACGAACAAAAAGAAATTAAGGACTCAAACTTCATACGATCGAGACAAAGATGGAAATAATTAGACGTTCTGAAAGCGGTGAAACTTTTGCTTCAATCGGCCGTTCGTACGACATAAACAGGTCTACGATATGTTGAATTTTGGAAAACAAGAATAAAATTAAGGAATACGTTCAAAATTGTGGAAATATATCTTCAAAGATTTTTTCCAAAATACACGGCAGTGATGAATGAAATGGAAAGATCTTAGTCATGGATTGATGATCAACATCAAAACGATGTCCCTCTGAGTTTTTCAATTATTCAAGCTAAGGCTCTTGGTTTGCATGAAGATTGGAAGACTAGATTAAAAGATTCTAACACGGTGTTTCAAGCAAGTAATGGCTGGTTCGACAAATTTAAAATGAGGTATTCTTTACATAATATTAAATTCACTGGAAAATCGGCTGATGCAGATAAAGATGCTGCAAAAGAATTTATTTCTTTATTGTCCAAAATTATTGTAGATAGAGAATATTCTCGTAGCCAAATATTCAATGTAGACGAGACGGGTTTATTTTGGGAAAAAATGCCTAATCGTACATTCTTATCAAATGAAGAATCAGTTGCTCCTGTACATAAACCTAAAAACTGATTGACATTGCTTCTTGGTGGAAACTTAGTTGGTGATTTAAAGTTGAAGCCAATGTTAGTTTATCAAGTAGAAAATCCCAGAGCATTGAAAGAGAAAGAATTGCTTCCAGTGATTTGGAAATAGAATAAAAAAGCCCGAGTTATTGCGTTAATATTTAAAGATTGGTTCACTTTTCATTTCGTGTCGGCAGTTAAGCAATATTGTAAAGATAAAAATTTAAATAATTATTAATCAGACAATGCTCCAGGACACCCAAAATCTCTGCACAATTTATACCCGGAAATCAATGTTGTTTCTTCCTTCCAATATTACATGCCTCATACAGCTCATGGACCAAACAGTGATAGCTACGTTTAAACGATATTATGAGGACAATAATGAATCAGGCCATCAAGGCAACTGGCAGGGAAGGTGGGCCTACAATAAGAGATTTTTGGAAGAACTACAATATATGGAACGCAATAAACAATATTGGAGACTCGTGGGCTGAAATAAGAGTCAACAATGACAGGTTCCTGGAAACAATTATGCTCACAAATGATGAGTGATTTTATAAATTCTGAAGAAAGTCCGTAAACTATCACAGATGAAATAGTCAGCCTAATGAATGAACTAAACTTGAATGCTAACAACGAAGATGTTAATGAGTTGATTGAATCTCACTCAGTACCTCTGTCAAATGAATACTTAATTGAGCAACAAGAGTTATATGAAATACACAATGAAAGTGAGGACGAAGCTGATAAAATCAAGACTGACAATCAAAAATATGAATGAAGCCTTCATGCATTTTGACTATCATGGAAGAATGTGATCCCAATGGAGAACGTATATCTCAAGTACGTAGGACGATTGAGAAAGACAGCATGTTATAGAACTCTATCAAGAAAAGAAAAAAGGTGGTATTCAACTAACTCTTGACAAGTTTATAAAGAAAACACCTGAAAGCACTTAAACACGCCTCATTAAATTAATTATGTATATTGATAAATAAATATTTTTTATATATTATTGATAAATAAATATTTTAGAATACAATTTTTAATGTTTTTTACATCCCTCTACTTTCGAACATTCAACATTCGCACACATTTTCAGGAACCAATTATGTGCGAAAGTCGAGGGCTGCCTGTATATAGCAATATTATAAATTATTAACCTAATTCACTTAATTACATAATATGTTTTAATTACCCTATCCATATTCCTGAATCCTCACTTCAAAATATAATTTTAAGAAAATTTGTAAAATGGCCTGTGTTTTAATTGAGTTTGACACCCCTGCTTTATAGGATCAGCAAATGCGTGGGGATGGCGGGTCAGCCTGAATAAGAACTCGGCCAGCTGATTCCTGCCACCCACATAGAAGTGCAAAATATTGGGGGACTGTTTCCTCTCCTTATAACCTTCTCTTCAATCTAATATATTATGTTTGTGTATCTTTCCTAACTTTACTCCATATCCTTCCGCATCATATTGGACTACTATTTTATATATCATTGTTATACTCCTAAGTTAAATATTTCTATGTTTGTATCTAACCATATCTATATATTAATACGTGAAGAAAAAACTTTGTACCCCTTTTTAAGCACATTGCGCGCACAGAGGAGTATGAGATTTGGCATAATTAAAGTTCATATGGAGAAGGAGTGCAGAAAGATAAAATTAATGTATAATATGCGTTACAAATATATTAAATTAAACAAAATAAAACATTCATTGTTTACGTTCATATACTGTAAAAATTTAGCGGAGTAAATGATTTGTAATTGATTTATTTTCATAAAGTTACGTTTACTCAAAATATGAGAGCCTTACCAAGTGAAAAAGAATTTGTCGAATTCTTGAAAAAAATTGGTAATGATGAAGCCCCACAATTCCCTCAGTTTGGTGAAAATATTATTGAAATACCTCAGCAATTAATAGGAGATGAAAATAATATTATTAATGAGGTGTATGGAAATATTTTCGAAAACATATTGAACTCAGTAATTTTAGCACCTAAAAATGATGATTGTACTTTGATTAATACTGATATACTTAATCAAATACCTGGTGAACAGAGAACATATCATAACTACGATAAAATAATTTGTGATGATGACAATGACGTCAATAACTATCCAGCAGAGTTTTTGAATTCTTTGACAATTAGTGGTTTGCCACCACACAAGTTAGTATTGAAAGTTAATTGCATCGTTTTGCTGATCAGAAACTTAAATACAAAGGAAGCATTAGTCAATGGAACAAGAATGTGCATCAAATTTATGCATCGTAATACTATTGATTGCGAAGTTTTAACTGGAACCGCACGCAAAAAGATAATTTTGATTCCAGATACAAATTTAACATATTCCGGAACTATTTTACCATTTAACTTTCAAAGAACTCAATTTGCAATTATACCTGCATTTGCGATGATAATAAATAAGTCTCAAGGACAAGCATTCGAAAAAATTGGAATTTTACTGAGGCAGCCAGTTTTTACACATTGTCAATTGTACGTCGCAGCAAGTAGAGTTCAATCATTCAATGGTTTGAAATTTTATATTTCCGAATATAACGGTCAAGGGCATTTAGCAAACGATGAAAGAGTTTTTACAAAAAACATCATCTACACAGAAGTTTTGAATCATTAAATTCATTGTCGAACTATTTCAAGTTCAATGGACAACATTTATTTTTTTAACCACCCGGTTTTTGTTTCAATAAAAAATATATATAAAAAAATACAAAGCACATATTCCTTATTTCATTTTTTGTATTTAAATTTTATGATTTGAAAAAGATAGGCAAATTAACTGTGTAGCCTTGGCAAAACCTGTGGCCAATATAGCAATAAAACCCAAGAAAATGTCAAACAACGCGTTATTGTTTTTTAGATATGGCTTAACCAAGCTATAGCGCATTTTTCCTATGACGTATTTGTACATGCTCGCAGCTTACATAATAGAACAAAATTCAAAAAAATTATATGCAATGAATATAGAGGTACTCTTTGACAAAAGAACCTTATTAACGTTCAAACTTAAAAATTAAATGAATTATGGTTGAATTTCGACCACTAGTATGTATTAATATGTTTGATTAATTATTTTCCTTAAATTGTCATGTATGTGTTAATTGATGTATATATCAAAATTCTGTTATTTCCTCCTTTTTGCTCTCTAAATTCTGGTCTAACTACTTCTGTCGGTTAGACATTTGATGTTCATATTAGGTAATTACTTGTATTGTATTGATTTTCAATAAATGCTGCACGGGCCCACACAGGGTGAAGCGATGCTTTCCCTGGGTGCTGGAAATCCCTCCTCGCCTCTTTGCAAACTGCTCTTCCCGTTTGGTGAGTTAAAGAGAAGAGTCTGGGGAAGGTGTTGTCTTAGGATCTTTCCCTTCAGGATTGATCCTGGCCAATAGCCTGTTGTGTATCTCCAGTGGCTTCAATTACCTACCAAATATGCAGGGTCTTCCTTATTTTTTATTGTTCAGCTCCCAAAACATGGGGTAGTTGAATTTACGTCACACTGGAGCAACACGGTGGATTATATTAGGCATAAATTATTCCGCAAGCATCAACTACAGTAACTTATCCACCTCCAAAAATTTCCCTAAATTGCATGCAAATTCAGAGTATTCCTTGCTTAGACAACAGGGTTCCCCTCATTGTCTACGAAGTACTAATGGAAAATGGCCCTGATCATTCCACATGCCTAAATTCACTCAACATAATAAAAAATAAAGAATGTACAGCAGCATTCACTAGCGAACTGCAGTGTAACCTGCTTCAGATGGGGATGGCATTATAGCATGCTCACGAAGATATTTCCAGAACTAGAAAGGGAAAGTTCAAAACAGCATCCTACTGGTCTTACGAACACATTGAAGTTCACTAGTGGGTACTTTTCCATTAGTCATACTAATAAACTTTGGTGCCAATTTGGTGCATTATTTCTTGGCAAAATTTGTTTCAATATTTTTGGTATCATTTTAGCTTATTCCTTTGTTAGTGCAATGGATTTCATGATTTGCCAAGACGAAAAGTGGCAATATTCTTCAAAGATTGTGTTGGAATAACCACCTAATGAAATTTATATGCGACTCGAAGCCAAAATGGTTATGTTGCCTTTATTCATGCTGGGAAGATGTCTGAATAAAAGCGTGGTTTACTGGATCATGCATTCCTTTCGTTACTGCCACATGATTCATTTATTGAATCGTATGGCAGTTAATTCGGAATTATATGCGAGAAGAGTGGTGTGGTTATAACGAAGAAGTACCCACTAGTGAATATGCAGCTTAAAATGTATTGCATGTCATTTGCTGTGAAATGATTTACAAACTCTAGCTGCATTGCTTGTCATTTCTGATTTTAATTTCTCCTGAAGGTCTGATGTTATCTTTAGCATGAGTCCACTTGTGGGGCACCTGGTTCATATAAGGTATTTTTCATAGCTGTGTGTCCTTGTTCAGTGCATGCTCTACTGGTACGAAATCCATTCCAATTGCATCCTTACATGACCTCCGTCTCGCATGGGCTCTGCAGTGCGCCATCAAGCAAGCTTTGATGTCAAACTCTTTATTGCACATGTCACACACATAAGGCTTCTTTATAGTGTGCACAGTAATGCAGTGTCGGACAAGTCCAGACTTGTTGGTGAACGACGCATTGCACACATCACACTTGTGGAGAGTGACTGTGCACTTGCAGGAATGACGCAGCAGCAATTTTTTCGACGAGAAAGCGACATCGCACAGGCGACACACGACAGACACTTTGACTGGAAAAGAGGCCAATCTGCACTCTGAGTGCATCTTGAAAAAGTGGCATTTCAGGTGACCGACATTCTTGAAGTGTCGATCACATTTGGGACACTTGTGGTCTTGGTTCATTAGTGTCAGCTGAGAGACATCCATGGTTTTAAAAGTACTCCTATTCCACACATAAAGCGGAAAGGTTCTCACTTCGACTCTAGTTTGTTTCTATTTTGACTTGATCTGAAGACAGAAATTCTCACTTGAACTATAAGGCACATAAAATCCAAGTCACATAGACTATTGAACTAAAAGCCATTGGTTGCAAAAGCATGCTAGCCAAACATTGAAATATCTTGGTCTACTGTCGTAACTTTGAATTTGTTTATTGTTATACTTAGCGCTAATTTATTCTCATCACAGTATTGATCTCTAGATGAAAAACGTTCAGTGGTGGGAATTAAAAATACATGTGTGCAAGAATATATTAACTGAGCATCGAAAAATGTAGTCAATTTTGAAATTCACAGAAAAGCACTTGAAATAGCTTTGTGATAAGTAACGGTAAGACTCGAGAACACGATAACATTGCCAATTGATGATAATTTTTCATGGCCAAACGGCACTACTTCTGAAGTATGGTAACCCATCTTGGGAGTTTTCAAATAGTCCATAGGAAACGAACCTTTTAGTCGCCAATGTGGCAATGGGTCGGTACCTTGTTCTTGAGTTATCGAAGACTTCTCTAAATGTTCGGAAAGATTGCGTTTTTTAATTGCAAATACCAATGCAGATGAGTTCGTGAATCTGCTTCATTCAGGCGAATATATCTTAGAATTGCAATTGTCGGAAATCAGTTCTGCAGCATTTGACATAATTACTGTTTCATGTGGTTTCCAAATCAAAAATTTTTCATTCATTAAATGTTGGAAAACTTTCTGTCTTGATTTTGTTTTAAAGGAAGGCTTTACTGGTAGACTTAGTGTTGAATGTTTCCCAATTATTTTTAGTTTACAGCGCCTGTCAAAATGGAACAAAATCTCACGACGTGCTCATGAAAGAAAACAAATTTCAAAACATGTTAAACACGTTGCCAGATGCAACCGGTCTGGAATTAGCATGGAGGTTGCGAGTTCGAGACGATTCAAGCAAAGACCGTCGTATACTTGGGGCTGGTAAACGTTTTATCTGTCGTGATCCCGAATGCCCTCGCTTTGGCGTGGTGTGGAAGTTTCAAGAGCAGCTCAGGTGTTAATCTCGTCATCTGACAGTGATTCATATTTAAGTGTTCTCGAAACTTCTTTCGGGATTGATCTTGGACCGTCACCAATGGTTTGTTACGTTGCATCCGTGCTATAAATTCAACTGCCTACCTACCCATCAGTCTTGTGTATTGAATTTTTAAGACACTAGAAGGTATGTTATCAAAGATAGATATTTTAATATCGCATTGGAGTAACACAACAGGCTATTAGCGACGATCTGGGATCAAACCCTAGGAGTAAGAATGTATTTTAAATAAAAGAACACACGAGCAAACAACAGGCTATTGTGACAGCCCGGGTTCAAACCCGAAGGAAAAGATCCTGGACAAAAGGTAATTGCGAATCGTGGTCATATGACATGTTAGCAAAGGAAAGGTGTCGTTTAAGTCTCTTCTCACTCTGCTCTCATACTTAGATTCAAATCCAGAGTATAATGAGTCGTGCTACGCATTTGTGCGAGTTATAGTATGGCAGGTAGGTAGGTATTTTAATTAAAGTCACACTGGAGCAACACTACGTCATTTTGAATCACTGTCAGGTGACGAGGCAACACCTGAGCTGGCACCCCACTCTCCACACTTCCACGTCAACGTGAGGACATTTGAGGCCACGACGGATTTAACGTGCACCATCCCCCTTTGTACACGACGGTCTCTGGTTGGATTCGAACTCGTAACCCTCCGGTTGCTAATTCGTTGCTCTTTCTACTTCGGCCCTGTATGGCAGTCAGGAAGTTGAATTTACATAGCACTAGCAACACATCGGGCTATTGGTGATGGTCCGGGATCAATCCGAGGACAAAACTTCGTAATTTTTTTACCACGGTTAGATGAGCAAGTCAACGCCTGAGTTAAACTTTCGGAATTTGGTATAGTATATTTATGTATATTGAAAGATCCGAAGGGCAGATGTTGGACGTCTGGTATTATTTCCCTGAAAAGACGTTCAGAAAGGATTTCCTTTCCTATATTTTCGAGGGCCGCGGTGGCCCGGTTGGAAGAGTAACGGACTAGCAACCGAAGGGTTGCGAGTTCGAATCCAGCCAAACACCGTCGTGTACAAAGGGGGCTGGTGCACGTTAAATCTGTCGTGGCCTCAAATGTCCTCACGTTGGCGTGGTGTGGAAGTTTGGAGAGTGGGGTGCCAGCTCAGGTGTTGCCTCGTCATCTGACCGTGGTTCAAAATTACGTGGTGTTGTCCTCGGATCTTTCCCTCTGGGATTGATCTCGGACCGTCACCAATAGCCCGTTGTGTTGCTCCAGTGTGACGTTAATTGAAATACCCCCCCTATATTTTCGATCATCTGACCGGATTCAAAATAACGTGTTGTCCTCAGCTCTTTCCCTTCGGATTTCATCCCGGACCGTTGCCAATAGCCCGCTGTGTTGCTCCAGTGCGACTTCAATTCAAATTCCTACCAACCATTGGTGGGAAACTACCCAAGAACCTCATTTTCACCTCTAAACTCCCTAGAGCAGAGGTTCCCAACCTGGGGTACGCGTACCCCTGGGGGTACGTGGCGGTCCGGTGGGGGGTACGCGAAAATAATATTAGTAATGGCAGAAAACACCTTAAAAATAAAAAAGGAAGTAATAGGTTTAAACCTAGTAATTGATTGATCATTGCCCCGCCCACCACCAATCATATCACGAGATTATGCATGTGCCCTGTCCTCTTTTGTTTCTAGTAATTCTTTAGAAAAATATCGAATTGTCTCAGAGCTTCCGGCATCGTTATTTTTTATTTAAAACGCGATTGAAAGCAGGCCCTCATTTTAGTGTTCGATTGGGCGCCAATTGAGTAACGTGAATTAATAGGCCTAGCTTCGTTCCTTTTTTATGAGTGCTTAATTTGAAGGGTTTAGCTATTACTTAACTGTCTTCATTTGAACCTCATTTTAAAAAACTTAGCTTCATGAAACAAGCTCAAGGATCGCATTGAAACTCTCGAAGGCCACGTTTGAAAACTTGCCTATCAAGTTGAAAAATTGTTGTGAACTTCCATCACAAGATTATGTGATTGAAACTTACTATAATGCTATTTGTTTTGATGTTAGGCTGCTATTTTAAAAATTTGTAAAATGTAAAATCAAAAATTAAAGCCTATAAGTGCCATCAATTTGAGTCGTTTAATTAATTTGCTAGCTAACCTAAGAACATTAATAGCCCGTTGTGTTGCTCCAGTGTGACGTTAATTGAAATACCCCCCCCCACCCCCCTAAGAACATTACTACCTACCAAAAACAAACTTTTTTGTTTAGGTAGTAATTACACAAAAACAAACTTTTTTGTGTAGAGTGTAGAGGGATGGGTGAGAAGGATTATGAGAGAAGGGGGTACTCATAAATGAAAAGTTTTATCAAGGGGTACGGGAGAGGAAAAAGGTTGGGACACACTGCCTTAGAGGAAAAGTTTGTGACATTTTAGGACTAGACAAAGCGAGCGACAGTTTATTTGAAGTGTGGTTTAATTTGAGTAGCAAATGAGCGTTTTGATGCTTAAAACCGTTAGGAATCTAGAAAGGTATTCTCTTTCGAAAATGTGTGCACATTTTTTGCTTTGCTGTTCTAAGCTGCCATGGCAAACAAATCAATGTTTCTGTTAATGAAATTCAAACTTTGAATTTGACATAGGAACTGTTCGAAAAGTGTAAGTTACATTTGTTTTTCTCTTGATTTCCTACGAGATCTATTTATTAACGAAATGAATTTCAGTTTGGACAAAGAATAGGAGTTAAATTACAGTTTAGGAGCTTTTTCAGTGCATAGGGAATGTTTAGATGTTTTTGTTTCATCCACTTTTACAAAAAAAAATAATCTTTAGGTCTCCCGAGGGCAGTTTGTGTAGTGACGTTTTGTCATAATTTAATTTCTTGTGTCATTTCTAGCAAGTCATCGAAATCCTAACCCTAGTTATGAGTCAGTCTGCCTTTTTTGCTTCTTTTGAAGATGAATTGGACTTCTAATTGTATCAATTAAATTTAATCCTATTTCTCTTCACTCTTCCTATTCCCTGAGTACTTACGATACTTATCTTTTTAATGGTTTTGGTCAATAAATCCTTTATGATGTGGAATTCGTTGAAACTCGGGTACTCCGTAATTGATACGTCCGTTCCATAGAGCAGATATGCTCAACGTGAGGTACGCAGTTGAATGTTTAAGAGATGCTGGGAGAGCTCAAAAGTAGCTAGACCTGGTTGTCTATTTACCACGAGAGCGTTTCCCGTCAGAAAGTCCAAGTGGGGGCCCATTGTGGCTCAGTGGGTATGACCCACGCGCTAGCAAACTGCGAATTATAGACGGCGCAGGTTCGATTCCTCCCTGGATGTAGTTATTCTATCAGAAAAATTTTCAAGTGTATGCATGTCCACTACTTGACTTTGTCTATTTCGCGTCTGGCGCAGCCTGACCATATATGGCCTTTGCGCCATAAAAACCCAACCCCAAACTCTGGGTGGCCGTTATAGGAACAAGGCTCGTTCATTTTGAGTAGGTGTGACTATTGTGGATATCTTAATTTTATTTTGTTTTTGACGACTGAAAGAGGGATGTTACCGGCGGAAACACGTAGTTACTAGTTTATCTAGTTCTGTTTAAACGCGCCTTAAACCAGTGGATAAGATTTCCAAAAAGATTTTTTAGGTGGCCCGAAAAATCTTGTATCGCATTGAGGCAGTTAAGCAGATATTACAGTAAAAATCACAATACACATAGAGAAATAAAAATTTAAATAAAAAAATATAATACGATTCCTAGAACTTTGGAAACATTCCTCGTACATAATATATGCTCATGAATCTTCAGTGATAAAGTAGTTTATCTTTCTTGGCATGGTGCCTTTCAAAGGATTAACCCTTTACAGGAAAGTCCCTCTTTTGTGTCGAGTCATTGAATACAAGCGAGTCATGAAATGATTGTACTTTTTATTCACAAGCAATAAAAGTCACTTACAAAGTCACCACTGTTAATTCTCTAGCCCAAGACAACGACGGATAATTTTCGTTCAGATCCAGATCGGACGATTGAGTGGACCATAAGAGGGTCCACTTATAAAATTCTCCGCTAGGTGTCGCTGTCCGAGTCGTAAGGGGAGAGCGTCCAATCGTTGATGCGTGGTTGCTCTTTGCGCAGACTAAGGCTCTGCAGCTTGTCGCCCAAGTGCTCAACGTTGCTAGCCGCAGCCGCTTCGGCGACATCCGTCCGGGTCACTGTTGTGGTGGCCCGCGGGCTACGGCAGATCAGCCATTTGTCGCCAAGGTACTTGTACACCTGCAACACATTAGAATATAATATGCACAGACATTGTATTTAGATTGGGGCTCGAACTCCCCAGGAAGGGTAAAATTTAAAAGCATCAATGAATTCCCAAATAAGTTGTTTCAACACATCTGAGTCCTAGGGTCCATTGTATCCTCAATTTTTACAGTTGGGTCTCAAACATGAGATAAATATTTCGAATATGAGTAACAAAATATTCTGTATGCCTCGATAGCTCCATTGCGTTTGGTGTAGGACCACTAAGACACGCTTTGCCAATATACCCTTCCAGACAGAGACGTAATTAGAGGGGGGCAGACGGGGCATCTGCCCAGGGCGCCGGATTGGGGGGGGCGCTAAATTGGCCGAGAATTTTTTTTTACTATAGATATTTACGTATGATAAAAAATGAAGAGGAAAAACTTATTAGTAGACTACAAAAAAAAAAAAAAAACTATTAAAGGAGCTAAATGCAGAATGTGTGAAGAAATAGCAGGAAAGCTTAACCTAGATCCTCTTTTTTTAAGAAGTACGGAGGAGGAAGAAGCGGAGGTTTGATGAGAAGGGCGAAGTTGAAAGCTATGAATCCTCAGAAGAAAAAAAGTTCAGATTATTGATAATACAAATAATAGATCGGATTCTGAATGAACAGAGGCAAAGGTTTCAAGTCATTCAAAACATGAATAGTTTATTTGGTCTCCTCAATGGAGTTCGGTTTGAAACAATGAATGGAGAAGAATTGAAGAACCAGGCACTTGAGTTAGCTACCACATATAAAGAAGACTTAGACGAGGACTAGCTGGCGATAGAAGTGGAGAGTTTTAAGTATCATGCCTTGGATTTAAGCCCTAATATGAAAACGGCTACACCATCAGATCTTCTGACGTTAATATACAAGAACGGACTTGAAGACGCGTCCACCAACATAACGACAGCGTTGAGAATTTTCCTCACAATACCAGTCTCAGTCGCCTCAAATGAAAGGAGTTTTAGCAAACTAAAGATCACAAAAAATTATCTCAGAAACTTAACAGAACAACCAACTACTAACCAACCTGAGCATCATATCAATAGAACACAAGTTAGCTTCAAAGCTATCTTTTTGAGGACATTGTAAAAATGTTTGCAGCCGAAAAAGTTAAGTTTTAGTTCAAGCTTTCTGTGTTTAAATTAATTTTTTTCACATTTTGTCAACAGATTAAGAGCTTGTGAAAAATGTCTAAGTATAATACTCAGGATAATAACTTGAGTAAAATCTGTTATTATTAATTATTGTTTACCACAGTTTTCCAAAATCCTTGAATGGTTTTCGGTCGACGTTTCGATAATTCTCTTTTTAAAAGTTCAAAAGCACAAAAGAGGTGCTTTTGGACTTTTGTCTCACCCTTTCTCACAAAAGGGTGCGACATCTGGAGATTTAGCAGGAATATCAGTAAAGGGTATTTATTGACGATACCACTTTCTTCCATTTTTTCCACGAATTTAATAGTGGATTTAGATGTGTGGCTGCTTGCTTTATCCTGATGCAGTTCTACTGATTGTTGGCACTTTTGGTAAAGATATAGTATTTCTTTTTTGAATATTGGGGATAAAATAGAGAGTCTTGATAATATGTGAGAGTTGATTTTTACATTCCCCTACTTTTTACTTTTAATTTTCCATTATATGCAAAACCGGCAACAATCATAAATCTCTTAGAGAAAGTTCTCACGTTAAAGTTACAAGGTTGAACCACGTTTTAAGATTTTTCTCCTATTTTATGATAATAAATTGTTCTTTTTTATTGCGATCTTTTAAATACACCCACGCTTCGTCTATTGTCACAAGATTTTTTCCATCCTTCTCCAGCTAAATGCTTCTCATACAGAATTCTGCAGCGAGTTTTGCTTTCTGCAATATGTCGTGGAGATAGACGAACATTGTATTTTTTGGCCTTATTAAGATTCAAATCACTTAATTATTTTATTTACAGTTGAAACTGAACTTTTAATGACTTTGTAATAGTCCTTTGACTTGGCGGATTCTCTTTTAAAATTAAAGATCTTACCTTACAAATATTCTCAGAAATTCTTTTCTTTTTTGGATACGTATTTGGAAGTATTTTTTCACTTTTACGCGTTTATTCCTTTCTCATTAATAATATTACTTACAGTACCTTTAGATATAGAAAAACATGACTTTTACAGCGTTTTTGAATAATTGAATAAGCATAATTCTCTTCGGAAAGAGCGGAAGCAAAGCCTTCCATCCATTGCTTATTTAAAAGCGCCATTTTGAAAGTAAACAAAACTCTGAGTTAGCAGACGATAAGTTATACTTTAACACTATTTAACTGCTGCGAAAATAAAATTATTTCGTAGCATACAATTTTTTACAGCTCATCGAAATCCTTCAAAAAATGTCAGAACAGCCTCTGTATTTATCATAATTAAATATCCTATTCTAAAGTAAGTGTTGATTTTGATGCAGCCCACACATATCCCGATATCATTTGATAAACCTTTTCATTTAATTTGCAGCGATTATAAGTATGAAAGAATATACCAATCATGCTACTCTTAGATTATTTGTCAATGAAATATCTTAGAATTAATTAGGTATTTTATCTTGTACTAAAAATGAAATTGCTGCAAATTAATCTATTTACCTTTGAAATCAAGCATTTACCATCTAAGTTTAATATAAAAATTTGGACTAGTGGAATTAATGTGTGGTGGCGATATCAGGTGTTGTCGTGGAGGGTTTTCGTTTGGTTGGTCGGTGGGGGGGGGCGCCAAGGCGAGTTCTTGTATGAGCACTTAAATTCTCGGCCAATCTAACTCTTTATTAGTTCAACATGCTCAATAAACACATCAGTATATTAATTTGTATTAGTAGTATACTTGTTTAATACTAATCGTTTGTGAATTCGAAATAAGTGTCATTTATTTTTTCAAGTTAAGCGCTGCAACTCGCCTATTTTCTGACTTGGGACGCTGATTCTAATCCACTAAGGGCTCCGTGAACCGAAAAAGTATGGGAACCATTGGTCAAGTTCGTAGGGGGCCCAATGTAAGGTTATCGATATTACAGATAGTGTTGGAAATTTGTATACATGCAAAATACATAAAAAGTTTCAAAAACAAAGCAACTGAAGTTATTCTCCCTAGTTGGCGCCACTATTGTCGAGCAATGGAGATGAGAAAAACTCTTTTACGAAAACAGTGCTAGCTAATTTCCGGTAAGAGTTATATAGTTAGTTTCGATAAGAGTTCAGTGAAACCAAAAATCATTTTTGAGATTTTGTTTTTAATTAGTTTTCAGGTTTTAAAATGATGCATTACTTTTCTTTGTAGCTGTTCGGAAAGTATTAAAAATACTACTTTAAAAACGTTTACCTGGAGCCTTTTAAATGCCATTCAATAGTTGATTTCTCAGAAGTGAATTTTTTTCTATACGTTATCACAGAATAGAGGCTAACTTTAAAAAATAGACAAACCCATCAATGAACTTTCCGATAGTATATTCATTTTATACTTGTTTGGTCTTTGTAATAACAGAAACTTTTGAATCTGTATATTTTGCTCTTGTTTTATATTACTTATTCCTTAAGGTTTAGATAGACCAAGTCTTCAAAGACCTCCCTTGCCAGATCAACGGAGGCCAGAAGATGAGTTCAGTGTTACATTTTAGGTTCCTAAACGAAGGATAGATGATGTTCACACACTTAGAAAGGGACATTTTCTGTCATATATTTAAGAGAAGCCAGGGTTGTTACCAGATGTGGCTTGTCTCCATTTTATTATTTAAGCTCTTTCTTCTCTATTGAGATATAGCCTATCAATATCTCTATTTTCATTCAATTTCCAGTCTAAATGAGAGATGGAATCCATTGAATCTGATTGGAGCACGCTTTAAGTTGGTCCTCTAATTTTCTTCCATGTTGGATGGAGCTACGGTAATCCGAAAGGATGCATGTATTACAGTTAAATTTGCTTTTAATTTACATTCAGAAAACAAAAAGTATTCAGGAGTCCATGGGGCTTGAATCTTCCCGAAATTATTTTACAAATAAAAACTACCCATAACACATGCTGAAGCTAGTTATACAACAGAAAATCGGTTTCATACATTACAGGTAAAATATACGTGTAATGGGTCGATAGTCCGAAAATAGTCGAAAGATAGCCCAGTTGGAAGAGTAACGGATTAGCAATCGGAAGGTTGCGAGTTCGAAACTCAGTCCAACCAAAGAGCGTTATGTACACGGGGGCTAGTGCACGTTCAATCTGTCGTGGCCTCGAATGTCCTCACGTTGGCGTGGTGTGGAAGTTTGGAGAGTGGGGCGTTCCAGCTCAGGTTTCGTCATCTGATCGTGATTAAAAATGACGAGGTATTGGCCTTGGATCTTCCCCCTTCGGGATCGATCCCGAACCATCGCCAATAGCCCGTTGTAGTGCTCCAGTGCGACGTTAATTAACTACCTACCGAACATAGCGGAAAAAGCATTAAAAGCAATGCTCGTTTAACATTAGGAAGACCGAAATTATTTCCTGAAAACGTGCTTGGCACTCCTTTAGAACATCAGGTTTACAACTCATGCTTCAGAAATGGCCGGATGTCTCGTAATGCACCTCGTAAAAAACTACCTTAGGTAAGCACTTGAAATTGAATCTCATGCAAGTTTGGATCAAAAGTTTTGTGGGGTTATTTAAATATGCGTAAAATAAATAAAGAAAGCTTGGTAAAATTGACATGTTTTAATTATATCAGCCGGAAAAAATATTAGCAAGTCAGTGGTTAGAACATTTATAACTATCCAACGAATAAAAACGATGGGGAGGAGGTAGTTGAATGAACGTCGGCACTGGAGCAACACATCAGGCTATTGGCGACGGATCGAACCCGAAAGGAAAGATCCGACAGCATCACGTAATTTTGAACCACGGTCAGATGACGAGGTCACACCTGAGCTGGCACCCCACTCTCCAAACTTTCACATCACGCCAACGTGAGGACATTTGAGGCCACGACAAATTTAACGTGCACCAGCCCCCTTTGTACAAGGCGGTCTTTGGTTGGATTCGAACTCGCACCCTCCGGTTGCTAATCCGTTACTCTTCCAACCGGGCTACCGCGATCTCAATTTAATTCATGAATTTTGGTATTTGGTATTTTGGTATTTTTAATTAACGTCACACTGGAGCAACACAACGGGCTATTGGTGACGGTCCGGGATCAATCCCAGAGGGAAAGTCCGAGGACAACACCACGTAATTTTGAACTGCGGTCAGATGACGAGGCAACACCTGAGCTGGCACCCCACTCTCCAAACTTCCACACCACGCCAACGTGAGGACATTTGAGGCCACGACAGATTTAACGTGCACCAGCCCCCTTTGTACACGACGGTGTTTGGCTGGATTCGAACTCGCAACCCTTCGGTTGCTAGTCCGTTACTCTTCCAACCGGGCCACCGCGGCCCCATGAATTTTGGTAAAAAAAAAAATGAAAGTTACTTTTTTCCAGTGTTGCTGTGATAGTCACTCACCTCCTTGATCTCGTATCTCTTCTCCGGCTTTGGGTCCATGAGTCGCCGCAGCAGCCGGTGCAGTCGCGGCGTGAAGCGTCGGAAGTCGCGCGGCGTGCGCGTGCTCTTGCGCTTCTGCCACTGGCAGAAGTCGGCGAAGCGTGGGTCTGTGATGTCTGCCTTGTCCCAGGGAAAGCGGGCCAGCAGGCCGGCGAAGATGAACATGCCCATCTGCCACACGTCGCTGCCCGTCTCCACCGTGTACCTAAACAACAACTCTCGATCAGTCCCGTTGCTTCGAAGGAAAAAAAGTGTAAAGCATACTTTAGGGCAGGGGTCGATATAACATTGTTAAGGGTCGGTAGAAAAATATGAGCAATCATTGTACGTGTAGTATTTGATTCAGTTCCCTTGGATTACCTCCATTCTGGATGACAACGCAATTAAGAGTGAATATAGAATTCCGTGGCGATTGAAGGCTGAAACTCTAATTTTGAATCCAACATTGCTAATTTTGTCGCGAAGCACATCCTTCACATTGACAACATTAGTAAATTGTATACTAACTTAAAAAAAGTCTTATTTTCACATATATAAGGAAGATTGCAATTACTATCTAAATGAAATTTTATACATTATTTATCCCTGGTTTTGGACAATCATTGTACGTGTAGTATTTAATTCGGTTCCCTTGGATTACCTCCATTCTGGATGACAATACAATTAAGAGTGAATATAGAATTCCGTGGCGATTGAAGGCTGAAACTCTCATTTTGAATCCAACATTGCTAATTTTGTCGCGAAGCACATCCTTCACATTGACAACATTAGTAAATTGTATACTAACTTAAAAAAAGTCTTATTTTCACATATATAAGGAAGATTGCAATTACTATCTAAATGAAATTTTATACATTATTTATCCCTGGTTTTGGACAATCATTGTACGTGTAGTATTTAATTCGGTTCCCTTGGATTACCTCCATTCTGGATGACAACGCAATTAAGAGTGAATATAGAATTCCGTGGCGATTGAAGGCTGAAACTCTAATTTTGAATCCAACATTGCTAATTTTGTCGCGAAGCACATCCTTCACATTGACAACATTAGTAAATTGTATACTAACTTAAAAAAAGTCTTATTTTCACATATATAAGGAAGATTGCAATTACTATCTAAATGAAATTTTATACATTATTTATCCCTGGTTTTGGACAATCATTGTACGTGTAGTATTTAATTCGGTTCCCTTGGATTACCTCCATTCTGGATGACAATACAATTAAGAGTGAATATAGAATTCCGTGGCGATTGAAGGCTGAAACTCTAATTTTGAATCCAACATTGCTAATTTTGTCGCGAAGCACATCCTTCACATTGACAACATTAGTAAATTGTATACTAACTTAAAAAAAGTCTTATTTTCACATATATAAGGAAGATTGCAATTACTATCTAAATGAAATTTTATACATTATTTATCCCTGGTTTTGGACAATCATTGTACGTGTAGTATTTAATTCGGTTCCCTTGGATTACCTCCATTCTGGATGACAATACAATTAAGAGTGAATATAGAATTCCGTGGCGATTGAAGGCTGAAACTCTCATTTTGAATCCAACATTGCTAATTTTGTCGCGAAGCACATCCTTCACATTGACAACATTAGTAAATTGTATACTAACTTAAAAAAAGTCTTATTTTCACATATATAAGGAAGATTGCAATTACTATCTAAATGAAATTTTATACATTATTTATCCCTGGTTTTGGACAATCATTGTACGTGTAGTATTTAATTCGGTTCCCTTGGATTACCTCCATTCTGGATGACAATACAATTAAGAGTGAATATAGAATTCCGTGGCGATTGAAGGCTGAAACTCTTAATTTTGAATCCAACATTGCTAATTTTGTCGCGAAGCACATCCTTCACATTGACAACATTAGTAAATTGTATACTAACTTAAAAAAAGTCTTATTTTCACATATATAAGGAAGATTGCAATTACTATCTAAATGAAATTTTATACATTATTTATCCCTGGTTTTGGACAATCATTGTACGTGTAGTATTTAATTCGGTTCCCTTGGATTACCTCCATTCTGGATGACAATACAATTAAGAGTGAATATAGAATTCCGTGGCGATTGAAGGCTGAAACTCTAATTTTGAATCCAACATTGCTAATTTTGTCGCGAAGCACATCCTTCACATTGACAACATTAGTAAATTGTATACTAACTTAAAAAAAGTCTTATTTTCACATATATAAGGAAGATTGCAATTACTATCTAAATGAAATTTTATACATTATTTATCCCTGGTTTTGGACAATCATTGTACGTGTAGTATTTAATTCGGTTCCCTTGGATTACCTCCATTCTGGATGACAATACAATTAAGAGTGAATATAGAATTCCGTGGCGATTGAAGGCTGAAACTCTAATTTTGAATCCAACATTGCTAATTTTGTCGCGAAGCACATCCTTCACATTGACAACATTAGTAAATTGTATACTAACTTAAAAAAAGTCTTATTTTCACATATATAAGGAAGATTGCAATTACTATCTAAATAAAATTTTATACATTATTTATCCCTGGTTTTGGACAATCATTGTACGTGTAGTATTTAATTCGGTTCCCTTGGATTACCTCCATTCTGGATGACAATACAATTAAGAGTGAATATAGAATTCCGTGGCGATTGAAGGCTGAAACTCTCATTTTGAATCCAACATTGCTAATTTTGTCGCGAAGCACATCCTTCACATTGACAACATTAGTAAATTGTATACTAACTTAAAAAAAGTCTTATTTTCACATATATAAGGAAGATTGCAATTACTATCTAAATGAAATTTTATACATTATTTATCCCTGGTTTTGGACAATCATTGTACGTGTAGTATTTAATTCGGTTCCCTTGGATTACCTCCATTCTGGATGACAATACAATTAAGAGTGAATATAGAATTCCGTGGCGATTGAAGGCTGAAACTCTAATTTTGAATCCAACATTGCTAATTTTGTCGCGAAGCACATCCTTCACATTGACAACATTAGTAAATTGTATACTAACTTAAAAAAAGTCTTATTTTCACATATATAAGGAAGATTGCAATTACTATCTAAATGAAATTTTATACATTATTTATCCCTGGTTTTGGACAATCATTGTACGTGTAGTATTTAATTCGGTTCCCTTGGATTACCTCCATTCTGGATGACAATACAATTAAGAGTGAATATAGAATTCCGTGGCGATTGAAGGCTGAAACTCTAATTTTGAATCCAACATTGCTAATTTTGTCGCGAAGCACATCCTTCACATTGACAACATTAGTAAATTGTATACTAACTTAAAAAAAGTCTTATTTTCACATATATAAGGAAGATTGCAATTACTATCTAAATAAAATTTTATACATTATTTATCCCTGGTTTTGGACAATCATTGTACGTGTAGTATTTAATTCGGTTCCCTTGGATTACCTCCATTCTGGATGACAATACAATTAAGAGTGAATATAGAATTCCGTGGCGATTGAAGGCTGAAACTCTCATTTTGAATCCAACATTGCTAATTTTGTCGCGAAGCACATCCTTCACATTGACAACATTAGTAAATTGTATACTAACTTAAAAAAAGTCTTATTTTCACATATATAAGGAAGATTGCAATTACTATCTAAATGAAATTTTATACATTATTTATCCCTGGTTTTGGACAATCATTGTACGTGTAGTATTTAATTCGGTTCCCTTGGATTACCTCCATTCTGGATGACAATACAATTAAGAGTGAATATAGAATTCCGTGGCGATTGAAGGCTGAAACTCTAATTTTGAATCCAACATTGCTAATTTTGTCGCGAAGCACATCCTTCACATTGACAACATTAGTAAATTGTATACTAACTTAAAAAAAGTCTTATTTTCACATATATAAGGAAGATTGCAATTACTATCTAAATGAAATTTTATACATTATTTATCCCTGGTTTTGGACAATCATTGTACGTGTAGTATTTAATTCGGTTCCCTTGGATTACCTCCATTCTGGATGACAATACAATTAAGAGTGAATATAGAATTCCGTGGCGATTGAAGGCTGAAACTCTTAATTTTGAATCCAACATTGCTAATTTTGTCGCGAAGCACATCCTTCACATTGACAACATTAGTAAATTGTATACTAACTTAAAAAAAAGTCTTATTTTCACATATATAAGGAAGATTGCAATTACTATCTAAATGAAATTTTATACATTATTTATCCCTGGTTTTGGACAATCATTGTACGTGTAGTATTTAATTCGGTTCCCTTGGATTACCTCCATTCTGGATGACAATACAATTAAGAGTGAATATAGAATTCCGTGGCGATTGAAGGCTGAAACTCTAATTTTGAATCCAACATTGCTAATTTTGTCGCGAAGCACATCCTTCACATTGACAACATTAGTAAATTGTATACTAACTTAAAAAAAGTCTTATTTTCACATATATAAGGAAGATTGCAATTACTATCTAAATGAAATTTTATACATTATTTATCCCTGGTTTTGGACAATCATTGTACGTGTAGTATTTAATTCGGTTCCCTTGGATTACCTCCATTCTGGATGACAATACAATTAAGAGTGAATATAGAATTCCGTGGCGATTGAAGGCTGAAACTCTAATTTTGAATCCAACATTGCTAATTTTGTCGCGAAGCACATCCTTCACATTGACAACATTAGTAAATTGTATACTAACTTAAAAAAAGTCTTATTTTCACATATATAAGGAAGATTGCAATTACTATCTAAATAAAATTTTATACATTATTTATCCCTGGTTTTGGACAATCATTGTACGTGTAGTATTTAATTCGGTTCCCTTGGATTACCTCCATTCTGGATGACAATACAATTAAGAGTGAATATAGAATTCCGTGGCGATTGAAGGCTGAAACTCTCATTTTGAATCCAACATTGCTAATTTTGTCGCGAAGCACATCCTTCACTGACACCATTAGTAAATTGTATACTAACTTAAAAAAAGTCTTATTTTCACATATATAAGAAAGATTGCAATTATTATCTAAATGAAATTTTATACATTACTTATCCCTGGTTTTGGGGCGTGTTATATACAGACTAGTTTTAGAGTATGTTCCCAAGAGACTAATTTCGGAGTGTTACCTAGTTGGTTTTGGGGTTTTTTGACGCAAGGGCCATATTTGTCCATGCTAATAATGCAGACACAATACAATATCAGATAATTGACACAAGACATACAATATCAAGTAATTGACACACACACAGTGAAAGTTTTACTGGCACAGAAGAGAGAAACACACTCAGGAAGGAATGTACCTGTCAGGAATCGAACCTGCGCCGTCTACAACTCGAAGGTTGCTAACACAGTGGGCATACCCACTGAGCCACAACAGCCCCGAGTGTTATCTAGAGACTCAGGATGGAGAAAAGTGCATCCTCTGTTAGTCACAAGGACCGGAGCACTCTCAACTGCGACAGACTTATCAGACCGCGCTCTCCCGCTTTTTCAGTGGCTATCTGAGGTGTCTCACAATTTGCTGTGGACGCAAGAATCATCCTGTTTGCCTTAAATGTCTCCCCAGCGCACATCCTCGAGTGTCTGGGGTTGTCCCGAGACAACCTGTTTTCTTTCGGTGTATGACTGTGCGGGTGAATGGACTTATGGGTTGGCTCTAGCTGGAGCTAGACGTGGAGATTAGCAACAGCAATCTAGAGACTGGTTTTGGAGCGTGTTATATACAAACTAGTTTTAGTATGTTACCTAGAGATTAGTTTTAGTGACTACTCCAAGAGGAACAGAAGCTGCATTGAAGGGAAAAGATGCCAACGTTTTAATGAAAAATATTAATATTTTCCATTATTTTATCCAACCTTAGTAAATAAGAAATGAAGCACTTTTGTAAAAGGACTGAAAGCAATGTATAAAAAAGAATTTGACTGTAAGGAGAAAATATCAAAGCACCTTTATACAAGACTTTTAAAGAAGCAATCAATGAACTAAATAAGGGTTTTTTGCTTTTTACACGGTCTGAGAGGAGCTTAAGCTCCCATAGCTCCTCCGTAGGTGCGCTCCTGTTAAAATTATGCGCATCCAATGCCTTATAACGCTTATAAGGCATAACGTTGACGTCCTCTTTGTTAGCGCTTCGTAGACTAGACTGATTTCACAAGTCCGTGATATTTGTCGAAACCTTCTCTACAAAACTACTCTCATTAGTGCCAAAGTACTACCACCACAAAATCCTTAAAATGATGGAATTTCTCAGCTCCAACATTGATTATATCTGAGAGCTGAGAAGTCGAAAGTTCTTGAAATAAACGAGCTTTTCTTACGAAATTAGTATATCTGTATTTATAGTTCTTTTTAGACGTTTTGCTTATTCATATTCATATTTGTAATACATCTTATGTGTATTGCTTCCGTTTATTGTATACGGATTCTATTATTACTATCATTTTGTTCTCTGTAAATTTAACAAATTTTGTAATCCTTTTCTTACGTCATATTTTATTTTTGTGTTTACATCTTTGCTTTCACTTACCTTTTGTTTTTTGAGTACTATCTTAAATGTTTATGTGTATAACAGATTGCTCGGCTTTCCCTAATCCCCGAGAGTGGGGTGCCAGCTCAGGTGTTGCCTCATCATCTAATCGTGATTCAAAATTACGTGATGTTGTCCTCGTATCTTTCCCTTTGAGATTGATCCCGGACAGTCACCAATAGTCCGTTGTGTTGCTGCAGTGTGACATTAATTAAATACCTACCAACCTACCTACTCTAATTTCCGAAACTCCTCCGTAAGGCGGACTCTAGCTGAAAGCCGCAGCTTGTCCACTTTTGGACCTTGCGCTATAAAACCCTAACATCCAATCCAATCCATGCTCGTATAGATAGATCTCATGCTAGAAATATAGGTACCGTTTTGATTATTAGGTCATTTTTTCATTAGTTTCATATCCTGGGTGTAATAAAAACCTTGTCGAAACCTTCCCATGTTGCCATCCACGATTTCGTTTTCACCACAAAACAAAAATGACTTATCCCCCTAGCGGCTTCTGTTGCCATAACAAAACCTACCCTCCAATACGAAACGAAACGCTTTCCGATGAATCACTGGAAAGCAGTTTTGTCATTTCCCACCACCTGGTCATTTCCTTGCCCTGGCCGTGAAACTCAGTTCTGTTGGGTGACTGGCAAGGCTGTACTGCTTGAAGGGAGCGTCTTTTTCTCAAAGTGCTCCTTCACAAGAATGTATTGATCATGGAATTGGAAATAACAAAATATTTAGTAATATTTTTGTTTTAAAACCTTCAGCATACACAATAGAATTATTTCGATTATTGAAGAGCGAGTACTTTTGGGTTGGCTGCCCTATCAATCCATATATAAGCAGCTTTTGATCAGCATATTTTCCTGTAAACATAGTTATTTGGGAAGTGATTCAAAATTCCACTTTTTTTAAGCTTGCTGAGGAATGTTAAGAAACGGAATAGAGAATCCATGAAAATGATGTTCTCTCCAATGGAGCGATACTCAACGAACATAGCGTTGGTTTTCAGAGAAGCGTGTGCGATAAACGAAATGGATTGTCTTCAGAACGCAATATAAGTGAGCTAGCTGAAATACCCTTGAGCTGCTCGGGTTGAATTATTTGTAAATCATCATAATATTACTCACTGTCATTACTCACTGTCTATAGGTCACTACCCCAAAAGACCGTGTCTTAGAAATTTCTGCAATTGAGGAGTTTGCTAAGGAGGGATTTAAAGAAAATAACTAAATAGAATTGCCTAGGAAACGATATTTTTTAGGAAAAGTAATTTTATAGAATATGTTTCCTTCAATTCCCGACATGATAACGAATATTTACCTGCATATTTTCCGGGATCATTATGCAAAATACCTTTGAAAGCTACGTTTTTAATATTTTATTGCATAACAATATTAATTGCCCAAATCTTCTTAATGAAATAGATATTCATGCATCTATATATATATAAAATAGGATGTGTGTGTGTGTATGTGTGTGTGTGGGTATATTTTCTATACAAATCTACACCGTTTGACCAATCCACACCAAATTTGGTACACGTATACTTTAGAACACTGCGGTCAGCATAGGCTAACTCTTAACCCCCGTTCTATTGGCCCTGGGGGGCTAAAAACTATTCGAAATCGCAATAGAAATAACATTGAGCATAGATTGATTGCTTTAGGCAGCGATGGTTGCTTTACCACTGTTGATCGAAAAACAATTTTTTCCGAAACAAATTAAATTACAGTATTTATGTTTGAACTGACTTTTTAGTTCTTCCCATGATGTAAGTAAATTATAGATATTTTATTGATGAAGGGGGAAAGAATATTTTAAAATATTTATGTTTGCAAGGAAATTCAAGGAAAGGTTTTCAGGAGTTCAAGGATTATTTTCAAGGAAAGTTGGTGTATATTTCGACCAACTTTCCTTAAATAATTTATCGAATACGTAATGATTTGTAGAATTTTGTTTCACGAGGCTTTTTAGGTAAGGCGTGTAACTTATTTTAAAATGTCTGGAATAGATACAAGTGAATCCTCCGTTGAAAGCAGTGATTTTCTTTCTGAAAAATTCTGTAAAATCGACCTTCTGCTTTTTGAAAAAATTCTATCTATTCAGTTTAATTTGTCTACATCGATTATATTTATTTCTAAACCAAGCACCGTTATTCCGAAAAGCACAAACGAAAAACTCATTGATCATAAAAGCGTAATTTTGCTACTCGGTATCTGGCAGCACCAGAATTAATGTTTACTTTTTTAATAAAACTTTGTAGAACTTTCTAGAAAGTTGGGGAAACGGAAACTTAATTGGACTCATGGAGGAGAACATTCCAGCACCCACTCGATTCTTAGCTGGTCGTATTTAAAGGAAGTTAACTCGGTAAGTTGTAGCGTCACTAGTAGGCATAGTAATAATATTTTAATTGCAAATAGGGTTGCAGTAAGTAAACCACTCAACTTGTTGTTTTAGTAAAAAATATATAAAAGGAAAAGAAAATGTTTGTTCTTTTCTTTCTTGTGATGTGATGTATGTACGAATCCGTGTGATGTACGAATAAAATAGATTTGTTCGCGAAGTTGCTTGACTCCATGAACTTTTAAGTGCAGCAGATAATAAACATAACATTGGTGACAACGGATAATTTGAAAACGCAACCATGTCTGATAATGAACATCAGGACGGACCACCGCCAATTCCCACGCGACCCTCAAGCTATGTAGTGGACGCGGTGAGTGTCCGCATCCCACCCTTCTGGGTAGACCGCCCAGAGGTGTGGTTTTACACAGTGGAAGCACAATTCAAAGTGGCGAACATGAAGAAAGAGGATACGAAATTCACATATCTGCTTGCACAAATGGAGCCGCGGTACGTTGACAACATATTCGATATCGTTCGCAGTGATTCAACCACGAAGTACTCGGACGCCAAAGCCCGACTTCTGAGTCTCTTCCGTGAAAGTGAAAGTATCAAAATCAACAGACTGCTGACCGGGGTTGAGTTGGGGGATTTAAAACCCAGCCAACTACTGCGGAAGATGAGGAGCCTTGTTCCTGACAAAACAGGCGCCGAACCAGACTTCTCTGACCAGGTGTTGCGCACACTCTGGTTAGATAAAATGCCACAAATGCGAAATGTGCTAGTCGTCAGTGATGGCACCTTGGACAAAATGGCATATATGACTGACAAAATATTTGAAATCAATCCCCGTTTTGAGATGGCTGCTGTTTGGAAAAATCCCGAAGCCGCTGCACCGCCATCCCTGTATGAAGCCTTGTTTATCAAAATACAGGGGTTGGAAAGGCAAATTGCTGCCTTAAGTGTCGGCCAATCAGCTCAGCCCAGGCAACGCAACCCAGATCGTCAATTTGGCAGGAACAGGAGTAGGTCCCGTTCCAGGAAGCGGTATGATCCCAATGGGTCTCTCTGTTATTACCACTATAGATTCGGGAAAAGATGCTACCCAGAAAAGTGCACACCTCCATGCAGTTGGAAGTCGCAGGAAAACTCCACACGCCAGTAGAGCCAGCGGTTAACTCTACTGCGAAGGATCCATCTAACCGCACCTTCCGTCTATTTGTCCATGACAGAAACACGGGACGAGAGTTGTTGGTGGATAGTGGAGCGGACATTTCCATCATCCCACCTTCAAAAACAGATACCAACGTCTGCAGTTATCAGCTGTATGCAGCCAATGGCACCCCCATTCCAACGTATGGCATTAAAGTGCTTACCTTGGATTCGGGGTTACGCAGAGTATTTCAATGGCCATTTGTGGTAGCCCAGGTGTCCAAAGGTATTCTTGGTGCGGATTTTTTGAACAAATTTCAGTTAATCATTGACATCCACAATAGAAAACTCATTGATGGTGTAACAGACCTCTCAACTATTGGGGAAGTTGCTGCTATCAAAGAGGATATTAGTTTAAGTACCATAAATAAATCTTCTAAGTATTTCAACCTATTGAATTTGCATGCTGATTTAACCAAACCTAATTTAATTAATAGAGTTTCTAAACATAATGTAAAGCACCAGATAATCACCACGGGACAGCCAGTCTATTCAAGATGCAGACAGTTGGCTCCTGATAAGCTTAAGCTGGCCAAAAGTGAATTCCAATTTATGCTGGACAATAACATCATCAGACCATCCAAGTCGCAATGGTCCAGTCCCCTGCACCTCGTCAACAAGAAAGATGGGACACTAAGGCCCTGTGGAGACTACAGACTGCTAAACGCCCAAACAGTCCCTGACCGCTACCCCATTCCCATGATTGAGGACTTCCATTCAATCTTAAGTGGGAAATGTGTGTTTTCAACATTGGATTTAGTGAAAGCATACTACCAGATCCCCATCGCTGAAGAAGATAGGCCCAAGACAGCAATCACAACTCCGTTTGGACTCTACGAGTTTAACGTCATGAGTTTCGGCCTTCGGAATGTCCCCTCTACCTTTCAACGCTTCATAACTGAAGTTTTACTTGGACTAGACTTTGTATTCTCCTACTTGGATGATGTCCTCGTCGCGTCATCATCAGAAGAGGAGCATGAGCGACACCTCAAGATGGTGTTTGACAGATTTCAGCAGTATGGGTTACGAATAAACTTGTCAAAATCTGTGCTCGGTGCCAAACAAGTGGAATACTTGGGATATCTCATAACAGCTGAAGGTTCCAAACCATTACCATCGAAGGTTGAAATTATTAAACATTATAAGCTCCCTTCCACGATCCAAGACCTTCGTGCATTCTTGGGCATGATAAATTTTTTTAGAAGGTATTTGAAAGATGCTGCCAAGATACAAGCGCCGCTCCACGAACTGTTGAAGGGTGCCAAAAAGAAAGACAAGCGAAAGGTTCCTTGGACTGAGGAAACAATTGCTCAATTTGAGAAGTGCAAGTCTGATCTAGCTCAAACTACCCTCCTCAGTTACCCTAAATCTGATTGTAAACTGTCCTTATGCACAGACGCATCAGACTGGGCAGTAGGAGCCGTACTGCAGCAGTGGGAAAACAATCAATGGAGACCACTAGCGTTCTACTCGAAGAAGCTGAACGAGACACAGAAACGTTACAGCACTTACGACCGAGAGCTGCTTGGAATTTATATGGCGATTAAGCAGTTCAAGTACATGCTGGAAGGTCGTGATTTTCACATCTTTACCGACCACAAGCCTCTCATCTTTGCATTTCAACAAAAGAACGATAAAGCTTCACCTAGACAGCAACGCCATCTTCAATACATCTCCCAGTTCTCTACTAATATCAACCACATTAGTGGTAAGGACAATGTTGTGGCGGATGCACTGTCCAGAATTGAGGAAGTCTCGATCATAGACTATGAGACCATAGCCAAGAAGCAGCTGCAGGACGAGGAGCTACAACAGCTTAAAAAGAGTAATTTGTCTCTAAAGTTCCAGCCATCAACCCTGCCATCTGGAAAGATATTATGGTGTGATACTTCCACACCGCATATCAGACTTTACATTCCTGAAGAGTTCCGGCAGTCGTTGTTTAAACAGATTCATGGCCTCTCCCACCCTGGCATCAGGACAACTGTAAAATTGATGACGGAAAAGTTTGTCTGGCCAGGGATAAACAAGCAAGTCAGAGACTGGGCCAAGACATGCCTGCAATGCCAACGTTGCAAGGTGAACAGACATAATCGATCTGCCTTCGGTGAGTACCAAGTGCCGGATACAAGATTCAGCGTGGTGCACATCGATCTGATAGGTCCACTTCCACCATCAGAAGGCATGATGTACTGCCTGACATGCATAGACAGATTTTCGTCATGGATGGAAGTTGTTCCTCTGCCAGACAGCACAGAAGAAATGGTGGCTAGAGCGTTTTACGAACACTGGGTGTGTAGGTTTGGGGTACCTGCTCAAATTGTTACGGATCAAGGGAGGCAATTTGAGTCTCAATTATTTCAGTGCCTTTCAGTGATATGTGGTGCAAGAGTATCGCACACAACCCCTTACCACCCACAGTGCAACGGAAAAATTGAACGTTTGCACAGAACTCTCAAAGGTGCATTGAAGGCCCACGACAACATCAGATGGACACAAACTTTGTCCACCGTGCTGCTGGGTCTGAGAGCTGTTGTCAAACCAGACAGCAATTACTCCATCGCCCAAATGGTGTACGGCACTAACATCCGGTTGCCTGGGGAATTCTTTGACCCACCTACCACCAATATGGACCCTGATACCTTCGTGGCGAGAATCCAAAAGTGTATGGAGGAAATAAAACCAGTGACATCTATGCATACACAGCCAAAATCCTTCCTGCACAGGGACTTGAGTTCGTGTACGCATGTGTTTGTAAGAGTCGACCGTGTCAAAAAGGCGCTCGAACCACCTTACCAAGGACCTTACTTGGTTAAGTATAAAAAGGATAAATATTTTACTATTGTAATTAAAAGTAGAGAAGTAAATATCTCTGTTGATAGGCTTAAATCTGCTTATATACTAAATATGGACAATACCACAGTTCCCTGTAAACCTCCGGTAATTCCCTCCAAAGTCTCGAGAAGCGGTAGACAGGTAAAAAACCAGTTAGATTTCAAGATTGATTTTAATACTTGTAAATATGGTAATTCTTCATGCACTTATTTTGATATACGTATAGTTCTAATCTTGTATTTTATTTTAAGTGTTTTTCAATATGTACCTTATATTATGTGTATGAGGAATGTGAATAGCTTCTGTTTATATTTATGTATAAGTATGTATCGTAACTTGAGTTACTGGAGGGGGAGTAATGTAGCGTCACTAGTAGGCATAGTAATAATATTTTAATTGCAAATAGGGTTGCAGTAAATAAACCACTCAACTTGTTGTTTTAGTAAAAAATATATAAAAGGAAAAGAAAACGTTTGTTCTTTTCTTTCTTGTGATGTGATGTATGTACGAATCCGTGTGATGTACGAATAAAATAGGTTTGTTCGCGAAGTTGCTTGACTCCATGAACTTTTAAGTGCAGCGGATAATAAACATAACAAAGTCTTCCAGTTTATCATCTTTGAGTGAATTTGACAGTTTTAATTCGCTCTTTTAGTTGATTGTATAAGTGTTTCCTACTTTATTCGACAGTGATAGTGTACATTTGGATTTATATTTCTAAACTGATGTAAGTACTTCATAATTTTGAATTTGTTTCTTCGTTAATTTTAGCTTTTTATTGTATTCTATAATAGATTTCATTGTTCAGTGAGAGTGTGCCTTTTGCTTAATTTATGAAATACCTTTTTGTATTCATTTACAGATTTCTTTGCTGTAGCAATGTCTCCAAGGAAGCGGAAGGCGATCGGCCAAGTACAGTCAACGGCTAAGATGATGAAAGATAAGCGTAGTCAAGAAACTTCCAAGGAGAGGAATAGAAGACTTGCGATTGCGAGAGAGAGAGAGAGAGCTACTATATCTAGAGCAACAGAGATGGCACAGCAGCGTGAAGTCCAACTACAAGATAAGAGAGATAGTGTCAAACGATCACGGACTGCACACCATTTTAGCTTAGCATTGGAAGGATTCCACACGATTCGCATAAAGACTACTCGCTGCATGCAAGAGTTACCATTGGGAAAATTGAAATGGTTTGTAGTTACTGTCAAGCCAAAAAGTTTAAATCAGAATCTACTGGTATTTGTTTCAAAAATGGAAAAATGATTCTCTGCCAACTGGAACCACCACCACAAGAACTTTTGACATACACATCAGGAGATACGTCAGAGTCGAAGCATTTTCTTAGTAACATCAGAAAATACAACTCATGTTTCCAAATGACATCATTCGGTGCCACATCAGTTGTTGGACAGCCCAGATTTCCGTCGACATTCAAGGTGCAAGGGCATATTTACCATAGAGCGGGATCGTTGCTTCCGCTGACAGATCAACCACCAAAATTTCTACAACTATATTTTATTCAAAACGAACAAATGGAAACTGATCAGAGGTGCGCCTACATCTCGGGAACAAGACGTCAGATTGTGTTAAACTTACAGAGGATATTTCATGAGCACAATAATCTTATTAAAACGTTTGAAACAGCATTGGAACGTATGCCAACAGATGAATATAAAGTAGTCATAAGAGCAGACCGAAGACCAGCAGGTGAACACGAGCGGCGCTTTAACTCTCCTCAAGCAGATCAGGTCGCGGTGGTTATATCAGGCGATGAGTTCCATCAACGGGATATCGTTATTCAACGACGAGGTGAATCATTGCAGCGCATTTCGGAAACACATCGATCTTATGATGCTCTGGAGTACCCAGTGATATTCCCCCTCATGGTGAAGATGGATATCATTTTAATCTGAGGCAGATCAACCCAAGAACAGGTGAAACAACCAGCAAGAAAATTTCAGCGATGGATTTCCATGCGTACAGATTAGTGGTTCGAGATACTGAGCAGTACCACGTATTGAACTGCAGGCAATTGTTTCATCAGTTCATCTTCGATATGTACACAAAAGTCGAGAGTGAGCGTCTCCTTTACATTCGTCTAAATCAACGTAAACTGAGAGTTGACGAATATATTCACCTGAGAGATGCTGTGGGAAATGACGGGAACGTTGAAAACCTCGGTGCCTTGGTCATCCTACCAGCTACATTTACAGGAGTCCCAGACACATGCGCGAATACATGCAAGATGCTATGACGTACGTGAGGACGTACGGGAGACCAGACTTATTTATCACCTTCACCTGCAATCCGACTTGGACGGAGATCAAGGAGGTTCTTACCAATGGTCAATTACCCAGTGAGCGCCACGACTTGATTGCTAGAGTATTTAAACAGAAGCAGTTGAAACTGATTGACGTTTTAACAAAGGGCCATGTATTTGGAATACCGAGATGCTGGATGTATACGATTTAATTATTATTTTATTTCTATGAGGAGTTTTTTATTTTTACATGAATATTATGAATATTTGATTGATAAAAAAAGAATATTTAAAATATTTCATTATTCATAATTTACATTTTGTAATGGAACACGAAAAACTTCAACTCATTAATCATAAAAGCGTAATTTTGTTATTTTAGATTTGGCAAACCAGAATTAATGTTTTATTATTTTATAAATTTGATTTAGAATCCCGAGTTTGTCTGTTTGAGTTAACACAGCGAAATGTTGCAGTCATATTTGAGCATTACTAAATTTCATAAATCATTATCGTCTTTATCAATATTTTCAAATTTCTTTTTTCGAATTGCTCTATTTCAGAATACACTCAGGCAATCAAAATTCGACACTGTACATCATTCGTTTTTTAGAATTCTGCATTTTTTCGTCGGAATTTCGTTTCTGTTCGTATTTATGTTTCAATCTTTTACATATTGCAATATATTCAGGAATTAAATGCATATATTTGCGTCCGAAGTATATAGTAGAAGCTATGAAAAAGTTAAAACGTATTTTCCGTACAACTTAAATGATTGCATTTTTCTGTGAAAAAAAGTGATTATTCTAATTCACTTTTCAAGCAACATTTAACCATTTCAACCCGCGCAACGCAGGGTAATTCAGCTAGTATCTTTATATAATAGACGTGAAAAATTTAAAAAAATCTAAGAAACATTTTATATCAAAGGTTATTAAAAAGCAACCAATTTAAGATCAGTAGTGCATCAAGTTCGGATATTTTTACAATTTCGAAGTTTCGATAAATTTTATCGTTAACTTTTAAATTTATTTAATGTAATTGTTATTTATTTAAATTTTATATATATTAGGAAACCTTTATGAAAAATAAGCTTAAAATTTTCAAAAAAGCTCACCATTCGCCCCATTGGAGATTTTTGATAGATCTCTATTATATAAATATATTCAATGGTACACACTAATTTATTGGATACGTTATTAATTTGTTAATACTGCAATTATCAAAACAACAGTAGTAAACAAGTACTACACAGTATGTATAATCATAAATGTAATTATCAAATAAAACAAATGAAGTATAGTAAGTACGAGTGTACGAAACGCGTGTATTCAGAACTGGTGCATTTAAATTATTATTTACACAGGAACGTACACATAAAACATCCGAAAAAGATTCATCACGTTTATCTTCTATTTCTAATGTTTGTGTAAATAACTCATAAAACGACATTATATCCAAAAATATTGGTAATTATGTCGAGAAAGCTCTGCAAGTCTTCCTCCTGATAGCTATTTTGGTGAGTAATTATGCATAAAGATGCCACTATTTTCGGTAATGGTAGTTAATTAACGTCGCACTGGAGCATCACAACGGGCTATTGGCGACGGTCTGGGATCAATCCTGAAGGGAAAGATCGAGGACACCACATCATTTTGAACCACGGTCAGCTGAGGACCCAACACCTGAGCTAGCACCCCCACTCTCCAAACTTCCACACCACTTCAAAGTGGACTTTTGAGGCCATTGGATTTAACGTGAACCAGTCCCTTTTGTACACTATGGTCTTCCCCAATATCATCTGCATTGCCATTGCGAGAGATGGCAATAAGGGTCTCCGTTCCTGCTACACTGTCCGCCAACGACCTTCTCGAAAGCGTCATATACCTTGACCGTCTGCAATTTCTGAACAGGTTGCCGATGGAATTTTTTTTCTGGGATTCCTGGTCCAAAATCAAACTGCGGCAGAAAAACTTGACATATTAAAATATTTCGTTAAATAGAAGTTCGCAATATATAGAGCAAATCCAATCCAATAACCCCCATGTGAGGTTGCAGGGCGTAAGGAAAAGGTAAGCTCCCACTGGTGCTCAATGGATCACATTCCTAAGGAGATGGATCCAACCAAAGAACGTCGTGTACAAAGGGGGACTGGTGCACGTTACATCTGTCGGGGCCTCAAATGTCTTATGGCTTGGTGGGGAAGTGGGGTGCCAACTCAGGTGTGACCTCGGAATCTGATTTTGGTTCAAAATGACGTTGTGTTGTCAGATCTTTCCTTTTGGGTTTGATCCCGGACCGTCGCACAAAGTCCGCTGTGTTGCCGACGCTAATTAAGATACCTACCTACCAACCCAAGCGGAGCTTAGGAAGTCGATGTTGGGCCCCTATGTTTTTTGCTTACCCCGAGTATTCTTTCTGCCATTTGCGAGAGGGCAGGGTCTGGGTTGCTCCCTTTTCACTACTGGCCAGTAAACGAAATCTGAAGAGATACGAAGCAAAGGCCCAGTAAAGCAATGAATCTGCGGGAATGTTAGGAATAGGCAGCGCTCAATACAGTTTAGAGGAAGATAGGGGTATGTTCTTCCCTTTTATTCCACCTTATCTTTCCCTTTTCTGCTTTTGATAGGAGGTCCTACACGGCCATCTTGAACCCTTGTGAATGTATCATTCTGTTGTTACAATTCCAAGTTTGTCCATATGAATGTACCCGATCTTTGAGGAAAGCGTTGTTGTAAATGGAGGTCCACTTTGAAAGCGATCCACTCCCAGTCGGGAATTTTGAAGATGGGGATTCAAATATATGAATACGTTTGGTTTTCCCTGAATGGTTTCTCAAAATCGCCAGTGAACTTCAAAGACCGTGGAGACCGCATTCTGGTGATTATTCCCTTAGGTCGATGGGTGAGTTAGGTCGATGAGCAGTGGCGTGGTAAGCACGGGAAATAAGGAAGGCAAACCTGCACTGTAGAGTGAACAGCATTAGCACTAAGGTGCATTGGGTGAAGGCTCATTCTTCCTCCATAGTGTTGTACCACAGTTTGATAAGATCTTGTCTGAGAAGCACCGATTTGCTTGCCACACTCGAAATGTTGGAAGGTTCTATCCATAGTTTTAAAGCATTGCAATGCATCAGTGGTTCTGGTTCTCGTCTCGAAGGTAGGTACGTATTTAATTAACGTCGAACTGGAGCAACACAACGGTTTATTGGCGACGGTCCGGGATCAAACCCAAATTGAAAGATCCGAGGACAACACTACGTCATTTTGAATCACGCTCAGATGACGAGATCATACCTGAGCTCCACACTTCCACACCGCGCCTACGTAAGGCCATTGGAGGCCCCGATAGATGTAGCGTGCACAAACCCCTTTATACTCGACGGTCTTGGGTTGGATTCGAACTCGCAATTTCGTCTCGTAGGTCCTGCAACTGAAAGTCGTCTGTGCATGTTCTAAGTTGGGTGTGTTCTGGAGAGTTCGATGGTGCGAACAGTGAACTTCGTTTGGTAGATCCTCCTCTGGAACCTAGAGGATATAACTCCGGCATTCCTCTTGAGACTGCTGCGGTGGATTGGGGTAGTCTTATCCTACAGCAGGGTCGGCAAACTCTTGGGACGAAAGAGCCAAACCTGCCCCTCACAACAATTTAAAAATTATTCGAGAGCCATAAATATATATTTTTATAAATCTAACCATAATATGCAAGGCGTACAAATTTGGAGCTCCACAAGTCGCTCCCGTCATACTTTTGGCAACATCGGTTGCAATTGATAGTTTTATTGAGTGGGATATGTTTTTTTTCCATGCGAAATCACCATTATGTGGATAAAATCCTTTACAAATTTTATAAATGAAACCACGATAGTTTTATATTTTCATTTTCAGAGCCGTAACCAAAGTGCTGCAGTTCGCCAACCCCCGTACAAGAAGAAGCTGACCATGCTAGACTCCCTTCATGGACAAGTAAGGGTGCCTATTATTGCCAAGAACACGTCCCACTCAGACCCCTCCATTGCAGTGAATTCCTGCTGCCTTGTTCGCTTTCAACTTTCCTCTTGACGCGGTAGCTGTCGTCATTAGTGGACACAACAGGATGGATCTCGCCGAAACCACTTGGAGGGTTAATGGTGTTCGCAGATATAGTATGTTCAGTGGAAAGGCCATCGTGACAGGCAGTGTTTTTACGATTGAAAAAATCTGTTCATCCTAAACTTCTCCCAAATCTTGCCTGGTCGCGGTAGCCCGGTTTTAAGAGTAACGGATTAGCAAGCGGAGGTTTGCGAGTTCCAATCCAACCCACTACCGTCAGGTACAAAGGGGGCCTGGTGCACGTTCAATCTATCGTGGCCTCGAATGTCCTCTCGTTGGCGTGGTGTGGAAGTTAGGAGAGGGGGAGTGCCAGCTCAGGTGTGACCGCGTCATCTGACCGTGGTTCAAAATGAGGTGTTGTCCTCGGGATCTTTCCCTTCGGGTTTGATCCCAGACCGTCGTCAATAGCCTGTCGTGTTGCTCCGGTGCGACGTTAACTAAATGCCTACCCAAATCTTGCCCAGTGTAAGGAAGAGGCAAATGAAGCGGTTTCGCTGTGAGTTTTTTGGTTTAGGTATTGCAAACGGAAAAATTAAGAATGAGGACAGTCATCAATCCTGTCAGCTTTGATCCTCGATCTACCACTGAAAGAGAAGTTCCGACTAGGCTATTTACACACCTGATATACTACATAAACAAAAATGTTTGAAATACGGCAACAATTTCCCGCTGAACAATTGGAAGGCCAAATTTAACTGCTTCTAATTCTTTGGATAGAACGATAGGTGGGGATGGAAAGGTTCGAAACGGTACTTTATGGCATCTAAACATGGAACTGGGTCCAGTGAGATACCTTCAGGAGGAAGACTCAGAATGGTATTTTCTTAAGGTGGTACGTGCTCGCAACGTTGAACATACCCATAATGGTAACATTGAACGCAATCGAAGATCAAATAAATAACAACACAGCGGTCATGAGGCAAAAGTGGAACTGATCCGTAAGGGAACGGGTTCGAATACCATATGTCGAATGAAATACCATCAGACAGACTCGTAATGGCATATTCTTATAATGGAATAGACAAAAACCCAATGCTATTGTGGGATCCTCTTGAGATGGAATAAAGGGAGTGACATCCGTAATGGCATATTCTAATGGTAGGAAGGTGGTTAATTAACGTCGCACAGGAGAAACGCAATGGTCTATTGGCGACGGTCCGGGATCAATCACAAAGGTATATTCTAAGGGTGGAAAGACCTGAAACGTTCAAGTAGGATTTTACACCTAATGGATATATTGATGGGATGGTACAGAACTCACCCTTCCAAGTGGACAGCCTCCCAAATTTCTGGCGGACAGGTGGGCAGCGACCTCGTCCGCTTCTTGACAAGAGTGTCCGTCCTCCTCGTCAGACCAAAATCCGTGAGTTTGACTCTCGTGAAGTCCTCGGCGAAAACCAACATGTTCTCCGCCCTCATATCCCGGTGGACCAGTCCCTTGCTGTGCATGAACTCAAGTGCCGACGTCACCTGTCGGCAGACCGCCTTCAGGTCCGCTTCTTCCACGCCCCCCGATCGCTCGATGGCCTGCCATATGTCGCCGTAGGGCGCCACCTCCTGCGCGAAGATGTAGTGTTCAGCCGTCTCGAAGGCCACGTCGTATGAGTCCAGGATGTTGTTGTGCGGGGAGAGGAAGTAGCTGTAGTGGAACTCGGTCAAGAAATCCCGAAGGGGTGTGGTCGACTTGGGCACCGCCTTCAGCGCCACCTCCGAGGCGGTGTCTCGGTGGACGGCAAGCATCACCTTGCCATAGTCACCAGAGCCTATCTCCCGGATGACGTCATACTGGTCATGGATCTCCAGTTGAGGCAGGTTGACCTCGCGGATCTTGTGGATGCTGAAGAGGCGTTTGGAAGACATGACTTTAGCTGTTGGCTTCACCTGAGGGAAGACAAGTGGTTAGTCTTCTGCACTGTACTTCATTTCAAAGTGGTTTAAATGGGAAAACAAAATTCTCGTACAGAAACGCTCAAGTTAATAGATAGTTTTGAATGATACACAAATTGTTGCGAAAGATTTTTTTCTAAGATCAAAATTTTGATGGTTTACAGCCATTCGTTCTTCCCTTAAAATCAATTTTCAACTTTTAACCTTTTCACTGTCGAATTGATGTAAAATTAGTATGAATTTTGACATTTATTTCAAGCTTTGTTTCTTCACCTGGCATAGGCTGCATCTATTTTAATACATTAATAAGCCTAAATATACTATTTTAATGCCATTTTAACAAATAGAAATCTTATCTAACTGAGCAGAAGGTCATTTGCTGAATTCGAATCAATTCAAAGCGGCTTCTAAATTTTATTAGTGCGTGAAACTACTTGATGTCAACTTAACTTGATTATACCCTACAGAAGTGTCGAGCATAAATGGTCTGCTTTTATTTGGCCTACGTAAGTCACAGCGAGAGAACGTAGGTTGCCTCATTTAGCGTAACTATCGCTTAAACACGAAATTCCGCTTGTTTATTTTAATTATTAATAGCCTTCATATCATCGCTCCAGTCTACTTATACTGAACCATTCTTCACCCCTGCTTTATTCGGCATTACAAAAGACGACTAAAATTTACAGGAAATATCAGGTAGGTAGGTATTTAATTAACGCTAGTTTCAACTGTACACTGACGAATCAAGATACTGTGTGCAGAGAATCGGAGAAAAGCTGTTATAGTAACATCTATGGAAGAGATCGTTATGCTGGAGGCAGCGTGTGTTAGGTGATCTAAATGCACAAAGATTTCGAGACGATATCCTTGATCCAATTGTGCGTCTTTATGCAGTACCTTTAACCTGCAAGGCCGATGGGCCGCGGTAACACTGTTGGAAGAGTAGTGGATTAGCAACCGGAGGGAACCTCAGCTCACACAGAGGGAACAGTTCAGTCGGGCACTTCAGCTAGTTTCAAAAGTACACTGACGAATCAAGATACAGTGTGCAGAGAATCGGGGAAAAGCTGTTGTATTAACATCCATGGAAGAGATGGATATGCTGGAGGCAGCGTGTGTTAGGTGATCTAAATGCACAAAGATATCGAGACGATATCCTTGATCCAATTGTGCGTCCTTATGCAGTACCTTTAACCTGCAAGGCGATGGGCCGCGGTAACACTGTTGGAAGAGTAGTGGATTAGCAACCGGAGGGAACCTCAGCTCACAGAGGGAGCAGTTCAGTTGGGCACTTCAGCTAGTTTCAAAAGTACACTGACGAATCAAGATACAGTGTGCAGAGAATCGGGGAAAAGCTGTTACAGTAACATCCATGGAAGAGATCGTTATGCTGGAGGCAACGTGTGTTAGGTGATCTAAATGCACAAAGATATCGAGACGATATCCTTGATCCAATTGTGCGTCCTTATGCAGTACCTTTAACCTGCAAGGCCGATGGGCCGCGGTAACACTGTTGAAAGAGTAGTGGATTAGCAACCGGAGGGTTGCGAGTTTCAATCCAACCAAAGACCGTCGTGTACAATAGGCTGCACGTTCAATCTGTCGTGGCCAGCCTCACGTTGGCGTGGTGTGGAAGTTTGGAGAGTGGGATGACAACTCAGGTGTGACCTCGTGATCTTACCATGGTTAAAATTGACGTGGTGTTATCCTCGGATCTTTCCCTTCGGGTGTGATCCCGGACCGTCGCTAATAACCCGTTGTGTTGCTCTAGTGCGACGCTAATTAAATACCTACCTGCCTGCAAGATGATGCTTGTCTGCACCTACTGAAGAGTATATTCACGATGAAATCATTTTATGTTTAGAATGACCAGCTAAATATTCTGACCTATTGTCTAGGATTCTTAAGGGCACTGGTCGCCAAAGGGGTCGATATGACATTGTTAGGGGTCAATAGAAAAATATGAGCAATCATTGTACGTGAAATATTGAATTCGGTTAACTTGGATTACCACCATCCTGAAGGACCGTGCAATTAAGAGTGGCTATAGAATTCTGTGGCGATTGAAGGCCGACTCATTTTGGACCCAACATTGCTAATCTTGTCGAGAATCACGAAGCCCAGCCCTCACATTGACAACATTAGTAAATTGAATAAAAAGTCGATAAGAGGGTGACCTCCCATCTCATGCGGTTGGGCGGGGGCTAAGGTCGTCATTAGCATTTAAGTTTCCTAGCATTTATTTAATATTATCTTTTTATGATGCGGAGAAGAGCTGCTTTACAACAGGTGGTCCGAAAGTCCTGTCCTGTATTTTCATATATATATAGGGAAGAGATTGTATTATCATTATTTTGTTATCTAAATTACATTTTATATATTATTTATCTCTCCTATTCAATATGCAATGTTAAGAAGAACGTCAAAAACAAAATCGTATCCCTTTGACATTATATAACCAATGTAATAATATAATACTACTAGCAGAATCACCTGGCGATGCTCGGGTTGAATTGGTTAAATGTTGATTCTATTTCATAGAAAAATGCAAGCATCATTTAAGTACAGAAAATATTTTTTAACATCGTTTTAACTTTTTCATAGCTTCAAAATTTATTTCGGACCCAAATATGTATACATAATATATCCATCCATATAATCCATTCCATATTCATCACTCTTGCTGTAAGACAAATTATAAAAGCTTTTTCTGATATGACAACAGAAATCAATTGAGTTTTTTAGTCAATTGAGTTTTTTAGTGATTACGAATGCCAATTAATTTCATTTTCAGTAAAAATGAGGAACTTTAAGCGTATAGTCTTGCACTCAGTTTTCCAATCAATATTCATTATTTGTGGTACCCTTACACCATGAATTCGATGTTTTCGAATTACATTATCATTGTGAGAGGATGGCAAATTAAAATGTTACGGCATTCGTGGTTATTTTATTTTGAAGCACACATTTTTTTCTTGAAAATTCTATTCAGCCGCCTGTGGAATAACGGAGCTTGTTTTTAAACAAATGTCATCACTGTAGACAAAGCAAACTCAATCGATTGCACTTTTTACAAAGTCACTGCTTTTAATGAATGTTTCACAGGTACCTAAGTTGTATACGAACAGTTTCTACTTAAAGTAAGCAACCTCGATCTTCTGCCACTTAAGACAAAAAATTTCTATTTTTCAACAGTCCTAGTTTACATACTTCCTTACTATGATATTATTCCAAGATCAGCAGTCTTATTTCATTTTTAAATTTGAAGTTATACACCTTACATAAAAAGGTTTACATTTATTTTTATGAAACAGAATTCTACAAACTATAACGCATTCAACAAAAGACTTGAGAAAAATTCGTCGAAATATACATACACATAAGAAATTACCCATGTCTAGTGGTATTTGGCAGAAAATAAAATAATTCATTACAATTTAACTCCTAAATAATATATCTGTAATATGGAAAGTTATGGAACACATAAATACAAACAGAAACGAAATTCTGATCATTGAAAAATGTAAAATTCTGAAAAACGAAAGATCTTAGCAAGCGTGTCGAATTTCGATGTCATGAGAATATTCTGAGACAGAAATTCGAAAAAGACGCTTCAAATATATTTATAGACAATAATGAATTATTTACTAAAGGACCCAAATTTACGAAACTTAGAAATGCTCAAATATGTCCGCAACATTTCTGTCTTAACTCAAATAAACAAACACGGAATTCTAAATCTAATTTATAATATAAAACTTTAATTCTGGCGTTGCCAGATACCGAATTGCAAAATTACGCTTTCATCGTCAATGGGTTTTTTGTTTCGGCTTTTCGTGTTCCATTACAAAATGCAAGTTGTGTAAAATTAAGTATTTTAAATATCCATTTTTCATCATTCAAATATTCCTAAATTATTAATATTGTGGAAACAAATAAAAAATCAGTTAAAATATAATTAGTATTTTAAATTGTTTAAATATAACGTTTCCGAAAAAATTGTTTTTCGAGCAATACTGGTAAAACAATTTTATTAGAAAATTTGATTTTCGATCAATACTGGCAAAACAAACTGAGTTGCGTAGCGCAATCGTTTTATGTTCAATGTTTTTACTATGGCAATTTCGAATTTATTTAGCCCCTCTGTACACCTAGGTTAAAAAGAACGGGGGTTAATATGTAGCTTGCGTTACTCGCAGGGTTCCAAAGTATTAGTGTACCAAATTTGGTGAGGATTGGTCAAACGGTGTAGATTTGTATAGAGAACATACAGACAGACAGAAGCCAACTCTGCTTTATATGTATAGATATTATACGAGTACACACAATAAACACTGTAACTATAAAAAAAGTTTAAAACTATCATAAGCGTCTATTTTGCTTGTCCTATTATAATTTAGTAAAATAGAGGGATCGATAAGAAGTCAAGAAACTATTGATGGGGGTCGACGGTCAAAGAAGTTTGGCGATCCCTGCTTTAGGGAGACATATTGCTATGGTTTGAAGGAGCAAAGGTCATTGTAGTTAATCGACACCACCATAATGAGGATGCTTATAGTAGTTAAATACACACTCCATATAGAAATTGTTTACACATTTAACTCACGTATCCTATTCTGAGACAAGTTTCGTCGAATTTTCAGATAGAAACAAATCGTATTACTTTTTCTGGACACGTCTTACTATTTAATTCATGTTTACATCCCATAAGTTTCGATTTTTACTGGACTTCTCTTAATGTGTGTACACCAGGGTATTTGAGGAACCCTATTTCAGTACTTACCAGTGATTTGGTCTCGTCTGCATTGTCGAAGTATCATTCTTCAAGCATCGGGAGTGGAACAGTCACGGATCTGTGGAAAGACAAAGACATTCAACAGAGACACGAGAATAAATGACGACATTGGCTTAATCGACGTTCTGTCAAGCCCGTGGGTAGAAAAATCGCTGTTCAGTCGAACGCTTTCAAACGAAATGCGTATTTAGTATTGGGTTGCTGAAGGAAGCAAACAACCCATCTATGAAGGGGAAATGCTAGGAAAATATCTTGTCTATTCACCTAGACATGTGTGAGAGGACGTTTTCAGAGGAAGTATTTCAAATGACAATTCATTCATTCAATCAAACGAAATTACTTTTATCGCCCCTAGATGTGTCTGAAAGTGGTCAGCAATCATTCCACCTGATGTTCCTTTAGATTATGAGACCTTTGGATTGGGATCATTTTCTGAATTCGTGCCCGGCCGTGGACCTAAAATGCTTGAAAAAGTCTGCTTGAATCCAGTATATCCAAGTTTGTTCAATCAGACAATGCATGCATATTTCTCATGCATCGGAAAGTAGTATAATTGAAGAAAATACAAGTTATAAATTAGGTAAAGATATAAATTAAGGTAAGACAGGCCGATGATTCCTCTTTCCGATTTGCTTGCGTAATCATTACTGGAATTCTAATAGGATCTCAGAACGCTATGTGTAAAGCGTCGAGCTTGGTTACTCAATTTGAAAGTCTTGTATATATTAATGTAACATAACTTGTATATATTAATGTTAATAAACTATAATGCCTTTGAAAATCTTTTCTTCGCTCAGTCTGGCCTGTTCAGAACATTTTGTGAAGATATTAGAACACTTCTATCGAAATGAAAATAATAGTAGAGTATTCGGTGGATATCCCAATTCAGTTTATTCACACTTGGTGCGGATCCATTTAGATGGAGTAGACCATTTGATTAAGGTCGCAGACTGTCGTACTCATGTGTGTGATTATTTGTTTCGCCAACTCACTGCTTCCGAATGATAAAGTCACCAATCGCGAGAAGACATTGCTTACGTTTAACCTAATTGGACGAAATAGACTCGTCCAAGGATATGACAATCCGTGTATCGAACGTGGAATGCGGCATAGGCATTTTTTTAGTTACCGTCGAACTGGAGCAACACAACGGGCTATCGGCGGCGGATCGAACCCGAAGGTAGAGATCCGAGAACACCACGTCATTTTGAACCACGGTCAGATGACGAGGTCACAACTGAGCTGGCAACCCACTCTCCAAACTTCCACACCACGCCAACGCGAGGACATTGGAGGCCACGATAGATTGAACGTGCACCAGCCCACTTGTACACGACGGTCTTTGGTTGGATTGGAACTCGCAACCCTCCGGTTGCTAATCCGTTGCTCTTCCAACCGGGCTACCGCGGCCCGATAATGGAAGGAATTATAGTTGCCTAAAAGTGGAACGAAACTGTCAATACGTTTTCCAATAAAGTTAGTGAGGGAATGTTACTTTTTACTTAAAAACCTAACAAACCTTTTGCCTAATCCAATACTTTTATATGGGAATGTAGTTTTCCCATTGGTGCTCGTAATATCAACGCATTTCTTTTCCTGATTAATACTCCAAATCCAAGCTCTACGGTAAGAGTCCGTAGGGCGGTCGAGATAAAAGAAATACCATAGGGAGAGCGGCGTGTCGGAAAGATAAATCTGCAAGACCGCGAAGACGAATATACCTTCGCGCGCGGGCCAGAGGAGGGTGCCAAAATAGCTTATTTGGGATATTTTGGATTATGGTATTATTTTGATCAGTGTTATTCAAGAGTGACTTCTCTGCAAGTTGAAGCAAACTGTTCGCAAACAAATCCCCCGAATACACTGGCTGCAGCTTTTGTAGAAACCGAGCAAGCATTTCCCCCGTGAACACAATTGCATCCATTCATTTCAAAAATCAGTCTTTTTTAAGTTTCGTCATTTGTGACGGCTTGTACGTAGTTTTGCCCTAGTTAAAATGGCAAGCACAATATTTTCAAAAATCTTCCTTTTTCCGAACGGGGCCGCGGTAGCCCGGTAGTAACGGATTAGCAACCGTAGGATTGCTAGTTCCAATCCAGCCAAAGATCACCGTATATCACCGTGTTCAATCTGTCGTAGCCTCAAATATCCTCGCGTTGGCGTGGTGTGGAAGTATGGAGAGTAGGGTGCCAGCTCAGGTGTGACCTCGTCATCTGACCGTGGTTCAAAATTACGTGGTGTTGTCCTCGGATCTTTCCCTTTGGGATTGATCCCGGACCGTCACCAATAGCCCGTTGTGTTGCTCCAGTGTGACGTTAATTGAAATACCCCCCCCCCCGGATCTTTCCGTTTGGGATTGATCCCGGACCGTCACCAATAGCCCGTTGTGCAGTTTTACGTTAATTAAAATACCTATCTACCAAACATAAGATCCACTTTCTACAATTTCAGCCATGCGCACTTCTAACTAGCTCTCTCTGTATGGGCCCGCATTTGAATCACGTGACTTTGGACGAGCCTATTTCTTCAATTCAGTGTCTCTTAATGAAAAGGTAGGTAGGTACTTTAATTAACGTTAAACTGGAGCAACTCGACAGGCTATGGGTGACGGTCCGGGATCGAACACGAATGGAAAGATCCGAGACCAACACCACGTCATTTGGAGCCACGGTCAGACGATGAGGTGGACACCTAAGCTGGCATCCCACTCTTAAACTTCCATACCCCGCCAACGTGGGGACATAACTTTTATCGCTAACTTTTTATAAGTAAATGTTATGTCTCCAATTGAAGCGATAAAAAATCAAATCAATCAAACAAGCTGAATTTTCACTTAGCAGTCATGTGACTACTAGCGACATGTTGCTCCCACTTTTTGAGGCTCTTCTCAATACGATGCTCAGTCTACTTGTATTTCACGTCTATGGATGAACCCGAAGGGAAAGACCGAGGACAACCCATGAAATTTTGAACCACGGTCAGATGACGAGGTCACACCTGAGCTGGCAACCCACTCTCCAAACTTCCACGCCAATGTGAGGACTTTGGAGGCCACGACAGATTTAAAGTGCACCAGCCCCCTTTATCTCCGGTTGAATTCGAACTCGCATCCCTCCCGTTGCTAGTCCGTTACTCTTCTAACAGGTCTAGCACGGCCCTCATAAATGCTTGAAGAACAACTTTTTCTTATGTTATTTCTACACGTGAAAATCCCGGCTCTTACTTCATAAATGCTCGGTCAGGTGACTCTAATTCTTGACCTTTCCAGAAACGTCTTCCTTTGGCACGAGTCGCATGAAACTCCGCATATTTTGAACAAATGTTTTTCCCAAACGCGATCAAAATGCAAAGTCGGTTTTTGAGCCGAACAATCGCGGAGTGAAGGGTGTTAAATATAACGCGCGGCTATTTTAGGAGACTCCGCCCTCTCCTTACGGCCACAGGTGGTGACTAGTCACAACGACTAGAGGTTACGCAGACGAGAAATCATTTCGCTCTACCACCCCCATCTACCCTGTTTTCGATTCCAACGATGCTGTTAATGATTTTTTTCACACATCCACTCACCAGTGTGGTAAGCGAAGCTCCCATCGAACTATATCCGCTTCAGAATATACTTTTGACTTTACCTTTAAAATATTTCAGGTGGGTATCTTAATTAACGTCGCTCTGAAGCAACACAACGGGCTATTGGCGACGGTCTGGGATCCAACCCGAAGGGAAATATCCGAGGACAATACCACACCATTTAGAGCCACGGTCAGATGACGAGGTCACACCTGAGTTGGCACCCACTCTTCAACGTGAGGACATTGGAGTCTAGGACAGATTTAAAGTGCACCAGCCCTCTTTGTACACAACGGTCTTTGGTTGGATTCGAACTCGCAAACCTAAGGTTTCTAATCCGTTAGTCTCTCAATCGGGCCACCGCGGCCCCATTACGAATCGCATGAAAGTGACGAAATGATAGCAATGTTTACATTAAGCATCAAAAAACAGCTGCTCACAGCTAAGTAAAAATAATTACTGAATGCAAGTACGTATAGACAATTTCATTTATTTTGTTTTGCGTGTTAATGGAATGTTTGATTCTTTGTTTTCTGTCTCACTCGTGGGAAACTTGAAATTTCGCATCACAAAATCGAGAACGTGCGATAAAACTTTCCTCTAACATTCACTGAATGGAACGTTTAAATTAAAATGGTTTGAGATATACCGTGCATTCAGCTGTATCGCCCGAATAAAATTTCGTTTTGCGAAATGTTCAAAGGACTTGTTTCAAGCATTTGTATTGAATTGTCTCCAATAACTAAATTTTATTTTTCAATAACACACTAATCCCTCTTTATCTGGGCTATAATGCTCTTTACTTGTTCCTCGATTTAAGTTTTGGTCTGCAGATCGAATTTGAGAATTTTCAGTTTTATTGATTTTGGATTTGATAAACTTCCAGTCTTTTCTTTAGAATTAGTTCAGATTCCCGTACTAATCTGAATTGGTTTTTTAGATTCGGGTGCCTCGAAATCGAGAAGGAACATTCTACTGTTTCATATTAAAAGGTTTTAGCATCGATTTTTCATTCAACTTGTTTATCACGATTTTAATAAAAATATTTAATTTCCAAAGAGCCAGTTTTCTCGACCCTGCTTTCTTCGATCAATAGCGTTCCCTTTCCTTGACACATTGAGGGAATTTTCTTTCGCATTTCTTGTGCGACGCTCAATATTCTCTAAGTTATTTTGCACACAATATAGCAACGAAAGAGGAACAGTGCTATCGATATTCAGTCACTATCTCACGTATCCTAGCTTCTAAGGACAGAAAAAACTAAAAAATCCTGTCTTTATTTTGGCATTACTATATGTGGATAACCCAATGTACACGTATTAGAAAAAGATGTAACTATCCTTAAAATTGATTACTGACCGAATAAAAAACGTATCGCACTTGAATAAAGATAAGTAAACTATTATTTTGAGAATATTTTGTTTCAATATGGGTTGCGCCGTACTTTTTAGTATTACCCTGCAACATATTTTTTTCACGTAAGGTCACTTTCTGTGACGCCAACATTCAGAAAATAATTTTCGGCCCACACTTCTCCCCAGGTTTTCTATTCAAAACGAAAGTCCCCCGCGATACTAAATGAACATGACGTTTAATGGTTTCTTTTTATTGTTTTCACACACACATTTTACCTGTATGATAAACGATCGACGCTGATGTATACGATCATCAGTGGGATTTTTTCATGCTTTAAATATTCCGAGAACGGGGATCCGTCACTCAAGAAGCGATTTTTGCGATTCAGACTGTCATCGATTTATTTCGTTTGATTTCTCAGACCGTAACCAAACTTGGATGAACACTGCTAACTTCGGCATTTATTTTTGCGACATGTGCCACCCTCTAAATAAATCCCTGCCCCGAAAAGCACGTGAGAAGGGTTGTTTGGCGGTTTTATGGCGCCAGGGCCAAGCTGCGCCAAACACAAAACGGACCACTCGAAGTAAAAAATGTCGTGAAAGTGGGAAATGAGGGATTGGGGTAGTAGTGAAAGTAGAAAAGATCGCTTGAGTATCCCGGATGCGCGACCCCCGTGTTTATTAAAGACAGTAAACCTCACAGGAAAAGAAAAGCCCACTAGAGTACCTCGGGTCCTGGAAACCCGAAACCTAAAGCAGATGTGAAGAGATTTGTCGCAAGTGCCATATTTGGCCTCTCTAGATCATCAATAGTTTTTGTGAACAATTCCGATTACGGAAAGTGGAGACAGCAAAAGAGGGGGATTTCAATTAACGTCACACTGGAGCAACACAACGGGCTATTGGTGACGGTCCGGGATCAATCCCAAAGGGAAGGATCCGAGAATAACACCACGTAATTTTGAACCACGGTCAGATGACGAGACAGTAAAAGGAGAGATGCGTTATATGGCTTGATTTTGAGGACGCTTAGCTTAAAATCATGACATTTAGATTGGAGTTCATTCATAATGAATGATTTAGATTGGAATTGGACGTTTGAGTAAATTCTGTACTGTCAGACAACACGAGCATCGCTATTCTTGTGAACATGGGGCCGCGGTGGCCCGGTTGGAAGAGTAACGGACTTGCAACCGAAGGGTTGCGAGTTCGAATCCAGCCAAACACCGTCGTGTACAAAGGGGGCTGGTGCACGTTAAATCTGTCGTGGCCTCAAATGTCCTCACGTTGGCGTGGTGTGGAAGTTTGGAGAGTGGGGTGCCAGCTCAGGTGTTGCCTCGTCATCTGACCGTGGTTCAAAATTACGTGGTGTTGTCCTCGGATCTTTCCCTTTGGGATTGATCCCGGACCGTCACCAATAGCCCATTGTGTAGCTCCAGTGTGACGTTAATTGAAATACCCCCCCCCCTCTTGTGAACATGTCGACGTACATGTATTGATATCTATTTTCAGTGGATTCCTTCTCGTATTGATATTAGAGAGAACGGAGGGACTCGCTTTGAGCGTTCCTATTATTCCCCGGAATCCTTTGTCCAATCGAGTATTGTAATATTGAGCATGGTAGCTATTTAATTAACGTCACAGTGGAGCAACACAAAGGGCTATTGGCGACCGTCCGGGATCAATCCCGAAGGGAAAGATCAGAAGACAAAACCACGTCATTTTTAATCGCGGTCAGATGACGAGGTCATACATGACCTGGCACCCCACTCTCCAAACTTCCACACCACGCCAACGTGATATAACAAAAACAAACGTGTAGACGTAGACTAACAGCCGTATTCAATATGCCGTATCTGAAGCTTCCCCATCCTTTTCCCCGCCTGATCGAACAATAACAAATTATTGATCTAGTATTTTTGGTATTTTCAATTAACGTCACACTGGAGCAACACAACGGGCTATTGGTGACGGTCCGGGATCAATCCCAGAGGGAAAGATCCGAGGACAACACCACGTAATTTTGAACCACGGTCAGATGACGAGGCAACACCTGAGCTGGCACCCCACTCTCCAAACTTCCACACCACGCCAACGTGAGGACGTTTGGGGCCACGACAGATTTAACGTGCACCAGCCCCCTTTGTACACGACGGTGTTTGGCTGGATTCGAACTCGCAACCCTTCGGTTGCTAGTTCGTTACTCTTCCAACCGGGCCACCGCGGCCCTTATTGATCTAAAAGTTAGATTTCCTTCTGAATATTTTCTTGTTTATGTCTTGGTGTTTCTTTTATGGTTAAGAATATACTTCAATTTCAGAGTATAGCAAAACCTCAATCGGTCAAACTAGTGTTTTCAAAAAATAGCTCAAAATATTAAAACCTCAAAATAATGGTTATACATTTTACTACAAATCCCACATTAGAAATAAAACCTGATATGCTTTTGTCTGTTAGGTGAACGACTACATTCTTCGTAACCATCCAATTTTCATTGAACACATTGAACCTAGTTGTTATTCACGATGTATATTGTCCCAAATATTAAATTATCAATTATTTTCAGATATTCATAAATTTCTTAATCGCATTCCTGACAGAAACAAGTATGCTTGATCTTCGGATACGTAAGTACCTAAAATGTTTGCCTATTTCGCGAAACTACGATTTTATAAACATTATCCAGATCAAAAATTTTTCAAACTATTCAAATATCTTCACATTTCTAACAATCCATTAAGCGTCCAAAATATTTACATTTTTCGCAACATTTGAATTCCCTACATCAAAAACTATTTTTTAAATTTAATGTGTGGTTAAGTATTGAACTGTAATAATTATTTTTATTTATTCATAGATTTTATCTCATTCCCGACAAGCACAACTACTTTTGTCCATTGAGTAATATAAGTTTATTTTCAAATGTGAGCGTTTAAAGCGGATTTCCCAGGGGGTTGAAGTTAACCTAGGCGATGCAAATCGAAGCTTGTGTTAAGTAGAAAAATCCCAGGAAAATTCACTTTAAACGCTCACATTTGAAAATAAACTTATATTACTGGTCGGTCGTAAAATGTTTGCGCACGAGCTCATCTCGTATGACAGCAAATCGAAGCTTGTGTTAAGTAGAAAAATCCCTGGGAAATCCGATTTAAACGCTCATATTTGAAAATAAACATTACTGGTCGGTCGTAAGATATTTGCGAACAAGCTCATCTCGTATGACAGGAAATGAACAATCTGTCTGAATGGTACGAGTTCTTGTCGATTCGCCTGGATAGGATTTAGTTTTAACAATTGGACATAATTATCAATCGATGCTTCGTTTAGCAACCTGCTCAAAAGAGCAATCCAACCTAATGGTTATAGAGCATTTCTATTCAAATAGAGGGAGAAGATAGGATCTTCGAAATCATTTTCTGTGCCTAGCAGTTTTCGTAACACACAAAAACAATCCAAAACGTTCAAACAGCTACATTATTTTTTGCATGTTCGCATATTGCGTATATTCCGATACAACCTGTATTGAGTTCTGTCCACACGATTGGGACACACAATCGTCGAGTCCCTCAAACCGAAACAAACGCACACAA